>CM076582.1:1220802287-1221402287 GCA_034641835.2 Pinus albicaulis | reverse complement strand
TTTTTGCAGAGGTTGGAAATTTTTGTGAGGGAGCATAAGTACATAGGGTTGGGGGAGTGATGGGTATTTAGAATGTCTTATTTTTTCCCTTACCCACCTTTGTTTCACCCTTTTTTTACCTAAAATTATGGAGCTTATCCTTCGTTTTGATGTGGTTTTTGAATTAAAGTATTGCAAATACAATATTTTACAAATATAGGTAGGAAATTTTATTTTTAATGTTAGAACTATTTGATTTGTGTGTTTTTTATAATAATAAAAATTGTGATCAATATAAACCACTAAACCTAATCTATGCAATTCCCATGCTTAGATGGTTTCTTTTACCATGGATTCATAGTCAATTTTTCATAATATGAGTTGGAATTCAGATTGTTCAATGATATATAGCAAAATATTTTTTTTCCCTCCATCAATTTCACAACCCGAGGAAGATGGGGTGAAGAATCAATTGTCGACTTCTACAAGCATTTCCAGTTTCAAGTGTCTAAATCTATGGAATTTGGTTTCATGTTGGACCAAAACTAGATCTCAGATCCAACTATTTCTAAATAGGATTGAAAATTAGTGCCTCTTTTGTATTCATTATTATGTATAAATTGTATAACTGGGCCTGTGGGAAAAACTAGTGAGAATAGGGATATTCCATTGAAGTTCTTGCTTCTCAAATTGGATGAACTTGTGACGTAAAGACTATTAAATTAATACAACCTTTGTTCCAAGCGTTTATATATATATCTGTGAGTTATGTTGTTTACAAGATTAATTTATTGCTTCTTTATGTTATCTCTTTAATATCGGTGTGGAAGATAGGATGGTAAGGGCCCACCAGCCCAACTCCACAACCCATTGTATATTTTCTATATATTAAATGTGTGTGTGTGTTGTTGTTGAAGCATTGTTGTAGATTCGATTTCAAACACCGTATTGATTTATTGGTATTGTGTAATTTCCCTCATATTGAAGATTGTTATTTCATGCTTGCGCTAGTCTTTGCGAATATATGCGTTGGATTTGAATCTATATTTTGTTAATGAACACAGTGCCATTTCTGAAATGATTGTAGGGGTTTTTGGTCTATTTATTTGAGGGTTTCAATCTTGATTTGAGACTGTTAAAGTTTCATATCGTCTTGATTTATCATTCCTTCTCATATGATCGTTCCTATCAATTAATGATCCATGATTTGAATCTTCTTTTGCATTGACTATTAGATATTTCAAAGGGTGGGTTCCAGGGTAAAGACTAGTTATCGTTTGCGATAGTATTTCTGTTAGCAGTCGAGATAACCAATTGTTTGTGACTTGGGTAGCTGTGAGTTGAGGTCATTTTGTAAATACATTCCTAACTTTTTGCACTGTGTATCATTATGAAATAACTATTGCCTTAAGTCTTAGTGATTGTTTTGTAGTTGGACTCTGTTCCTAATATGTTACCATTTGTTCCCTATGTTCTCTCGTGACCTAACCTGACATATTCCAGGGTGCTTATGATTCATATCACTGAATCAAAACATCGATTGTTTCCTTTCATGAATAAGTAAAGGTGTTTTTTTTTAAAATATGTTATCATTTTTTTATGTAAGTTTAGGAGTAGGGTTGTGCATTTGTGTCAGGCCAGGAGGTAACTCCTCAAAATAAAATTGTGATTTTTCATTAAGATTGATCATAGATATATAAATGGAGGCAGATACTCTTGGGCTTCATCTCCCAGTGTCTCTTCATATTCCAACTATCCTTATTTTATATTTACACTATTTTACATGGATTAGCTAATCCCAAATATTAGGTGTCAACGCCCCACCCCCCCCCCCCCCTTAATATGAAGGGTTGTTGGTGAGTCCAATCATAATTCTGAATCTTTCAAACTTTTCTCTACCAATCACTTTGGTGAATATTTCTACAATATTCCCATTTTGGAACAATGGCATAGGTGAATTGTCTTGGCCTCAACATGATGTTGAATCAGATGGTACTTTTTATTGATGTGCTTTGTTCAATTATGGAACATTAGGTTCTTGTCCAATTTTATTGCAGAATTGTTATCAATCACGAAAGGAGTTGAATACACTTGTTTCTCTTGCAAATATTCCATAATTTTCCTAAGCCACACAATTTCCTTTGTTGCTTTAGCTTCTGCCACATATTTTACCTTAGTTGTGGAATCTGTTGCCACTAATTGTTTGTGTGACCTCTAGGAGACAACTCATGATCCAATATTCATAGTATAACCTAAAGTAGATACCCCAATTTCTATATCTCTATCAAATTCTGAATTAGAGTATCCAATCAAGATAAAGTCACTCACTTGTGTATACTTAAGTCCAAAGTCTTGAGTTCCCTTCAAGTAATTTAGAACTCTTTTTGCAGTAGACCAATGTCTCTCACAAGGATTTTGCATAAACTTGGAGAGGTTCCAACAACAAATGAAATTTCTTGTTTGGTAGTAGTGAGATATTTTATACTTCCTAAAAGTTTTTTTTAGGTCCCTATATTACTAGTATAGTCCCTTATTGTTGTTAGTGTAACCCCCTTATTGTTATTATTATACCCTTGTAACCCCCATATTGTTATTATTGTGCCCTTAAATTATTATTTTTAGGTCGGCTAGGATTACATTGTGGCCCCACTAGGATTACATTATGGCCCCATGGACTCCTATATATAGAAAGGAGGTTTTGTAAATTGTATCATCCAAGAATTTTTCATTTGTGTAATGTATTTGAGGTTGCCCCCTTGAATTGGCTTATTTCTAAGGCATTTATATCTCTTGTCTTCTATTTTTGGAGCTGGTTACACAACGTTTGGTATCAGAGATTTGGATTCTAGGGTTTCGCTGCTCTAAACAGGTCATCATGGAATTTTCGCTATAAATTTTTTTCTACGAAGGTTAAGAATCTGAAATGGTTAGGGTGCGAAGCCGAAATCCTAAGGAAACTTGTCAAAAAAATTTAGAGCTTGGTTCGCAATATTTTCGGAGATATTATCTATGGAAGGTAGTGCTTTTTCAGGCTCCCGAATTTCATCGCAAAGAGGTGATCGTGGGAAAATATTCATAACTCTCTCTTTGAGCATTGGATTGGAGTGTCATAAAAATTGGTCGCAATTAAACAGACTATAGTTTCTTTTCTATCAATTTCAGAGCCGAAGGATGAAACAATGACACGTGGTAAGTTGTACAAGTTCGCTCTACTGAACCAGTCCATAATTAGGTCATTGTGGGATAATGAACACAACTTTGTCTTGGAGAATCCAAATCAGGTTAGAACTGTGGTATTCAAAATATAATTCAGAGGGCTACATCGGTACCGAAATTCAAATATTGAAGTGTTGCAATCACAGAGATAATCCAATTTCAATATCGAGCTCCTCAGAAGCAAGAAAAAGGTGTGTATTTTTTTTCCGAATTGCATAAGTCTTGTTTGAAGAATCAATTTGAATTGATTCCAAGGGAATATTGTAGAATAGATATCAGTATTGGGTTCTAAAATATGCCCTGTAAAAATAATTCAACACCCATTAAGCCTTTAGAAGGCTCTACTATGATTCATGAAGATGAAGAATTGCAACATGATCTATCAAAATAACAAGAGCAAGTGCACCAAATTTCGCTCTCGCAAAGAGCAATAAAAAATGAAATGGAAGTTTTGAAGAAAGGCGTGG
Organism: Pinus albicaulis; assembly: GCA_034641835.2. Classification (NCBI taxonomy): domain Eukaryota; kingdom Viridiplantae; phylum Streptophyta; class Pinopsida; order Pinales; family Pinaceae; genus Pinus; species Pinus albicaulis. The sequence continues at coordinate 1,221,398,625 of CM076582.1, read as the reverse complement.
AAGTGAAGATGGACGGTTTGAAGAAAGGCGTGGAAGCTAATATGGATGGCATGGAAGCTAAGATGGATGACATGAAATACAACATGGAAAACATGAAGAATGATCTAAAAGCAAACATGGAAGGTTTGACAAAGTTGATACAAGAAATGTTTCCTAATGGTGAAAAGATAGTAGAAGAACTCATGATGAGAACAAAATAAATGTTAATCATGATTTCATAAACTCTAATGTTGGCGGGAAGAACCACCATATTCCAAAAATGGATATGAGGAAGTTTGATGGAAAGGATACTATAACATGGATACTACAGATGGAGCAATATTTTGATCTCCATAATGTGCAAAACACACAAAAGGTACGCATTGCAACTTTACATTTAGAACAAAATACACTTGTATGGTATCGATGGCTTTGCTCCCATAAAAAAATTGTCACTTGGTCAATTTTTACAGAGGAAATGATAGCACATTATGAGGATACAAAGAGCAACACCTTCTTTAGCCAATTGATAAATCTCAAACAAAAGGGTTTAGTGGGGCAGCACATTGAGGACTTCCAAAATTGAATATAAGGGTAACTGATATTCCAGAGGAACACAGGATTGATCTCTTCATAGGCACTTTAAAGGATAACATCCAACATGAAGTTCGCGTTTTGGAAACTGATTCATTGGATAAGGCATTCAGGTTGGCAAGAAAATTTGAATGTAAAATTATGGCGACAAGGAAGCCTACCACTCAATTCTATAAAGAAGGAAGTGTTGCTACGCCTAGATTTCCACAAACTACAAGGTTGACACCACAACAATTGGAAGAAAAAAGAGCAAAAGGGCTTTGCTACAGTTGTGATAGAAAATACACTAAAGGTCATAAGTGTGCTGAGAAGAAATTATTTTACATAGATTGTGAAGAGGAAGAAGAAATTGAACAAGAAGAGGATATACACCAGGAACCAGCCTTAGAAGAGGAAGAAATGAGTCCGACCATATCCTGTAATGCATTGGCGGGAATTACCACTCCTCAAACTCTCAAGATAGAAGGACATATCAAGAAGAAAAAGGTAATAGTGTTGATTGATTCAGGTAGCACCCATAATTTTATTCATTGTAAGGTAGCCAAGGAATTAAATTTTTCCCTATACCCAGCACCAGAATGTCAAGTGATGGTTGCAAATGGAGGAACTATAAATTGCTCTTGAAAATGCCATAATATCAAGCTAACCATGGGGGAATATGTATTGACTAGTCCAATTCTTTCCATTCCTATGGGAGGTGCTGATGTTGTACTAGGAGTACAATGGTTACAATATTTGGGGATGTTAGCTTTTAATTTTCAAGAACTTTTCTTGAAATTTTTTTCAGAAGGAAAGGAAGTCAAATTACGGGGTATTGCGGGGAAGCCGGGAAAGATAATAAGCTCTAATGTCATGAAAAATCTTCTAAAGAAAGAACAACAAGGCGTAATTGCACAATTATACTCACTAGAAGTTCCAACATCAAAATCATGTATTTCTGTAGATCTCCAACAAGTCTTGGACAATCATTCCAAGGTGTTTGAAACTCCCAAAGGACTCCCACCTATTTGTGATCATGATCATGCTATTCATTTGATTCCAAGAAGCGTTCCTCCAAACATTAGGCCTTATAGATATCCTTATTTCCAAAAGAGCGAAATTGAACGTATGATTGCAGAAATCTTAGAGGCGGGTATAATTCAACCTAGTCAAAGTTCTTTCTCTACTCCTGTAGTATTGGTACACAAGAAGGATGGATCATGGTGAATGTGTCTGGATTATAGGGAGCTCAATAAGCTCACCATTAAAGATAAATTTCCCATTCTTGTTATTGATGAATTATTAGATGAATTACATGGAGCAATTTATTTTACCAAGTTGGATCTTCGTTCAGGATATCATCAAATTAGAATGAAGACTGAAGATATTCCAAAAACAACATTTCGAACTCATGAGGGTCATTATGAATTTTTGGTCATGTCGTTTGGCCTTACCAATGCACCTTCTACATTTCAAGGGTTGATGAATTCCATTTTCAAACCCTTCCTTAGAAAATTTGTGCTAGTATTTTTTGATGATATACTAATATACAGTAGGTCTTGAAAGGATCATGTTGAACATGTTAACAGGGTGCTCAAACTATTGCAGGAGAAACAATTATATGCAAAAACATCCAAATGTTTCTTTGGAGGACAAGAGGTGGAATATCTGGGTCATATTGTATCTCACGAGGGTGTTAAGGTAGACCCTAACAAAATTAAATCCATTAAGGAATGGAAATTCCCCACAACCATAAAGCAGTTGCAAGGATTTCTCGGGCTAACATGGTATTATCGCAAGTTTGTTAATAATTATGGGAGAATAGCAGCACCTCTAACAACATTATTGAAGAAAGATGCATTTTCATGGAATCTTGAAGCAACTAACGCCTTTGAACATCTTAAAGAGGAAATGTGCTGAGCACCGGTCTTAGCTACACCAGACTTCACAAAAACCTTTATTGTGGAATGTGATGCCTCAGGAAATGGAATTGGTGTTGTTTTAATGCAAGAAGGAAGACCCATTGCTTTTGAAAGTCTTCCAATCAAAGGAAATTATTTACAGAAACCTATTTATGAGAAGGAAATGTTAGCAATACTGCATGCACTAAAGAAATGGCGAACTTACCTAATGGGAAAACACTTCAAGGTAAAAACTGATCATTATAGTCTTAAACAATTTTTGGAACAAAGACTATCTTCAGAAGAGTAGAAAAAATGGGTCACAAAGATGTTGGGTTATGACTTTGAAATAATCTACAAAAAAGGAATGCTTAATGTTGTTGCAGATGCACTCTCAAGAAAGAATGAAGAGGTGGAAGCATTGCTTTGTGCCATTTCTATTATCCAACCAGATTGGATAACCGAAGCAAGAGATGAATGGAAGAAGGACGAAGAAGTGTGGACACTCATTCAAAAGTTGCAGCAAGATCCTATTACATCTAATACATTTAGTTGGAAAAATGATTCCTTATGGTACAAAGATCACTTATATCTTTGTAAGAATTCCCAACTAAAACAAAAGATTCCTTTGGAATTGCACACTTCTCCTTTAGGAGGACACTCAGGATTTTTAAAAACTTACCACAGGGTGAAGAAAGAATTTTTTTGGGATGGCCTTAAATCTAATATTCGAAATTTTGCGGCGGAATGTTTGGTTTGCCAGCAGAATAAAGTGGAAACAATTAAGACCCCAGGACTTCTACAACCTTTATCCATTCCAAGTCAACGTTGGGAGGAGATTTCAATGGATTTTATCACAGGTTTACCTAAGTCCGAAGGAAAGAGTGTCATCATGGTGGTAGTTGATAGACTTACCAAGTATGTACACTTTTGTGCATTATCTCATCCATTTAAAGCAAGTACAGTTGCTACTACATTTATGGACAGAATTCAAAAGCTACATGGAAGCCCAAGGGTTATTTTGAGTGACAGAGATCCCATTTTTACTGGAAATTTTTGGACGGAGTTATTTTCTTGTTTGGGTACTCAATTAGCTCATAGCTCATCTTATCATCCTCAATCTGATGGTCAAACTGAGATAGTAAATAAATATTTGGAAGGATATCTTCGTTGTTTGGTATCTGATAAACAAACACAATGGGTCAAGTGGTTACCTCTCGCTGAATGGTGGTATAACACTTCCTTCCATACTGCAGCAAAAATGACCCCATTTATGGCACTTTATGGATATCATCCAACATCCATCACATCATATTTAAGAGAAAATTAGAAGGTTCAAGCAGTGGAAGATCACATCGAGCATCAACAAGAAGTTCTCCAACTCTTAAAGGATAACCCGAATTTGGCACAAAATCGAATGAAACAACAGGCAGATCAACATCGCAGCGAGAGAAGTTTTGATGTAGGAGATTGGGTATTTTTACGGATACAACCATACAAACAAATTTCCCTCAAGCAAGCTAAGAAGGATAATAAATTATCGCCAAAGTACTATGGTCCTTACAAGGTGTTGCAAAAGATTGGTACTATGGCATACAAATTGGAGCTTCCCGCTTCTTCGCGAGTACATCCAGTTTTCCATGTTTCATGCTTAAAGAAGGTTATAGGTGAAAATCTTCCAGTTCAAAAAATATTGCCAGAACTTGAGGAGGAAGGAAAAATCATATTGGAACCTGAAGCGGTCATGGAAACAAGAACTCGACAGCTACGAAATCGATCAATTTCAGAGTATCTCATCAAGTGGAAGAACTTACCCACTGAAGATTCTACATGGGAGGATGAGAATTTTATACAGAAGCACCCGGAGCTACTCAAGCGTTGAGGACAACACTTTTTTGAAGGAGAGGGGCATGTTAGGTCCCTATATCACTAGTATAGTCCCTTATTATTGTTAGTGTAACCCTTATTGTTATTATTGTACCCTTGTAACCCCCATTTTGTTATTATTGTGCCCTTAAATTATTATTGTTAGGTCGGCTAGGATTACATTGTGGCCCACTAGGATTACATTATGGCCCCATGGTCTCCTATATATAGAAAGGAGGTTTTGTAAATTGTATCATCCAAGAATTGTTCATTTATGTAATGTATTGGAGGTTGCCCCCTCGAAGTGGCTTATTTATAAGGCGTTGATATCTCTTTTCTTCTATTTTTGGAGCTGGTTACACAACAGTTTTCTATACTTTGTTGCATATGTTGGGTCATAAAGGTGACTGTTTAAAGGTAACCTCAATGATTTTCATTAATTATCAACCCAGGGAAAGTCTTGTTATTTCAAGAGTGTAAGCATAATATATGCAAGTGACATCGGGGGATAACTTACCTAAATTGTCACAAGGAGGATTGTCTAATTCTCAAAGTTCAATCAAATTAAATTGGAAGTGAATTATGAAATTCTTCTGACTCTTCAAGTGAGCTAACTCTGTTCTAAGCCTATGTAGAACTAAATACTTAAGACTGAAATTAATAAACTAAAATTGAACAACATTCTCTAATGAATTGAACAACAAGTTTAACGAATTGAACAACAAGTCTAATAAAATTGAACAACAATCAATTATTCTAGATTTTTCATTGGAATTATCTTTTAATCAACTAATAACACCTTCTAAATTAAACATCAAAAAAATTCTCACAATGATGATGAAAAGATCAAACGTCAACTATATGCAGAATTGAACAACAATCATGTTGGAACTAAACTAACAATTGTAAAAGCATTGAATTCAGATAAAAGAACATGAATGGTAAACTAGTCTAGTAAAAAGGAAGCTATAACATTTGATGCACGCAATTAACCAATTCAAACGATATATTATGAAACACAATGGATAACTTGAAACACAAATTATGTAAATAAACATAAAGCGCATAAGTAGTAGAAGAAATTCCAAGGCTCGGCCCAAAGCCACTAGAAGCCTACTGCTAAGGAATACTCAGAAGTTGTTTATTCCAAAAACACCAAATTCTTCATTAATCCACTGAGCAATACATTAGTACAAAACTTGATGATTTTGTCCGAGTACGTTTATTACAGAAATATTAAATTACAGAAACTATTTTTCTTGTTCATTCTTCGGCCTTTTATAGCTTAAAGGTGAATTCAGACGTAGTAACAGATCTTTCTCATTATGGGACCCTGTTGCTTCATGGTTGTCAATTGAGTACTTCAAGCGCGGCCGTACCTTTCCATCTTCCATCGATTCGTAAGAGTCGATATGATTCCATCCACGTCCCTTTCCTATTGTCTTTCAGTCATCCATTTAGTTGTTTGGTTGTTTTTCTTCTCTATCAATAAAGGCAGTGACAAATCATTTTTGACATTATCAAACACTCCTTTTATCACTAATCCATTTTTCCTCACTTTTGCATATTTTTCCTTTACTTTATTTATAAGATGAAGGGAAAATATATAAAAGTGAATGAAAAATCGTGATGAAGATGGGGGTAGAACATACCTTTTTCTTGGCCCAACATACTCCCCTGCTTACCTTTTTGCAATTCCTCATGCAAACAAATGGTTGAGGTGTAGATGGGTTAAAGAATATGCAGGGTATACCTCTTCTTTGTAAAGTCTGAAGCCATGCCTCTATTTGATCTTTGGATATGTTGTGTTGGTGTGCCCCTCTGGTAACTCATAATCGTGATGATATTATTTACGGGGGTACTAGATGAGGGGGAATCTGTATCTGCATCCTATCCATGTAGGATCCATGTTCAAAATTAGGTTACTATACATAAGGAAACTGGAAGCAACAACTTTGAAGTTCCTGTAACCAAATGGCTCTCTATTCTTCACACTATTTGTAGAGGCTAGCCATCTCTGTTTGGCTACTGCTAATTCTTCTTCCTAAATGTCTTGGAAGTATGCCCACCCATTCTGCACAATATCTCTATGAATTGGTCCCAATTTGAATATCACTCCCTTCCGCTGCATGAATTTATTATGTTGGGTAAACAAGTACACGGGTTTAGTAGGTTCCCCTCTGACCCATAGGTCTAGACCATGCTCTCTTTTCTGAAAGGTGTTGTAGGCCTTAGCCCATCGAGTTTGGTTTTTAGCAAAAGATAGGAAGGCCTAGAACTGAACATCCCCTATGAAGGGGCTGGGATTACTGTCCCAGCCCTCCTTTAGAAAGAAAATGTGTAAGTATAATTCACACAACAGATATTGGACCTGCTCATCCTGCTCATTGAAACACTGGAAAAATTCCTCAATGGTTTTAAAAGTGGTGGGCTTCCCTACCCTAACATCCTTGACTTTTAATAATAAATATCGTTCCACTAAGAATAAAGCATAGTTAGTGGCTGGTGCCCTACAAGTTAATACATCTAAGTGAAGAGAGAAAACCATACTAGTTTTCTCTTTAGCTTGTTCCACTTACTCCTGTGATTTATTTAATTTTGTCCTTTCTTCCCTGAGTTGGGAAAATTTTTCATCCTTAGTTGCAAAAAGGTCTTTAAACCCCTTCAGTAGTGCCTGATGTTCCTATAAGGGTACTACTTCCTTTAATAATTGCGCCAATTCGTGTTGGAGTTGAATTAATTCATTGTGCAACTTCTTATTGGAAACCTTTTCTACTAGGGGAGTGTAGGCAGGTGTCACTTCTGTTTGAGTCCCCTGATCTTCTATAGGTTCCAGATTAGTCTGCACAGAGGCTTCGACAGTGTGTGTTAACTCCGTTTGTACAGAGGCTTCAACCTTATTCATTAACCCAGTTTGTACAAAGGCTTCAGCCTTATTCATTAACCTAGTTTGTACATAAAATTTAGTGGTATCTACTAAGTTGGTCTATACAGAGGCCTCAAATTTGTCAATTAGGTTAGTCTGTACATAAATTTCAGCAGTATCTACCAATTGGGAAACAAAATATGTTTGGGTTTCCTTGGTAGCCAATTTCTTCTCAGGACTATGAGCCTTGTTTTCTTCTTTCAACTATTTCCTCACATATTTTATCATTTTTCTCAATCTCTTACACTTCCTGTTGATTTTCCTGAACTTCATCTCATATGATTTTTCTTTTGCGAAATTTTGGCAGGAGAAGGAGGAGCAGTGACTTTGGTTTCATAAATGGTTGTGCCAGTTCTAAGGTTATCAGCAATCATGTTTTCTTCAGGCGTCCAAGAGTTTATTTCAACATTAACGTCCTAGCTGGGTTAAATGGAATTTCCTTTAGGTGTTAGGGGGGTTGTTTCAATTCTTGCATTTTGTTCTAATAGAACAGTGTCTCCTGATCGGTTTCCATATTAAGTTATTCCTTCTGTCCAGTATTTCCTACTCATCCATTCATTATCAGAGGGGGGTAAAACCATCAAAGCCTGCAATTCATCATGGTGAGGTAAGATTTCAGTGTGGCTAGAGCTGCTGGTAGTGGAAGACTAGTTCAACAGGTTCCCCTGCCCCTCAGATTGTTCAGATGGGCTTCCAATTTCACGAGATGCTTTCATTTTCTCAAGAACTTGAGCCATTTATTCTTCATAGTCTTGCAGGGATATATTTTTAGGGCTTGAAGGTGGTGTATGGTATGGTCTAGCCGCATCTAGCAATTCAGAGGTGTCTTGCCATAATTGCAGCCTTTCGGACTGTCTCCGTTTCCCTGGTTCTGTGGTCGACACATGAGTCCTTTTTCCTCTTGCTCTCCTGGGTATGGTTATTCTGGGAAGTTCAATCTCTGTTCTAATAGGGTTTTCCTCAAGGGAAGGCAGGGAAGGATTAACGAAGATGTCCCAAGTTATCTGATGTTTTCCAAGATCATGAATGATGATTAGTTTAATAAAGCCATGGTGGTTGATGACTGCTAGGGGGTTTTTGGCTTTTCTAATTCGAAAAACAATATTGTGCAACCCAAAATTCAGGAAAAAAGGAAAATTTACTGAATTTTTTCTCTTGAGAACAACTAATAGTTTAATTTGGTAGGAATTTACCACATCCTAGCGTCCGTCACATATGATGTATCTTTCTATGAACACTTCCAATCCTTGCCAAGGCTACTGTAAAGACGCAGGGTTAATCCCCTTCCCTTTTCATTCTAATGGTTCGCCTGGGTCCTTGTACACTGAGATTGCTTCTTGTAAAAGGACATGTTTTTTGGTCCATATTTCTCCCTCTATTGGTAGTCCAAATACCTCAGTGATGGTTTTCTCGGAAACCGTTATGATTCTTCCTCTAACGGTGGTATGCCATTCCCACGGGTTTCACAGGAACTCAACTGCTATCTTTTTTTTAAACCCATGAAGTATTTGTGGATATGGAATCCAGCCAACTTGCTGGAGAATGGTGCAAGTTGATGCTAAGACTTGGAAGGTTGTGGGTTCATTGTGGAGAGAATTCCCCCCCATGGCTGATGTGTTATCCAAACTAGTTTATGCTTTTGTCTGTGTTTTTTCGGCCCTGTTGGTTAAACAAAACACTGCATGCGTTTTTTCACATATATTATAAAAATGGAACGTCATATCATAAATATAATTATTTCTTAGTCCCGTCAACGTATCCGAAGGGATTTGTGTGGGGAATTCATGTGCTTATTCATTATGGATATTTTCACCCCCTCTCTCGGGAAAGGGCATCCATGTCCTTAAGTACAAGAGAGAGATTGCAACGATCATGAATGCATTCGAGGCAAAGGTCAAATATCAATAATCACAACTGTATAAGAGAAGGGTGTCCATGCCCTGGAGTTTAAGAAAAGAGGAAATATTGCAACAATCATGAGTGCATGTGAGGCAAAGGTCAAAAATCAATAATCATCACAACTGTACATCAGGTGGAAATGACCGAAGAAGGGGAGAAAAGAGGGATAGAAATTATTATGAAAGGATGTCCTATTTTGATGGTGCAGCATGATGGAAGCGTGACAGTGATGGATTATGATTGGTGTTGTCACCCCTTAATTCAAACATGAAAATATAATTCATTCATTCATAGATAATTATGCGGGTAGATAGTGATAACACTTATTCAAGTAGTGTGTTTATTTTGGGAATGGATTAATAGGAAATAAGGCATATATAAAAGTAATTGGCTATTGTTAGAAAAATACTTCCATACCACAAGTAGAGCCGCTACTGCCAACATGCGTTCATAGCCTCGACAGGGTTGATATTTTAACCCGAAAATGAGCTAGAATCCTCTATGTAAAAGTAGACATCTTGCTTATTTTATGGAGAGATCACTGTGTTGGTGTTGTGGCCAGATAATCAAGTGCCACTCATTGGGGTTGTAACAGAGTGATCAGGCTAGCTCATGATGAGACCTCCTATCCTGCAAGTAGTTTGAAATGTCTAGAAGGTCACTACCCTAGTTTGTTGGCCATTGTGGGCATGTCACATGTTAAACCCTTATGATCATGGTAGGCTAGCTCGTAATGAGACCCTCTATTCTCTCTTTAAAATTTTCATGTAGACATAATATTTTTTTGAAAAGTAGGCATTTTTTTTATCTTATGGAGATACTGTTGTGTTGGTGTTGTGGCTAGATGGTCACAATGCCACTCACTAGGATTGTAACAGAGTGATCAGGCCAGCTTGTGATGAGACTTCCTATCCTTCAAGAAGTTTGGGCTATCGAGAAGGTCACTACCCTGGTGTGTTGGAAAATGTGGACATGTCACCTGTTAAACCCTTATGATCATGGTAGGATGGCTAGTGATGAGACCCCCTATTATCTCTTAAATATTTACATATAAACATAGTATTTTATTGTTATTTATACATGAAGGGAGGCTCATTAACTCCTTAAGATTCAAGGATGGTGTGAGAAGTAAAAAGAATGCCAATACAATTAATATTATTTATTCCTATATTCGCATGTCAAGGAGAGTTACTACTTGAGAGTGTAGAAAGATATACCAACATAAGACCATGAAAATGAATTGTGTGATAGTATGTTTGAACAAGATATGTATATCCCTTTATTGCATAGATAAATCATGCCAGCTTCCGAAGTAGAGATTTCCATCAAAGTTTCAATGGATCACCATATTAGTAGTATCACTAATTTTCTCCTCTTCAGGTTCCAATTCCCTTCCAAAAATTCCTTTTATGGCAAGGGTGCGTAAAGAGGAGTGGATATTCAAAAATAGGTCATCAAAAAAAAGAAAAAACACGCTTAGAGAGAAAAGAGAAAAAAAAATTGTTCCATTTGATCGAACAACAGTTGTTAAATTGGATTGAACAAAAAAAATAAACACACAAAGCATGGTCATTCAATTGAATTGAACAGCAGCTATTAAATTCGATTGAACAACAGTTTTTCAATTGGATTGAACAACAACCATTCAAAGGTTTGAGCAACATAAATAATCACACAAAGACACGATCATTCAATAGAATTGAACAACAATTGTTCAATTCAATTGAACAATAACCATTCAATTTGGTTGAAAAATAGTTGTTCAAAGGTTTGAAAAACAAAATAAACACACAAAACACGACCGTTCAATTAAATTGAACAAGAACTGTTCAATTCTATTGAACAATAACTGTTCAATTGGATTGAATGGTAGGCGTTCAAAGGTTTGAACATCAAAACAAAAGACTGAAAAAGAATGCAGCTATGAGCATGAAGAAGAGATGGAATGTACAACAATGAGAAGAAAACTATAAATTGCAGGGGGCATATATACAATATTTACAAGAGGAAATAACAAATTTTCATGGACTTAAAGCTGCGGGGCCATCACCCCTGTAGCTAAAATTTGGATAGTGGGATCGGCATGCACCTACTAGTAGAAATATTACTTTGTAAGTGGTTTGTGATAGAGGCACATTCGATGTTCGTTGACTCAAAAGGTGGAGCCAAATCCATCTATGATAGTCAAGGTAATGGTACCATTGTTGCGTACTTCCTGGATTTTGTATGGTCTGAGCCACCGTGTTTGTAATTTACCCGGGAAGTCTTAGAATCTAGAGTCGTAGAGAAGTGACCAATCTCCATTCTAGAATGTCTTATTTTTTATGAGTTTTTCATGCCACTTCGCTCGCTGTTGTTGAATAATTGCAGTGCGCTGAAGAGCAAGTAGCCATTTTTCATCCAATTCATTTATTTGTTGGAGTTTTCTAATATGGGCCTCCTTCAAATCCAACCCCACTTCCTAGGCTATTATTAGAGTCTTTATTTCAAATTTTATAAGAAAAATTTGTTCCCTTCCAAATACTAGATGGTACGGAGAATATCCAGTGTTGTTTCACCATGTTGTGCAGTAAGCCCACAAGGCCTCTGGTAGTCTAGTAGCCCAATCCTGGCGATGTGTTGAGATTGTTTTAGTGAGAATTTCCTCAAGGACATTGTTGGTGCTTTCAACCTGCCCGTTTTCCTACGAGTGGTAGGGAGAGGTGACTCTATGAGTGACATGGTGGTTCTTCAGAGTGTCTGTAATTTTATTTCCCACAAACTGTGCCCCTCCATCAGTTATCACATCCCGAGGTAAGCCATATCGCACAAATAGCTTAAAAATAAAATTGATCACAGATTCTTTTGTAGCTCTTGATAAAGCCACTGTTTCTACCCACTTTGTCACACAATATGTGGAAACCAGTATGTAGGTTTTATGATTTGATGACGAGTTTAATGGTCCAACAAAGTCCAGTGCCCATTATTCGAAAGGTTCCGCTACTAGTTGTGGCTGTGATGGAATTTATTTAGCTTGACCCGAGCGACCTATTCTTTGGCAACTATCGAAGGCTTGGACATATTTCTTGGAATATTTAAAAAATTTAGGCCAATAATAGCCCATTCTCAATACTTTGTGCCCCGTCCTGCGATCTGAAAAATGGCCACCGCACGGTTCATCATGACAGGCCCATAGGATGTCATAAATCTCGTCTTCTCGGATGGATCTGCGTATATGCATATCAACTCCTATATGAAAAATATATCCGTTGATCCAGGAGAATCTAGCACTGCGCTGGACAATCAGCTTCCATTCCTTTGATGTCAAGTGTCTTGGCAGCTTTCCTACTGCGAGACAATTCGCTACATCTGCGCACCATGGTGTTTTTACTGCTACAACGAACAAATTCTCATCTGGGAACTGATCGTCCACTGCTAGTGAGTCATCTGTCTTTGGAACTCTCGACAGGAAATCTGCCACTATGTTCTCCTTCCTTGGGTAGTCTTTGATAGTTATGTCAAACTCCTATAAAAGAAAAAACCAACGAGTTACTCTTCCATTTGTAATAGGTTTATTGGCTAAATATCTAATGGAAGAGTGATTCATATATAGGAATACTTGATAACCAGTTATATAATGTATAAATTTATTAATAGCATAAATGAAAGCCAAGAACTCCTTTTCGGTCACCATATAGTTTAATTCGGCAGGAGTGAGATTCTTGCTGATAGAATAAATAACATAGGGCTTTTCATCTTCTTCTTGACTGAGAACTGCCCCTATCGTTGTGTCAGATGCATCTGAGGAAATGTGAAAGGGCATGTCCCAATTGGGGCCGCGTAAGATTGGTGTTGTCGAGACTAGTTTCTTTAAATCTAAAAAGAGAGTGTCACATTTATCAGACCAATGGAATTCAAAATTTATAGTTAGTGCATACAAGGGCGCAACATTTGTGAGAAATTATTTATAAACCTATGATAGTACCTTGCATACCCAAGGAAACAACGTACCTCTGTCTACGTACAAGGTATGGCTAATAAAATGATTACCTCTATCTTTGTCAGATCTACCTGTATTCCAGCTGCAGAGATGTAGTGCCCTAGGATTACTCCTTCGGTACTCATCATGTGACATTTTTCGTTGCTCAAACACAATCTAGTAGCAATACATCATTCCAATACTTTTTCTAGTGTTTCGAGTGCTTGATCAAAACCAGCTCCATATGGGGTAAAAGTCGTCCATGTAAATTTCGAGTTCTTCATTTATTAAATCACAAAAAATGCTGAGTATGGCTCTTTGAAAAGTTTTTGGGGCATTACATAACCCAAATGGTAGTACCCTATAGGAAAATGTACCCCATGGGCAGGTCAAGGTCATTTTATCCTGGTGTTCAGGGGCTATCTTGATTTGATTGTAACCACTGTTTGTGCTCAACTTAGTGTTCCTAAATTGAGTTCATTAATTGTCAACCAGGGTTAGTAAACTACTGAAGTGTGGTGCACTATATGTGCCTAGGTATTTGTTTCTCAGTCAAAATTTTTAGTGTTTTATGATGTTTTTGGGTTTTTTTGGTTTTATGTTTGAAAAGGGAAAGAACTAAGTGCTGGTGAAAAGAAGCTAGTGGTTATATTAAAACAGAACACAGCCTAAACTATGGATGGCAAACAACAAATGCAAAGCTTGATAATGACTTCATTGCAAGGAAGTAAATCACAACATGAGCTTGAACTTATCCAATTAATTCATTAAATATGTGTTGGAAGAGCTTGAGAAATGGACAAGTTAAGTGTAAATGAAGTTCTCCTAAATAAACAATCAACTCACAATATTACAAAAAAAAATGATTATTTGTAACACAGTAAGGTTTCTATTCTATATTAACCTATGATGCTGAATTTACCCTATTCTGCAACTTGACTTATCACTACTAGGACTTATTCATAGGTTTATAGATTTTCTAGAACAATGTTTGGGAAAAAGGCTATAGGTGAATTTGTAAAATATTTGTAGAATAATCAAAGCCTTAAACTGATATTATTGACCCCTGTTCATGTGATGATGTATCAATATAAATTCAGAACACAAGTAAGTTGTAAATAATGAAGGCCGAGAGACTAATTTTGACAACTAGTACTACTTGAAATGCAATGGATAACACTAGGCTGGAACGTAGTCTATCAATCTTAAAATACAGTGAATACACTAAACTAGAATTCCATTATTCTTTTCTTGAAACAAAATGAACTGAGACCGAACTAGAGTGCTACTAATCTACTTGAAGTACAGTGAACAGAGTTAAGCTAGAATGCCATTATCAAACTTGAGATGTAGTGACAGAGCTGAACTAAATGCAATCATCCTCCGGAGTGTTCTAACTAAATTAACATGCAACTAGTCTATGGAATTCTATAGCCCATCTCGTTCAATATGAATGATATTTTGGAAGAGTTTGTAAAAACAAGTCTGACTGTATTATTCAATGCAATTAAAAATAAACATAAGATTTTGAAGCAAATACAACTAGGATCTAAGATATCACAGTTGTTTCTTATTCATTGTTAATGATGTTTTGGAAGAGTTTGTAGGAGTAAGACCGGCTATGACACTTAGTGTAAACAAGCAGAAATCATAAAATTCGAAAGGAAATGAAACTAAAATCTACAACACCACAGCTATGCCTTATTCATCGTGATGATATTTTGGAACAGTTTATAAGAGTAAGTCTAGTTGTGATGATTAATGTAAACAAATATGAAACATAAACTTCAAAACCTTGCTTAAGCTAGAAATGAAAAACGAAACTAAAATACTTATCTAAGCCGTATAAACAAAGCTGCTCAGGTAGCAGGGGACCTCTACCACCGGAGTAGCACGAAAAATCTACTTCAAGATTGACTCAGTGCTTTCAATAAAATGATGCTTCTTCCATTAAAATAGAAAATACTTCAAAACAGAGTGTTTTTGGACTTCTGAAATCTAGCAATTAAACACAAAATCTAACCTTGTCCCTCGGTTTCGCGAGCCATATTTATAAAAAAATTACATAACTGTCTTGAGATAACCTAGGGATAATTGTCTTTCCAAATTAAAATCAAACTAGACTTCTGATGGTGGTCTCGTAATATGATTAAGGACATCTGGACTGTCCTTGTCCTATTAGGAGTCTATCTCCTAGTTTGAGTTCCCACGCGCATAACCACCTACATAATTCCGTTCAAACTTCGTGGAGAGAAAAAAATGATGAGGGAATGATGTGGAATATGACCACATGTGTTTTTCTCTGAAATTACACCTGGAACCTGCGTAGACATGAAGACAGCTGCAGAATCGGCAACTAGCTACAGAATGTCTGCATTCTGTAGCTAGGTCTTGTTCAAAAAGTACTACAATGACAAAATCATAAAAACATAGCAATTTAGTCATGATATACATTCTTAAATAAATTTTAATTAATTCTATTGATCATTTGAGCCTATAATTAATAAATGGACAAAGGAAATGGAGTGGAATGTGGTGGAAGAAAGAACATCTTTGGAGCTCAACATACCCGCACTGCTAGGTTCTTGCATGTCCTCATGCAACTATTCCATGAACTATGAGACCTCTGCAAGGACATCCAACCCTCTTCTTCTGCTTTGCCTGTCAGTCAAAGGCCTTCTAGGCTTCCTTATGACTAACTTGAATCTCAGATTTGTGAGTGCCCTGGTTAAATTTTTATTTTTCTTCTTCAATTTTTCACTGGCCTTGTACAACTTTTGCATTTGTAGAGACAGAGTTGAATTCATATCAGTTTTCAGTTTAACCTGCTCTCTCAGAATTTCATTCTCATTTTTGATATGCCTGTTGAGTATTTCTAACTCATATTTATCTCTCCTTAGGATATCAACTGCAGGTTTTGGTGGACTAGGAGTTCTGTCTCTATTTTCTGAAGCTCTTTTCTCTAATGTCTCAACATAGTTGTAAATTTCTTGCTATGCTGGGTCTATTTCAGGAGCTCCTTCATCAAAATCCTCCTCAGTAGGTGTTTCTTCATCCTCTATGTTTATGACTCCAGTTTATTTAACCTTTGTTTTATTTAGTATCCCTCTAAGTCTGTGGCTCTGTCTCGGTTGAGATGGTCCTTCTCCTTTCTCTATGGCAAATTTTCTTATTATCCTCTCTTTCTTAAGCTGCTTCCTAATCTGAGCCAATTTCTCAGAAATCATTTCTTCACTGCCTTCTTGTATTGTTTTACCAGTTTTAGTTTTGGAGGTTTTCCATCTTCTACTTCTTGTTGTAGGTTTGTCTTCAGGTGGAGGTTCCTTGGGTTCTTCAAAGTGATTTCTCACTAAGAACTCTTCTCAATTATCTCCTATTTTTCTCAAATGATGTTCAATCAAAATTTTGACTAAACCATGGTGGTATAAGTTTGTTTCTAGAAATTGAACTCTCTTTTGAACACTTGAGGCCATTTTCTTTAAACTATGAAGCAAGAAAAAGGGAAAATTGAGTTCTTCTTCTAAGAAATGCATTATCAACCGAATATGATAAACATAGAAGGTACCATATCTTCCTTCACAAGTGATGAATTTTTGCAAGAGAAGAAACATGTTCCTCCATTTTTTCTTTAGTGCGGAGCTAGCGATACCCTTTTTAAAAATGGAAATATCCATACCTGGTGACTTGAGTGTCTGCTTCCATGCCTCGTTATGAAATTCTCTATTCTCGAACCACCTTTCTCCTTGTCTGGGAAATTCTGTTGCTTTTGCAATGGAAGCTTTTGTAATGGTGAATTTAATATCTCCTATCTCGACCTCAGCTCCACTAAAGGACCGTGCAAACATTTTAGTCACCTCTTTGTGAAAACCACTGAATTTTTCAAAGAATTGCAACCACTCTGCTTGTTGTAACATTTCTCTGATTTGAGGATAACCTTCCAAGTACTTAGTTCCAACTGGTTCGGTCCTCACTATGAGACCCATAACTTCTCTTTCCAACCTTCAAATTGTTGCTCCTCTATTCACAGTGACAATGTCTGTTACAGAGATGTTTTTTCCCCACAGATGTTTCCTCTGTTTTACAGATTGAAATGGTTAAGAGTTGGCTACGGGAAAGAATTATATGGAGTGATTACGGAATGAATATAAATGAGGTGAGGATGATGTATATGAGTTGAAAGATATCACGGAAGAAAAGACCGCGGAGATATTTTGTAATGAATTCAAAATCATCATTAAATGCTTTGGCTTAGTTACGTGACTAATCCAATCACTTCAGCACTTTAACCGTTTAGATTTTTAAATGATGATCAGATATGGGATTTGAAATGGTGGAATAGAAAGAGTTTTATCCAAAGTTTCTATGGGAGGTTTGTTAGGCATGATCAACAAAATTTATTAAAATAAAATTTTGAATTATTCATAACTTAACTATGCTAAAAATTTTCATGATATGTTACTATAATCAGAACTTTTACCTTTGCCTTTCCTCTAATTTTTGTGATCTTTATATGCTTTGTTCTCCCCTGTAAATCATTACTTTTTGAGTCTTCATAACTCCCTTAATTTTTCTTGTTGTCATGGATATGCAGGATCATTTTATTGCAGATCGGGTGATTACTGGACAGTGCTTTTAGGATTTCTGGCTGCAGAATGTCTGTCTAGCTGTAGAATGTCTGACTGGCTGCAGAATGTTTGTCTAGCTGTAGAATGTCTGACTGGCTGCAGAATGTCTAACTGATTGCAGAATGTACCTGTAGAAGATTTGAAACATAAAATGAAATGGTTTGGAGCATGAATGGAATGTTGTATGGAATGAGTGAAGATGGATAATAAAATATGGTGTAACGAAATAAGAATGAAGTGAATAATGGAATGGAATGGATCACAACTTATGAAATGGAGTGAAGTATGAGAAGTGTCCTGCAATTCATGGTATGTATTATTCAATTGAAAAAAACATCAAACTTAAAAATCTGAGGTGGAAATGAGGTGGACTATGGGGTGAAATGAATGAAGTGTGGATGAATGAATGAAATGGAGTATGGATGAATGAATGAAATGGAATATGGATGGATGAAATGAGATGTACCATAAGTGAAATGGATCTGCACTTATGATTTTGTAACAACTGCTTGCAGAAAAAGAACAAATTTGAAAAGCTAAAGTGTCAGAAAGATTCTGATTTTCACTCTACCTTTTCTGTATAAACATGCTAATCAGCGATTAGTTTTCATGTTTATACTTTATTTTTATTTTTTATTTTTTATTTTTAAATAAAATGATTTCAGAAAATTCAATTAAGTTAATGAAGAAGAAAGATTCTTCTTCATTAACTTCACATCACTGTTTTCCTGGAACTTCTTGACAAATTCTTCCCTTGAAAGTGGCTTATGATACAGCTTCAATCTATGACCATTCACAAGAAAAGTGACCTACTCTTCATCTATTGTCCTGATTTTTATTTCCCCATTGTCAAAAAATTTCACAATTTCATATGGCCCAAGCCAATGTGTTTGGAATTTACCTTGAAAATCTTTGAAATTTGAATCAAACAAGAGAGCCCAGTCACCTTCTTTGAACTTCTTTTCCTTGATGTAATTATCATGCCATCTAGTCCTTTGTTGTTGGACTATACTTGTTTTCTGAACTGCATCTTGTTTGATCTCATCCAATTCATTAATCTGCTCCAATCTATGCTTTTGTGCCTCTGTTAGATCAAGTCCTAGCTGAACTTCCATTTTGAAAGTTTGAATCTGGAACTCTATGGGAAACAAAACTTGCTTTCCATAAACAAGTTTATAAGGAGTATGACCTGTTGTGCTTCTCCATGTAGTTCTATAGGCCCACAAGGCTTCAGGAAGCCTATCTGCCCAATCTCTTCTATGTAAATGAACAGTCTTTGTTAGGATCCCTTCAATGACCTTATTAGTAGATTCCACTTGACCGTTTGCTTGTGGATGATAGGAAGTAGATTTTCTGTGTCTGATTCTGTACCTCTCCATCATTTTTTCCACTAGCCTTGATGTGAATTGAGCTCCTTGATATGTAACAATTTCCCTTGGGACACCAAAATGAGTAAAAATATCCTCAAAAAGAAAATTAACTACAGATGCTTCAGTAGAAAAAAGTAATGGCTTGGCCTCTACCCATTTGGTAACATAGTCAGTGCAAACTAATATATATTTATTTTGTCTTGATGGAGGACTAATAGGTCCTACAAAATCCAAAGCCCATTTTTCAAAAGGTTCAATATGTACCTGAGGCTGTAATGACATCTCACCTCAAGGAGAAGGTTTCCCTACCCTTTGGCAACTGTCACATATTTTGACATACTCTTTAGCATCTTTGAAAAGGGATGGCCAATAGTATCCTAAATGAAGGACCTTATAAGCTGTCCTCTTATCAGCAAAGTGTCCACCACAAGGTTCATCATGACATGCTTTGAGAATCTCAGGCATCTCATCTTCCTGAAAACATCTCCTAATGATAAAATCTGGACCTGTCTTGTACAACTCATTAGTAACCCATGAATATTTTGCACTGTCATAAATTATTTTTCTTTTGTTTCTTGCATTCATCATTGAAGGAAATTTCCCTGAAACTAAATAATTAGCAATGTCAGCAAACCAAGGAGTCTGAGTAGAAATTGCAAAAAGATATTCATCAGGAAATTGATCTTCAACTGGAGTGTCATCTTTGAT
This sequence comes from Pinus albicaulis, assembly GCA_034641835.2. Classification (NCBI taxonomy): domain Eukaryota; kingdom Viridiplantae; phylum Streptophyta; class Pinopsida; order Pinales; family Pinaceae; genus Pinus; species Pinus albicaulis. The sequence goes on along the minus strand of CM076582.1, from coordinate 1,221,378,820 downwards.
GTTTTGGAGTCTAGATAGGAAATCAACTACTGTGTTTTGTTTTCCAGGCCTATCTAGAACGGTAATTTTGAATTCTTGTAAAAGCAATAACCATCTTATGACTCTGCCATTAGTAATTGATTTGTTCATTAGGTATCTAATTGCAGAATGATCTGTGTGAAAAAAAGTTTTATAGCCTGTTATATAGTGTCTAAATTTGTTTATGGCATGAACAATAGCTAAAAACTCTTTTTCAGTTACAGTATAGTTTAACTCTGAAGGAGTCAAATTTTTACTTATATAGTATATGGCATAAGGAATCAGGTTTTTTTGTCCCAATACTGCTCCTAGAGCTGTATTTGAGGCATCTGTTGAAATATGAAAAGGTAACTTCCAGTTAGGTCCCCTTAAAATAGGCGCTTCAGAAATTTTTGTTTTCAGGGTCTCGAAGGCTAACTGGCAATCATAATTCCATTTGAATTCACAGTCTTTGGTAAGTAATTTGAAGAGTGGAGATGCTATCTTGGTGAAGTTTTCTATAAATCTTCGATAATATCCTGTAAATCCTAGAAAACTCCTAACATCTTTTTGACAACTTGGAATAGATAAGTTAGATATGACTTCAAATTTTGTCTCATCAACTCTAATCCCATCCCCTGAAATGTGATGTCCTAAAAAAATTCCTTCAGTAAACATCATAAAACATTTCTCATGACCAAGTGAAATATTTTCTTCTTTAAATATTTTTAAAACTTTTTCCAAGTTTGCTAAGGCTTCTTCAAATGTATTCCCATAAACTGTGAAATCATCCATATATACCTCTACACAATCATGTATTAGATCCGAAAAGATTCCTAATACTGCCCTTTGAAATGTTGCAGGTGCATTGCATAATCCAAATGGCAATAATCGGTAAGCATAGGTACCCCAAGGACAGGTAAATGTGGTTTTGTCTTGATCCTCAAGTGCTACTTGAATTTGATTATAACCACTAAACCCATCTAGAAATGAGAAATACTTTTTGCCAGCTAAGGTATCTAACACCTGATCTATGAAAGGTAGGGGAAAATGATCTTTAAGAGTAGCTTTGTTTAATTCTCAGTAGTCAATACATACCCTCCATTTACCATTTTTCTTTGGCACAATTACCAAAGGAGAAACCCATTGACTATCTGAAATGGGATAGATAAAGTTGACATTTAACAATTTCTGTAATTCTTCTTTAACAATTTCCCTAAGATTTGGATTCATCCGTCTTTGAGGTTGTCTAATTGGTTTACAATTTTCCTCTATGTAGATGTGATGAGTGCAAGTATTGGGGCTTATCCCTTTCATATCAGTGTACTCCCATGCATATGCAGAAGAATGTCTCTGTAAGATCTTGACTAGCTCTTCTTGTTGAGATTTTTCTAGGTTCTTGTTTATGTTTAGAGTTTTTCCTGGAAATATCTCACTTGTAGAGCTGCCAAATTTATCCATAGAATGAAGAGACATCTGTCTTGATGATAAAAACTCAATGTTGGATTCTTCTTGAAATTGTTCATGTTTGTATTCTGAAGAGGATTCAAAGTTTTCTAAAGTATTCAGAATTTGACTATCTTCACTAATTTTTGAAATTGTGAAGAGAGGTTGTAAGTCTTCTTCATCCTCTATCCATTGAGTATCATCTAAATCTGTAATTGTCCTTGCTGGAGGATACAAAGTGAATTTATTAGTTTAACTACCATCAGAGATATACATATCACCGGATCTACAACTAATGAAAGCATCAGATGTAGCTAACCAAGGTCTTCCTAATATAATAGGATGCCCTCCTAGATTATTCTTAGGAGTTAGGATCATGAAATCCACAAGGTACTCCCAAGAATCTAGGGACACTGGAATGTCTTCTATTACCCCATCAGGTTTAATCACAGATCTGTCTGCTAATTGTAATAATGTGGGTGTAAAGAGAAGATTAGGAAGTTTCAGCTTATCCATGATTTGTCTACTCATGATATTGATTGCTGCTCCTAAATCAATGAGTGTGTTTTGGATCTCAATTCCATTGATGTGAATTTTAACAACTGGATTTCCTGGGTCTAGATACTTTGGAATAGCAATCTTACCCATCGTGATATCTGCTATTTTTCCTTCCAGTTGAATTTTCTTTGTCTCTCTTATTCTTTTCCTTGTTTTCTTCATGCTCAACTCCTTTATTGTCTTTGCTAAAATTGGAATTTCCTTGATAGCTTGTAATAATGGAATCTTAATACAGACCTTTTTCAGCTCATCTAGGAAATCATAATTAGGCACCATAATTTGTTTTTCTACACCTCTATCAATCTGTAATCTTTCTGGAAAGGGAGGTGTAGGAGTGGATGTTGATGGCTGCTCTAATACAGGAGTTGAAATTATTGGTTCTTTTTGTTTTTGTTTTTCAATGTTTGGGTCCTGAAAATATGTGTCTTCTTCAAGACTTTTGTTTTCCCGTAGAGAATCTTCCTCAAAGTTGTCTTGTTCTTGTATGATCACAGAAGGTTTCCTCTTTTCAAGTATTCTTCCAGACCTAAGTTGAACATCACTAAGGTCTAGAGGAGTAATTAAATAAGTTGGAAACTGTTGGCCTTCTATCATGTATGTATTCTGAGGATTTTTATTGTTGGGGTTTGGTATGGATTGAGCAGGAAACTGATTTGATTTCTGAGGAAATGGTAATGGGAGTGGTTGATTTTGATGTTGTGGGTTCTGAGGATTCTATTGAGGATTTTAAGGAAAAAAATGTGGGTATGGTGGATAGGATGGTGGATATTGACAGTACTGGGAGTATCTTCCATAGGGATTTTGTGCTCCTTGTGCCCAAGCTTGAGATTGATTTTGAAATTGGGGCCAAGGTTGCTGCCAAGAATTCCAATTTAGTGGAGGTTGATTATACAATTGATCATGGAATCCTTGTGTTTGAGGTCCTTGCCAAGGCCTTCTAAAGACAAAATTGAGAGATTCTATGGAATTTGTAGGAGTTTCCTCTTGAAAGACAGCTTTAAGACGAGGAAGTGAAGGACATCTCTTAGTTTCATGTTTTTATGAAAAAATTACATAGGTCTCTACAACTTTTTCATCCAAAGGACATTCTCTCAAGGCATGCTTCTTTCTACATTTGGGACAAAAGATTGCTAAGGCATCAGATTCAGCTTTTTTCTTATTTTGTAACTTAAGGGTGTCTATTTGTTCACTAAGACTCCCTAAGATGTCAAATTTGAATTCATCAAGCATATGCCCTATCTCTGCCCTACTTACTGTCCCAGAAGCAGACTTACTTTCCCTTGCAAGAGCAGGGTCTCTTGGACCTTTTACAGTTTTGGATTTCCCTCTTGAAAGGTTGATACATAACTCAGATATTTCAGGTAATATGAGATGAGATATATCCCCTTTTCCCATCATGTTAAGGATATCCAACCATTCATCCCTAATTGTCTTCAACAAGAGAGCTTTTAAGGTGCCTTGATCTAAGTTCTCCATTTTTGCTCTTTTGATGTTGTAATGAAATCTCTCCAACAAATCTTCCAGGTTTTCATCTTCTTTTTTTATCATATTAAACACTTCCTCCTTATGATTGACTGGCATACAATAATCCAAATACCTCTCTAGAAATGCTTGTTTCATATCTTCCCATGTCTTAATAGAACTGTTGATCAAACTCATAAACCACTTCAATGCTGCTCCTTTCAATTTTGAAGGAAATAGTTTAAGTTTTTGAGCATCTTGTAAGTAGTCATAAGTTCTACATAGGACTTCAAATTCAAATAAGAAGGTTTCAGGATCTTCAGTTTTAAGTCCATAGAAGTTTGGAAGGATAGAGGGTGAAATTTTTTTCATAGTTGTATTGGTTTCTTCATCTACTATAGGAAACCCAAAAGAGATTCCCATTTCTCTTCTACCTCTTCCTCTACCTCCTTCTCCTTCTGCACCTCTACCTCCTTCTCCTCTACCTCTACCTCTACCCCCTCCAAATAACGTGTTCTCCATTAAAGACTCCTCCTCCCCCTTCTTCTGCCATAGTTGATTCTTCTGTGGAAGTGGAAAAGTTTGTGTCTCTAGCAGGGATCCTTGAATCTTCTTCTAAGACAGGTTCAGTGGATGAAGTGGAAGGTCTTTCTAATGGAATATCTGATCTTAAGTCTTCTGGAAATCTAGGATCAGTAAAGGATGGAATGTGGGTCTGAGTTAGAGGTGTGCTGGCTCTTAGTCTGGGTGAAACAAGAGGTGTTCTAGGAATCAAGCTTCTGCTTCTGCTTCTTATGAATATACCCCTTGAGTCTCTCTCTCTACACATATCATTGTTTTTGGGAGTTAAGGAACAAGGCTACCTAGTTAAACTTCCCTGGCAATGGCGCCAAAATGTTTGTGCTCAACTTAGTGTTACTAAATTGAGTTCATTAATTGTCAACCAGGGTTAGTAAACTGCTGAAGTGTGGTGCACTATATGTGCCTAGGTATTTTTTTCTCACTCAAAATGTTTAGTGTTTTATGATGTTTTTGGTTTTTTTTGGTTTTATGTTTGAAAAGGGAAAGAACTAAGTGCTGGTGAAAAGAAGCTAGTGGTTATATTAAAACAGAACACAGCCTAAACTATGGATGGAAAACAACAAATGCAAAGCTTGATAATGACTTCATTGCAAGGAAGTAAATCACAACATGAGCTTGAAATTGTCCAATTCATTCATTAAAGATGTGTTGGAAGAGCTTGAGAAATGGACAAGTTAAGTGTAAATGAAGTTCTCCTAAATAAACAATCAACTCACAATATTACAAAAAAAAATGATTATTTGTAACACAGTAAGGTTTCTATTCTATATTAACCTATGATGCTGAAGTTACCCTATTCTGCAACTTGAATTATCACTACTAGGCCTTATTCATAGGTTTAGAGATTTTCTAGAACAATGTTTGGGAAAAAGTCTATAGGTGAATTTGTAAAATATTTGCAGAATAATCAAAGCCTTAAACTGATATTACTGACCCTTGTTCATGTGATGATGTATCAATATAAATTCAAAACAAAAGTAAGTTGTAAATAATGAAGGCCAAGAGACTAATTTTGGCAACTAGTACTACTTGAAATGCAATGGATAACACTAGGCTAGAACGTAGTCTATCAATCTTAAAATACAGTTACTACACTAAACTAGAATGCCATTATTCTTTTCTTGAAACAAAATGAACTGAGACCGAACTAGAGTGCTACTAATCTACTTGAAGTACAGTGAACAGAGTTAAACTAGAATGCCATTATAAAACTTGAGATGTAGTGACAGAGCTGAACTAAATGCAATCATCCTCCGGAGTGTTCTAACTAAATTAACATGCAACTAGTCTATGGAATTCTACAGCCCATCTCGTTCAATATGAATGATATTTTGGAAGAGTTTGTAAAAACAAGTCTGGATGTATTATTCAATGCAATTGAACATAAACATAAGATTTGGAAGCAAATACAACTAGGATCTAAGATATCACAGTTGTTTCTTATTCATTGTTAATGATGTTTTGGAAGAGTTTGAAGGAGTAAGACCGGCTATGACACTTAGTGTAAACAAGCAGAAATCATAAAATTCGAAAGGAAATGCAACTAAAATCTACAACACCACAGCTATGCCTTATTCATCGTGATGATATTTTGGAAGAGTTTATAAGAGTAAGTCTAGCTATGATGATTAATGTAAACAAATATGAAACATAAACTTCAAAAACTTACTTAAGCTAGAAATGAAAAACGAAACTAAAATACTTATCTAAGCCGTATAAACAAAGCTGCTCAGGTAGCAGGGGCCCTCTACCACCGGAGTAGCACGAAAACTCTACTTCAAGATTGACTCAGTGCTTTCAATAAAATGATGCTTCTTCCATTAAAAGAGAAATTACTTCAAAACAGAGTGTTTTCAGACTTCTGAAATCTAGCAATTAAACACAAAATCTAACCTTGTCCCTCGGTTTCTCGAGCCATATTTATAACAAAATTACATAACTGTCTTGAGATAACCTAGGGATAATTGTCTTTCCAAATTAAAATCAAACTAGACTTATGATGGTGGTCTCGTAATATGATTAAGGACATCTGGACTGTCCTTGTCCTATTAGGAGTCTATCTCCTAGTTTGAGTTCCCACGTGCATAACCACCTACAGAATTCCGTTCAAACTTCGTGGAGAGAAAGAAATGATGAGGGAATGATGTGGAATACGAACACATGTGTTTTTCTCTGAAATGACACCTGGAACCTACGTAGACATGAAGACAGCTGCAGAATCGGCAACTAGCTACAGAATGTCTGCATTCTATAGCTAGGTCTAGTTCAAAAAGTACTACAATGACAAAATCATAAAAACATAGCAAGTTAGTCATGATATACATTATTAAAGAAATTTTAATTAATTCTATTGATCATTTGAGCCTGTAATTAATAAATGGACAAAGGAAATGGAGTGGAATGTGGTGGAAGAAAGAACATCTTTGGAGCTCAACAACCACTGAACCCATTAAGGAAGGAGAAGAGCTGCTTTCTTGCCAATGTATCAAAGACCTGATCAATGAAGGGGAGGGGACAGTGGTATTTCTGTGTTGCTTTTTTCAGTTCTCTATAATCCACACAGATTCACCATTTCCCATTTTTCTTAGGAACGAATACTAAAGGAGAGACCCATTTGCTATCTGAAATAGGATAGATGAATTTTACATCGAGCAGCTTTTGCAATTCATCTTTTACAATGTCTTTTAGATGCGGGTTTAATCTCCACTGAGGCTGCTGAATAGGTTGAGAATCCTTTTCAGTATAAATATGATGTGTGCATAGCTGAGGATCTATACCCTTCATGTCTGGGTATTCCCAAGAAAATTCTCCCTTATATTTCTGTAAAACCCTAATGAGATTTTGTTGTTGGTTACTATCCATACTTCCATTGATATTTAAAACCTTTCCTGGCTCAATTTCAATTGGCATGCTGTTGCGAAAAATAGTAGTGGGTATGTGCTGATTGTAAATGTATGCCAAGGGGTCTTCTTGTTCTTCATTATCAATAACTTCCTTTAACATTTGGCATTTTAAATTTTCAGAAGTAGGTGGTTGATTCATGAATTTATTGATTACATCATCTTCAGTTTGATCTTTGAATTCGAGTGCTTCAAATATAGTCAACAGTGAACAAATGTTTTGTTCCCAGTATGTATGTGGCTATTTGTGAATATTTACAATGGGAAGACTTGGTTTGGAAGGTGGGTATATGACAATATTTTTTTATGGCATCACCTCTAGCAATGGTCATGATGCCTGCCCGACAGACTATGTAAGCATCAGATGTTTCTAACCAAGGTCATCCCAATATTAGAGGGTGTTCATCTAACTTAATTTTTGGGTCAAGAACTAAAAATTCTACCAAATACTTCCATGAGTCCACAGAAACTAGGATGTCCTGTAATATTCCTTCTGGTTTGATAACAAATCTTTCAACAAGTTCTTGCAAGGTAGATGTGGGTTCTAAGATTGTTATTCTTAACTTCTCGCAAGTTTCTATGGTTAATATGTTGATGGCTACCCCTAAGTCAACCAATGTGTTCGAAAAGAAGTCGTCAGAAATTTGTACAGTAACTATGGGGTTTCTTGTATCCTCATATTTTACTTGGTGTTTCTTTACCCAAGAGTAAGTCTAATAGTGCTCCCACTACATGAACAATTGGTACATTTTTTTCTTTTCTTACCTGCTTCTTTCCACACAGCTCTTTGATTGTCTTGGCATAGATAGGAATGTCTTGGATAGCCTGCAGAAGAGGAATTTTAATGCAAAGGTTTTTTAATTCCCCTAGGAGATCGAAATCTGAAGAGACTATTGGTTTAGGCAATGTTAATCTCTCAGGAAATGGAGGGGAGGAGATAATAAGGTTTTCAGTGTCCCTTTGGTCAACTGTGTCCCTCCCCTGCTTTACCTTTGTTTCGGTCATAGTTATTGTTTAGGTGTTGTCAGAATTTCAAATTCAAGTTGTGGTAGGGTCGTATCTTCTTTGGGTGAAATAACACGTCCTGATCTTAGCCTAATTTCATTGCATTAATTCTATTCAGTCTTGGGGTTTGGGTTTTCGACAATCTAGATTAGCTGAACCGACCTATTATTAGGGTTAGGATTGGATTTAGCTGGCAGTTGAGGACGCATGATAGGTTGAGGATTATGTTGGACTGGGTATGGAGCTGGTAATGTAGGTTGATTCTGAGCCCCTATCCCCATTAGTATATTGGTCATTCCTAGGGGTCGTTGCCAGTTTTGAGACCAATTTATGTTTTGTGAAGTGGAGGCAGGCCTTTGGGACTGATAGGGATTTCTTTTCCAGTAGGGGGGAGAACAAGGAAAAATTGGCTAATTATTACCTGAAGAGGGTTGTGTTGTCCAAGGAGGCATAGAAAATTATTAGGATGGTAAAGTAGAAAAAGGTGATTGGTTCTTCCATGTTGTTGCAGGGTTTTTTTGATTAAATTGTGGGGAAGAAAAGAACTGAGGTAGGTCTTGTGGCATACTTGGTCGTGCTTGCCACTATCAACGCTGGTTCATTAGATAGATTGGTTCTGTCTCTTCTTCTGCCTCTTTAAAAACTGCCTTCAACCCTGGAAGTGAAGGGCAATGGTCAGTGGCATGGTCCTTGGTACAAATAGCGCATGTCTGGACCATGTCTAATGGGCATTCTTGTTGGCTATGTTTCTTCCGACATCTTGGACAAAAAATAGTCGAGTTTTTTTCTGCTATAGATTTCTTCTGCTTGGCTTGTATGACATTTAGTTGCGTTGTCAGGGTGCCCAAGATATCAATTTTTAAATATTCTAAAATATTACCAAATTTTACTTTGGTTGAGTTGCCACCGGACTATTTATAATTCCTTGTAGCTGAGTCTCGCTCGGTTGGCCTACTTTCCGTACTACCTCGAGAACACCTAATGCATAGTGCAATGATGTCATCATATTTTTCTTGATAGATGTCCCATTTTCCCATTATATTAAGTGTTTCGACCCATTCTTTCATTCCCTTAATCATTGTTTCTTTTAAGATATCTTTAGACAGTGTAGTATATGGATATCTCTACAAGTTATATTGATCCAAATGGAAAATGGCATCAACCCATCCATGGTATCCATCCACCCATGGAATTTACCCATGGTATTGTAAATGGCATCGACCCATAGTATTCATCCACACATGGGATTTACCCATGGTATTGTAAGTGGTATCTACCCATGGTATTGGCCTATGGTATCTACACATGGTATTGTAACTCAAAAAAGGCTATAAATAACAAGCCTTGGTTTGTAAAAGGACAGGTTTTTTGCCACTATGTAGCTTCTACAGTTATTCTCTGTTTTAATAAAACAAGTTTCTTTGTGGTTTTATTTTCTTTGTGTTCTCTCTTTTTTCTGGCATTCTAATTTTGCAGATCTTGTCAGATCCATTTCAATTTTCTTAGATCTTGGGGGCCTCCCCCAAAGATCCGGATCAGTGGTATCAGATTCAGGTTATGCCTCCATGGGAATGAGGGTTTGAAAAATATTTCAGTTTCAATGTTTTGCAGCAATCTTCAACAAAATCCGTGATTTTTTTTGGGCGGTGAGTTTTCAGATTAGATCTGAAAATTTTGGTCAAAATTTTGAAAAAAAAAAAGACTAGATCTAGATTCCTTGCGAAAAAATACTCAAATTCAAAAAAAAAAAAATCGGCCAAATTGGAGTTCGGATGAGGGAGATATCGCTGATTCAAAATCAACAATGTTGAAGCAATTTTTCTGCGACAATTCATGGACGAAGGCTATTCTGTCATTTTTTGTAGTTTTTAGTGCAAAATTTCAGAGGAATTAATATATATATGAGCTCCTCTTGAAAAATCACCCAATTTCAAAAAAAAATCGGTCAAATCGGAGTCCGAATGTGAGAGTTATCGTTGATTTAAAATCAATTATTTTTTCAAAAATTTTGTGACGGCGAGACAGTTCCAGCGCGAATCTGAGAGTCTAGAGTCTCCAGATAGTGGTTTCAAACACATGAGAAGATTTAGAATGATCATTCCATTTCCAAAAATAGGTTATAATAAATATTCTGAGTTATGTTGACCGAGTTATTCTCATTTTAAATTTGGAGTAGCATTCAGAGCGGGTTCCCTTTGGAGACGTGCCCTCCTACCCCACTTTAGTAGGCACCTGCTTCACATTCATCAGTTTCAGCATAGCAACGTTTGGCTTGGGTTATTTGGAGATGTGCCCTCCCACCCCAAGCTATGTAGGCACCTGCTATTTCATCAACAATCAACATCACAGTTATGGGTCAACCGCACAAAATCATTTTCATCGAAGTCCATTTGCTAGGCTGCACACTGTTAGTAGCACAGTTGGTCACAAGAATTACAGGGTATCTCTATCCTTGGATCTTTGTTTTTCATGGTTTATTCATCCACAAACCCACACTTCATCGAAGTCCATTTGCTAGACCGCACATTGTCAATATCACAGTTGGTCACAAGCATTACAGGGTATCTCTATCCTCAGATCTTCGTTCATCACGGTTATGGGTTAACTACACAAAACCCTTCTCTTCAGTGGCTCTTCATATTCAACAAAGGCTTCTTAGGAGGGACCTTCATGCAATGGGGACCATTGCTTCTTAAGGAGGGAGGAATGATCCAAATGGAAAATGGCATCAACCCATGGTATTCATCTACCCATGTTATCCATCCACCCATGGAATTTACCCATGGTATTGTAAATGGCATCGACCCATGGTATTCATCCACCCATGATATTTATTTTCCCATGGTATTGTAAGTGACCCATGGTATGTATCCACCCATGGTATTCATCCACACATGGGATTTACCCATGGTATAGTAAGTGGTATCTACCCATGGTATTGGCCTATGGTATCTACACATGGTATTGTAACTCAAAAAAGGCTATAAATAACAAGCCTCGGTTTGTAAAAGGACATTTTGTCTACCACAATGTAGCTTCTACAGTTATTCTCTGTTTCAATAAAACAAGTTTCTTTGTGGTTTTATTTTCTTTGTGTTCTCTCTTTTTTCTGGCATTCTAATTTTGCAGATTTTGTCAGATCCATTTCAATTTTCTTAGATCTTGGGGGCCTCCCCCCAAGATCTAGATCATATATTTAAATATTTCAACGTATTCTTCTAGTGTCTCATTTTCCCTTGCAGACATATTGAATATTTCATCTTTTAATTCTCGAGTCCGACAATAGTCTTGATATTTATTAAGAAAAAAGTTTTTTATCTGATCCCAACTATTAATAGTTCCACCACCGAGCCCCATAAACCAATGTAATGTTGTCCCTTTCAAAGTAGAGGGAAATAATTTCAATTTCTAAGGGTCGGTGGTGTAGTAATATCCCCTATATAATACATCAAATTCAAATAAGAATGCATCTGGGTATTCCAAGGTCAGCACATGGAAGGTGGGGATATTTTGTAATGGAATGGCTTTCATAGGGGCATTTGCAGCTGGATCAACAATGGGATACTCTAGTGTTGATGTCTACCTTTGGTTTTGGTTTTTTTCCATTTGATAAAAAATATGCCAATAATCTTCAGGGATTTCTCGTTCAGGGGGAATAATCTAAGTGGAATTAGTGAGTCAATGTGGAGGAGGTATTACAATACTTCCCAGATCTGGGATGTTGGGCATTTCTGTTTCAACCACTCTCTCAGGGGATCTAGGCTCTGGAGTTTTTATTTGTATTGCATTGTTGGTTTCTCCCTCTCCTTCTTGCAAATTGCAGGGATTTCCCTCTCCTGAAGGGTTAGGACTTACGTGTTTAGCATTTTGAAGGATTTGTTCAGACCCTTTTGTTTTAGTGTGAATATCGGCATGGGCTGCAGATGGTGAGGTTGCTGCCTAAGGGAGTGTAGTAGGAATCTGAGTAGGAATGGTTCTGGGTCCTACAGATGCTTGGGATTCAACCTTCTTAATGATTTCTTCTATATATGTTGTTCTGCCAAGGATCACCAGTCCTTTGGGTTTTGTGGATTTAAGTGGGGGATTTTGATCTAGTTCTATATTTTTCTTCCGGGTGATAAAACAAGAACACCTATCCTACTAACCTCTACACAATTGCTGAGAAGCGGGCTGGAGAGCAAGCATTTTTCTTACTGGTACGCAGGTTCTTACCTCTTGTTTTCAATAACCAATTCTTTCATAGCAAAAGGAAAAAATAAATAAAGCACACCACTCTTAAACACTCTCCCCGACAACGATGCCAAAATGTTGGGTCATAAAGGTGATTGTTTAAAGGTAACCTCAATGCTTTTCATTAATTAAAAACCCATGTCAAGTCTTGTTATTTCAAGTGTGTAAGCACAATATATGCAAGTGACATCGGGGGATAAATTCTCTGAATTGTCACAAGGAGGATTTTCTAATTCTCAAAGTTCAATCAATCAACTTGGAAGTGAATTATGACATTCTTCTGACTCTTCAAGGGAGCTAACTATGTTCTAAGCCTATGCAGAAATAACTACTTAAGACTGAAAATAATAAACTGCAATTGAACAGCACGCTCTGATGAATTGAACAACAAATTTAACGAATTGAACAAAAAGTCTAATAAAATTGAACAATAATCAATTATTCTAAATTTTGCAGTGGAATTCTATTTTAATCAACTAATAACATCCTTCTAAATTAAACATCAACCAAGTGCTCACAATGATGATGAAAAGATAAAACGTCAACTATATGTAGAATTGACCAGAAATCATGTTGGAGCTAAACTAACAATTGTAAAAGCATTGAATTCAGATAAAAGAACATGAATGGTAAACTAGTCTAGTAAAAAGGAATCTATAACATTTTATGCTCACAATTAACCAATTCAAATGATATATTATGAAACGCAATGGATAACTTGAAACAAAAAATTTGTAAATAAACCTAAAGCACATAAGTAGCATAAGAAACTCCAGGGTTGGGCCCAAAGCCACTACAAGCCTACTGCTAAGGAATACTCAGAAGTGGTCTATTCCAAAAACTTCAAATTCTTCATTAATCCACCGAGCAATACATTAGTACAAAACTTGAAGATTCTGTTCGAGTATGCTTATTACAGAAAGATTAAATTCCAGGAACTATTTTTCTTGTCCATTCTTCGACCTTTTATAGCTTAAATATGAATTCGGGGGTAGTAACGGATCTTTCTCATTATGGGACCCTGCTTCTTCGTGGTTGTCAATTGAGTACTCCAAGCGTGGTCATACCTTTCCATCTTCCGCCGATTCGTAAGAGCCAATATGATTCCGTCCACCTCCCTTGCCTATTGTCTTTCGGTCATCCATTCAGTTGCTTAGATATTTTTCTTCTCTATCAATAAAGGCAGTGACAAATCATTTTTGACGTTATCAAACACTCCTTTTATCACTAATCCATTCTGCCTCACTTTTGCATAATTTTCCTTTACTTTATTTCTAATATGAAGGGAAAACATATAAAAGTGCAAGACAAATCGTGATGAAAATGGGGGTGGAACATACCTTTTTCTTGGCCCAACAAAATCCTCAAATTATTTTCCTTCAATGGATGTGAGATTTAAGTTCCATTGGAGCAGTCAAATAATTGCACTCAACTATGCCAAACATGTTCAACATATCTCCAATGTACTTATTTTGGGAGAGGAATATAAACTTCAGATGTTGAGTCATTTCAAAACCTTTCCTCAATTCCTTATTTATGGATTCAATGTAGCTCTCATTGTTCCCTGTCATTAAAAGATCATCTACATACACCACAAGGTATACAACTATTTTTCCAACTTTCTTGACAAAAAAAGTTGCATCATCAAGATCATAATGTTTGAGGTTGAATTTCAGAAGATGCTCTGTTGATCTAAAATTACGGTATTAGTTTTGCTTTGCTAAGTGTCTTTTTAGTTTAAAAACATGTGCATACTTGTCTCATTAGTTTGCATAAGGATTAAGGGTTTTGACCATGACTTGTAGATGATTTTTAGTGAATTATAAGCATAAAAGAAGCTTAAATAACATTGAACAATAGTGTAAAATAGAGAAATAAGTCACCACATGAAATTTACACAGTAGGCATGATGAACCAGTTCACCCCTCTTGGGCTACATCTATTGGTCCAGCTCCCAATGGCTTGTCCATCTTTCATTATGATCAAAATTTGCTATTACATGTAGTTAAAGTGCTCTAATGGCTATTTTCTCTACACCAATGGCTCCATAATTCTCCAATTAGTCAAAAATGACTCTTCATTCACTTATAATGGTCGAAAATTGGGCCTTCTACACCTTTTCCCAGTTTCACCTATGAAAGCTCCACTAAAAGTGGATAAGTCCACTTAACTTGAGTTAAAATTGGATTGGCCACCAATTTAGGCATGCCCGCTAACTGTTCCTTTGTAATTGACTTTATATTAAGTGTTAGTGGTTGGGTGGTGGCCACATGTGCACCCCCAAACCGCAGGTAACTGTGGTGGTTAGCGGAACTCATGGCACAACCTGCGGTTTTAAAGCTTGAACTATGGTTGAATCTGGCAGGTTAGGTATTGACTGCGCAGATGAGTGTTAACATTAACATTTAATGTTTCCATGTGAGACAACGCGGGGACCGCTGGCGGGTTGGGACCACCGGCAGTTCCCAACCCCTGAATGTGATTTCATTAAACCATAACATAAACCCGACATCCAATATGGTTAAGAATCATCATGTAGCTTGGATGGTAAGCTGTGCACGTGCTCGACAAGAGGTCAGGGGGTCGAGTCCTGGTGCTTCCAACAAAATTTTACAACGCGGTTTCAGGGCCACGTGGTGGCCTCAGGGCTTGCCACGTGGCGGCCTCTAGGTAGGCCACGTGGCAACCTCTGATTGGACCTTCAACCCATAACACGAATAAAAAACTGACACTTGTCCTCAAATAATTGGAAGGAATATTTGGAGGAATATTCCTTTTTTTGCTAAATGTAAATTCCAATTTGTTGATGGTGCATCCTAGTGAAACCTGGTCAAACTGTAGCAATTTTACATGTTTGGCATTTCAATCAGAACGTGATATCTTCCTCATATGACATTGGTTTTTTGAACCATTTGCAGTGCCGGAATCAGGAAGGCGAGATCTACGCAACCATCCTAGTTTCAACCCAATCTTATAACTTTTAATTTTAAGAAAAATTTATGAACTCCTGATCATTCCTCCCCATTGGGAAGCTTTTGGACCCCAAAATAATTTATTACCTTTTCAATGGATGAGGGTACAACTCCCTCACCTTTCCAACCTCCATCCATTTTTTCTTGCTTGGTTTAGTGCCTTTGAGCCCAAATCGAAGGTAGTTAACACTTCCCCTCTTTTATGCTCTTGTCCTCCTGTCAAGAATTGTATCTTCTATGAGCTCATCCAGAAATTCTAGTGATAAATCTTTAATAGAAGGTAGTTGAACATCACTTACTTGATCATCGATCAAAGGTGGCTCATACAAGCGTAAGTTTTCAACATTAACAACTGAATACATTTGCATGTAAGAAGGCAAGTCAAGTTGGAATGAATTATTACCAACTTTTTTTATGATCTTAAAAGGACCATAGAGAATGGGTTTGAGCTTTTTACCTTCCCCTTGCTTCCTTTCTTTGATAATGTGCAACCATACCTCATCTCCCTCTTGAAAATTGTGATTAACCTGATGTTTGTCATGCTTCTCTTTGTATTTTATTTGAATTTTCTCAAGTTGTTATTGAACTTGTCGATGCATTATCTGAATTTTCTCAATGAAATTTTGAGCCTTATTAATGTCACTATGGCCATAAATTGCAACATCCTTCCCAAAGATGAATTCTAATGGTGATTTTGGCAAATACCCAAAGCATGCTTCAATAGGTGAGGTTTGTGTTGAAGAGTGCTTTGCCCGGCTGTAATCATGTTGAATGTAATGCAGTTGTTCATCCCACAACTTAGGATGTTTGCTACAATATCCTCTCAATATATGCACAACTGTTATGTTCACCATCTATGTTTGTCCATATTTTTGTGGTTGAAAAGTGGTACGCATTTTCAACTTTGTGTCCATCATTCTCCATAGATTTGACCAAAAATTCCCAATGAACCGGAATCCCTGTCACTAACAACAGAAGTGGGCAATCCAAAATGAACCCAAACATTTTGAAAATAAAGTTTAGCAATTTGTTTAGCAGTAATGGGTTTCTTACATGGCATAAGTATACACATTTTACTGAATCTATCCACAAATACAAAAATATAATCAGGTTTCTTTCTTGACATAGGTAGACCTCCAACAAAGTCCATGGAGACACTCTCCCATGGACTCGATGGTATCGATAGTGGCGTGTACAATCCAAACTTCCTATTACTAGGCTTACTTGTTGCACACATAGAACAAACTCTTATAAAACTTGACACACTATCTACCATGCGAGGCCAATAACAATACCTTTGTAGATGCACCACTGTTTTGCTTACCCCAAAGTGTCCAGCAATAAGAGAAGAATGAGCTTCTCTCATGACACTTAGTCTCTCTCCTTGTGGAATACATAGCTTTCCCAAATGAAACAACAAATTGTTATGCATGTGATAATATCTTTCTTCAACTTGATTCCCTTCACTCAAACTAGCATACACATCTTTGAAATCAATGTCATGTGCATATTGTTCTATGTAACTCTCATGTACAATAGAATCATTTTTGAGTAAAGTAGAAGACTAATGATTGGTATCGAAAGAATATCTACAACTTTATTGAATATACCTTTTTTGTACCTTATAACCAAGTGAAATGTTTGAATAAATCCCATCCACCTGAAATGTCTTGATTGCTGCAATTTTGTTTGCGACTGCAAGTACTGTAATGGTTGGTGATCAATGTGTACAGTAGTCTCTTTACCCATCAAGTAATGTTTCCACTTCTTGACACTTTGTACCAACACATATAGTTCTTTTTCATATGTAGGATAATTAGTCATAGCACCATTAAAAGTTTCTCAATGAAAGGCAATAAGCTTACCATGCTGCAAAAGAACTACGCCCATGGAATAATCACTAGCATCGGTTTTGATCTTGAATGGTTGTCTCAAATTTGGCAGTGCAAGGACTGGAGCTGAACTGATCTTGTATTTTAAAGCTTCAAAATATTTTTGTTGTTTGCCTCCCCATTGGAAGCCTTTCTTCACACTTGTCACTGCATGCAAAGGAGCTGCGATGGAAGAAAATTTAGCAATAAACTTCCTCCAATATTGAGCTGCACCTAAGAAAATTCTTACCTTGGTAGCTGTTTTAGGTGTGGGCCAATTCACAATGGCCTCCACTTTAGAAGGATCAATCCTCAATTCTCCTCCTCCTACAATATGTCCCAAATAGACTAAAGAAGTTTTTCCAAACTCACATTTTGACATCTTAAGAAACAATTTCTCTTTCTTCAAAATATCAAACACTCTATTCACATGCAAGACATGATCTTCTCTTGTTTTGCTTAAAATCAAAATGTCATCTAAGTACACAATAACAAATTCATCAAGGTGTTATCACTCAGAAAAAGTGAAACATCATTTGACATAGTCTTAGAAGTTCATTTGTCAAAGGTATGGTCATAGAGTTCATTAGGAAAATTTAAATTTTTCATATTAGCCTATCCTAAGGTCCAAACCCACACCCATTCAAGTCCTATCATGTCCCATCAGTTATCATTTGTTGACATATTCCATTTTCCAAGTTTTTAAATTCGAAAAGGTCACTTTAGCCAATATTTCATGTTTTCGTAGCGAATTACATAGTAAAAAGGAAGCTTTCGATATGAAAATGCTAATACTTTCATAGAGAAACTACCAGGAAATACACTAAATACACTACGAAAAAAGGTATTTATTTCTTTCTTTTTAAATCAGGTGCTAGGTGTCAGTCAATCATTAGAAGTGTTAGGGTGGATATCATTTGAGTCAGTTAGGGTTAAATCAAGGTACAATGGTCATCGCTGAGATCATTATTATTGTTTTTAGCATGTATGAGTCATGATTAAGCCATGGGTTTTCATCAAAACTTAAAAATATTACCCAATTGAGTCATTTTTCATTCTCCGCTCCATCTTTGCATGCTACTGAGTTCTGGAGAGTTGTTTCACCAAGCCTAGTAGGTTGCTAGCATTTTCAAAAGTTGCAGGTGTCACTGATCAAGTGAGATAGAGAAGGTATAAAAGCACCATGGCTACAAAGAGGAAGACCAAAAAAGGAGGCCACTACCTCATATATGAGCCATCAGACATGAATTTTCCGAATGAAGACCCAACTACCTTAGAAGTTTTTAGAAGAATGGGGTGTTTGCATTTTTTCCAAAGTTTGCAAGAATGCCATGTGTAGGTTCTAAGGTGTTTGCCATAAGTTTCAATGGGACAAATTCAAAGGTGGGAATGATGAACCTCATTGTAACACCAGAGACTATTGCAGCAGAAACAAGAATTCCTAGAGGAGGAGAATAATGGTTCAAAGGTTTCAAGTTCACCATGCAGGAATGTAATGAATTTATCAAGCCAGAGCATAGTGAGATTGATCTCACAAATGTGATCCCAAGGAGCTACATGAAAGACAACTTCTCAAAGCTACTGCTAATCATTTAAAAGTACTTCACCTGTGAAGGGAGGTATTATCTAGTTTATTCCTACCACCTCAGGCTTCTGCTACATTTTATTGGTAAGAAATCTCTTGATCTACATTTTTACTTATGGAGAAGCTTAGCTAAAATTTCAGACAAATTTCAAGCTAAATATGAAGGAAATGAAACCTCACCCTTTCATCATGGTTTAATCAAGTTTCTGGTATTAGAAGATTTAAAGAGATTAGGCAGAGATTGGTCATCTTTTCTATTTTTCAGTGGTTTTGAAGTAGATGCCATCACTCCTAAAAGAAATCATAAACCTATAGGCATACCATCACCTTCAGTAGTAGAGAAAATTGAGCCAACAGTGATCATGGAGACAGAGGCATTGCAAAAGGTTGAGACACCTAAATCTTCACCTGCAAAGCAAAAGCCAACTGTGAGAAAACCTACAAAACAAAATCCAACTGTGAGAAAACATGATAGTAAGAGGTAACAAGAAGCCAAACAGTGGCTAAGGGTAACTTATAAGACATTATACATGCTATTGATATTAAATAAACTCCCATAGTCCAAGCTAAAGATATATATGAGGGAGGAAAGAAGCTCAAGAAATATAAAACAGCTAAGAAGTTGGAGTTTGAAGGTGAAGATGCAGGATTCATGTTTCAAGCTAGGAAACCAATGACAAGACATGCCAGAAAGGTCTTGGAAAGCAATAAAGAAGCTCAAAAGGTCATTGAAACTGTACAACCATCACCAAACATAATTGACCTTTCCTCACCTGCAAAAGAAGAATCTGTCATGAAACAAAGGAGAGGAAAAGAGAAAATTATTGAAAAAAAAAAGATTGAGGTCCTTAAGGAGTAGTTGAAGCTAGGAAATGAAGAAATATCAGTCTTGAATAAAGAGGCAAGGAAGCACAAGGTTCAGAAGGTACAATTTTTGAAAATGAAAGAAGTTTGGGAAGAGCAGGTTAATATTGTGTCAAAGACCTTAGATAACACATATCAATTGATCAAATGGATTTATACATTGAGACTAGAAGTGAAGCATATAATAAAAATGAACCTGCACTTTAAATATAAGAATAGGACACTCAAGGACCAAGTCAAAGACCTTCAAGAGCAGTTAGAATTTATTCATGAAGAGCTGGAGAAGAAGGGTTTGAAGATGACTGTAGTCGAGGAGCCCATTGCTCAACTAATCATTAATGAAGAGGAAACACCTCAAGGGTCTTAAGTTGAGTTTGATTATGTTTTAGGAGGTTCATGGCATGCTGAAGACCAAGTTTCTATAGCTGGAGGTTACTTCTTTGAGACAGGGTTAAAATTTGGAAATTTTGTAGTTTTTCATAGTTTCATAGTGTTTCCTAGGCTTAAAGCCAGGAAAACGCTACGAAAATTTATGTAGCATCTTATTTTCTTCCAAAATCACTTTTTGTAGCTTTCAAGAAGGGATAATGGTGGTGATGATGTGCCATGACTAGGATGACGTCATGGAACAACAAAAGAGAAGAGTTTTTTGGTTTAAAATCTTCTTTTCAAAGCTACGAAAGCTCGCTATGAAACTGTCTTATTTTCGTAGCGAGCTGTTTTTGAAGATTTTGGAGAATTTTAATGACAATTCTAGATATCTGGGCTCCTCCAAAAAGTCAAGGGACCTTAACATCAAAAATTTATGACTTGAATGAAGTGTTATGGGGACATATCATTAGTTAAAAGCTTTCGTTGAAGATAAGGGTCATATCCATGAAAAATAGGGTTTTGTTCCACATGTTTAGGAGAATTTTTAATATGTAAAAGTGGTAATGAACCTATCATAGCCTATTCGAGCATGTGATGATTTTTTGTAACTAAAAAGTAACTATTTCAAGGATAAGGTAGACTGATGTAATAAATAAGAGTTTTAGTCCTATTAGGAAAGTTATTCTTTAGGGTGTAACTGTCATTTTCTTGTTAGAAGGCATGTTTTTCATTTATGTGATGTGTCAAAGGAAGAATTTGATGAATCTAACCATCAGGTAGATCATCCTTGCTGTAAGAATTTCTATTTAAAGGCAAATCGTCGAATTAGTCAAGGGTTGGAGACTTTTTTCACCAAACTGCTACTTTAGGTAATTTGACTAATATCAGTAATACAAAGGACTTTTCTTCTTGATAGAACTGAGATTCTCATGGGGTTTTTAATGTCTTCTGATCTATATCTCTATGTTTACTACTTACAGTATATTTCATCTATATTACTCAAAATTCATATGTTTATGCTCTGACTTCCTTTATTGATGAAATGACTATCTTGCCCTATGTTCTATGTGTGATTTTCCTTTGTTAAAGACCCTTATTTGCCTCAGCTTCCATGTCAAGAAACCTTGCCACTGAATCTACTAATTTTTTGACTCCATAAGCCCAATGGTAGCAAGCTTGTATTCTTTCAACCTGCAATCATAAAAAACAAATTACTTTTTCAAACAGAGTTACGCATCTATTACTATCATTATCAAATATCATAAACCCCTTTGAGAGAGCCCTCTGAGACTGAAGAGGCTAAGCTTTAGTCAAAAGCTAGTTTGAAACAGTTACATAGAGTTGTCTGATCAGCAGCCAATCAAGTACAATTTTTTGATAACACAAGGAATGGAAGCAAAATATTATCTATCACTCGCATGAAAGTTGCTAGTGCATTACATAAACCAAAAGGCATAACTAGCCACTCAAAGGGTCCTTGTTTGGTTTTGAATGTAGTTTTCCATATATCACTTTCTGCAATTCTTACTTAATGATATCCACTTCGTAAATCTAACTCAGTGAAAAAAATTTCTTCTTTCAGCTGATCAAGAAAATCATCTATTCTTGGGAGTGGGTAATTATTTTTTACCGTAATATTGTTCAAAGCTTGAAAATCTACACACATGACCCAAGTCCCATATTTCTTTGGTATCAATACTATGGGTGAACCACATGGCGAGGTGCTTGGCCTTATGATTCATTTATCCAACATCTGTTTGATTTTCCTCTTTATTTCAACATTGTCCATTATTGACATGTGATACATACTGGTGTTCGGAAGAGGACAATCTTGTTGCAACTGAATCTCATGTTGAATTTCCCTTTTTGGAGGCAATCTTGTTGGCTCCTGAAACATCTCATGATGTCCATTAACCACATCATATAAATATGATTTCAACTTAGGATCACATCCTTCAAAATATTCATGATTAATATTAGCTTTAGGCTTAATCATAAGAAGAACAAAATTCTTACTTGAATTTACCAGCATCTTTACCTATCTAGCATTTACCAAATCAATGTTTGTCTTATTGCGGTGTGCTCTAACAATGAACTCCTTGCCATATTTGAATAAATGATACTTGTTCTCATGGTGATAGAAGATTGCTTTCCTGTCATACAAGTAGGGACTCCCTAATACAATACTAGTTATTTCAAGCGGAACCACATCTAATTCAACTGTGTCAACAAAGCTTGTAGTGACTGCAAACCTGAGTATACATTTCTTTGAAACTTGTAGATTTGCATCCTTACAAATCCAACCCAATGGATATGGTTTTGGATGTGGTATGGTATCAAGGTTAAGTTTTTTGACCAAATATTCAGAGATTAATTTTTCTTGTGACCCACTGTCAAACAGTGCGTCAATCTTGGTATGTTTGGATATGACCCTCACATGAAATAGTTCAATTCTTTATTCTTGATTCGGAGTGTTTACGTGACAGTTTGATGTACTGGTACTGGGTTTAGTTTCAATTTATTTTCCCTTCATGTTCTTAAATCCCATGGCTGTAATTTTAGATTCATCACCTGAATCAGATCCTAAATCATGTTGAGTTGTAGCAACAGTTTTCTGTTTCCCTTTGTTATTGGGTTTCTTTGGGCTCAATTCAGGATGTAATTTCCAACAATGAGTTTCATCATGGCCTTCTTTTTAACAATGTTTAAAAGTGAATTTTTCTCCCTATTTCTTAATAGATGCATTTTTTTTTAAACCTTTTAGGTCTTTTCCCTGCCTTTACCCTTAAAAGGTTTCTTTATACCCTCTTCAGAAATGTTCTTCTAGATGTGTGGCATGAACACAAACTTCATCTATACTGGTGAGGTTAAACATGATAATATTATGTTTTAGGTAGCTATGTAAGCCTCCTATGTACTTTGACAAAGTATCTTGGCTCTGCAAATCCACCCCTAATAAAAGAGCTCTTCTCCTAAATTCTTGGGTGTATTCTTGCACATTTTGTCCCTTTAATTGCCTAAAGTTATGCTAGTTCATGATGGCTTTCTGCATATGAGCTAATGGATAAAAATTGTTGGCAATATGATGCAGAGTGTTGTCCTTGATGGAAACCCACTTGATGAAGATGATGGCAACCTACTTAATGAAGTTTTTCTTGATGCTTGATGAGTTTATTAATGATGTAAATCTGATGTTCTACAAGCAGCTTAGAAGTACCAGAGAAAGAAATATCAGAAAGTGCCAGAACAATGTTAAACAAGGTATGTCACAAGGCATACACGGGTTTGTTGAGGCTAAGTCGCGTATGTACGCGGAAAAGTACGTGCCAAGTCGCGTATGCTTAATTGCGCTCTAATTTAATAAAACCAAGGGACTTTACCATGGTATTGACCGATTGTATTGAGCGCTGGATTATCTATTTGATCCCGTCCAGGAATACCATTGGAAGTTGTATGGTATTGTAAAAGGCTAGATCTATTTAAGGAGAAGAAATTCATTGTGCAAGAGTAGTGCAAGTGTCTGGGCTTTAATGAATACCTCACTTTGAAGTTTACCTGTATGGTTGAACTCTGTTCTTAATCAATAGATCTGAATCTGTGATGCACCTATGAATATGATGAAGGGTCAAAATCTCTAGATCTGGAATTGATGAATCTCTAAGATGATCTAAAAAGAAGTATTGAAGACTTGGCGCAAACCTGTTGAAGAAATTGAAGAAATCTGGGTAAGTTCATAGATCTGAACTGTTCTGCAAAAATTATATTTTATAGATATATACGCAGGTTCATTTCATAAAAAGCATGTGTATACGCGGATCTGTTTAAACAAAGGAGCGTATGGGAAGTTAGGGTTATTTTGGAAAAATGCACAGATGTATACGCGGGTTCGCTTCATGAAAAGTGTGTATATACGCGGGTCTGATTAAATAAAAGAGCGTATGGTATCTGATCTAATGGTTGATCAAGGTTGAATGTTTTTCTGCATATCTATTATGAAGTCTGGGTAATCTCTGATATTCTGGTTACATTGGTTTTACTGTTCTGTTGGAAGCAATGGTCAAAGTATGTTTATTGATAAATGAAGGGTTGTGTTGAAGCTGTTTGATTCAGTTTGAAAATTGACGAAACGTGGTCTGTAGTGGTGCTGAAGGTTGAAGCCTTCAGTCAGGGGGTTGTAGCTCCCTTCCAGGAGAGGCTAGTAAATGAGAGCAGGGGGTTGTTGCTCCCTTCCAGGAGAGGCTGGTAAACGAGAGAAGGTTTTAGCCTTCTGAAGGTGGGTGCCTGCGTGCTGGTATGAGTCTGCGCCAGTACATGGTTGTATGATGTTTTCTCTATAATAAAATATTGAACGCTGAGACAACGGCAGCGATGGTTTTCTCCCGACTTGGGTTTCCACCTAAAATCCTGGTGTTCGTGTGTGTTTCTTATGTGTAATGGTTTATTCTGTTATTACTGCACATGCTTACTATTAAATAAACATCAGATGAATGAATGTTGCAAAGATATAAGTTAAGAAATATCTGCATAATAAGATCTCTGTGCATACGCATGTTTTATTAAGGATATCCGCGTGTATACGCGAGTTGGCTTCAGGAAAGTAGCGTATGGGTTTTGAAGTAAGGAAAAATAAAAAGATTTGAGTTTTCCCTAAATACTGATTCACACCCCCCCCCCCCCCCCCTCTCAGTATTTTTCCCAACAAAAATATTGTTTAATAGCAGCAATAAAATATAACCATGATAGAATAATCTTACCATGTTTCTTGATTTCCTCCTTTGTCTTGGCTTCCCACCAAACACGTGCTGCATATTCCATTCTCAAAGAAAATAATTGAATTTTTGTATCATCATATGGAAGGTTATGTATTCTCAAATAGACCTCCAATTGTCTAATCTAATTATTTATATTGTCTGCATTTACTTCATCATTAAGCATTGGCAATTCAAACTTAACATCAAATTTTTAAAAAGGATTTTTACCAGTGCTCTTGGACTTGTGTCGCTGATGTATTGAAGAAGAAGTAGAGGATGATGATGATGATGAAGATGATGGCTCTCCATTGCCTCCATTTCCTCCATTTCCCTTCTTTGACTTGTCTTCATCATGTTGTCCTCCTGAAGATCCTTGTCCTTCCTTATGAATTTTAGATTGTTCTCCTTCCAATCTCTCATACCTTTCTTGATAAAGGATTCTAACCATCTCAGTCATGTCAAGAAATGCTTTCCTGAACACTATTTCTTCCTCCTTAGGGTCAACTTATTCATGGATTTCTCCTTCCTCATGAGTCATGCTTAATGGAGCTTCTACTTCTTTAGGAGGTGAACTGGGCGGTTGAGATCGTGGCAATATTGCTCTCCTTTGCTTTGGCTCTTTTTGAGACCCTCCTACTTCCACCAATTTTCCTTCTCCTCTTTTGAGCTTGAGCCTTGTAAGCATCTAAAACTTGCAAATAGTTAAACAATTATTTGCAGTAAACAACACTAGAGAATAAACCTGGCTCTGATACCAATATGATCTAAAATGACTATATTAATTTTGTTGTGCTAAGTGTATTTTCATTTTAAAAACATGTGCATACTTGTCTCATTAGTTTGCATAAGGATTAAGGATTTTGACCATGAATTGTAGATGATTTTTAGTGAATTAGAAGCATAAAAAAATATTAAATAAAAATTAACAATAGTGTAAAACAGAGAAATAATTCACCACATGAAATTTACACAACAGGCATGATGAAGCAGTTCACCCCTCCTGGGCTACATCTATTGGTCCAGTTCCCAATGTCTTGTCCATATTTCATTATGCTCAAAATTTTTCTATTACATGTAGCTAAAATGTTCTAATGGCTATTTTATCTACACCAATGGCTCCAGAATGCTCCAATTAGTCAAAAATGACTCTTCATTCACTCAGAATGGTCGAAAATTGGGCATCCTACACTTTTTCCCAGTTTCAGCTAGGAAAGCTCCTCTAAAAGTGGAGAGCTCCACTTAACTGGAGTTAAAATTGGATAAGTCGCCAATTTAGGCATGCACGCTAATTGTTCTGCTGTAATTGACTATGCATTAAGTGTTAGTGGTTGGGTGGTGGCCACATGCGCACCCCCAAAATGCAGGTAACTGTGGTGGTTAGCGGAACTCATGGCGCAACCTGCAGTTTTAGAGTTTGATGTGGTTGAAGCTGGAGGGTTAGGTATTGACTGTGCGGAGGAGTGTTAATGTTGCCATGTGACACACAATGCAGGGACCGCTGGTGAGTTGCGACCATCGACGATTCCCAACCTCTGAATGTGATTTCATTAAACCATAACATAAACCCAACATCCAATATGGTTACGAATCATCGTGTAGATCAGATGGTAAGGTGTGCGCGTGCCCAAGGGGAGGTTAGGGGGTCGAGCCCTGCTGCCTCCAACAAAATTTACAACGCAGTTTCAGGGCAATGTGGCGGCCTCACGGCTGGCCACGTGGCAACCTATGATTGGTTCTTCAACCCATACCACGAATAAAAAAATGACACTTGTCCTCCAAAAATTGGTTCGGTGGAAAGGAAAATTCAAAGGAATATTCATTTTTTGGCTGATTGTACATTCCACTTTGCTAAATGTGCATCCCAGTCAAACCTGGTCAAATTTTTGCAATTTTACCTGTTTGGAATTTCGATTAGAACGCGATATCTTCCTCGTACAACATCAGTTTTTTAAACCCCTTGCGGCACCGGAATTAGGAAGATGAGATCTACGAAACCATCTTGGCTTCAACCCAATCCTGTAACTTTTAATTTTGAGAAAATTTTATGAACTCCTGATCATTCCTCCCCATTGGGAAGATTTTGGACCCCAAAAGAATTGATTACCTATTCAGTAGATGAGGTTACAACTCCCTCACCTTTCCAACCTCCATTCATTTTTCCTTTCTTGGTTTAGTGCCTTTGAGCCCAACTCGAAGGTAGTCAACACTTACCCTCTTTGATGGTCTTGTCCTCCTGTCAAGAATTGTATCTTCTTTGAGCTCATCTAGAAATTTTGGTGAGAAATCTTCAATAGAAGTTAGTTGAACATCACTTCCTTGATCATCGATCAAAGTTGGCTCATACAAGCGTAATTTTTCAACATTAACAACTGAATACATTTTCATGTAAGAAGGCAATTCAAGCTGGAATGCATTATTAACAACTTTTTTTATGATATTTAAAGGACCATAGTGAATGGGTTTGAGATTTTTACCTTCCCCTTGCATCCTTTATTTGCTAATGTGAAACCATACCTCATCTCCCTCTTGAAACTTGTGATCAAGCCGATGTTTGTCATGCCTCTCTTCGTATTTTATTTGACTTTTCTCAAGCTATTCTTGAAGTTGTTGATGTATTTTCTGAATTTTCTCAATGAAATTTTGAGCCTTATCAATGTCACTATGGCCATCAATTTCAACATCCTTCCCAAAGATGAATTCTAATGGCGATTTTTGCAAATACCCAAAGCATGCATCAAAAGGTGAGGTTTGTGTTGAAGAGTTCTTTTCCAAATTGTAATCGTACTGAATGTAATGCAGTTGTTCATCCCACAACTTAGGATGTTTGCTGCAATATCCTCTTAATAGATGCACAATTGTTATTTTCATCACCTCTGTTTTTCCATCTGTTTGTGGATGAAAAGAGGTACTCTTTTTCAACTTTGTGTCCATCATTCTCCATATATTTGACCAAAAAATCCCAATGAACATGGAATCCCTGTCACTAACAATAGAAGTTGGCAATCCAAAATGAACCCAAACATTTCAAAAATAAAGTTTAGCAGTTTTTTTAGCAGTAATGGTTTTCTTACATGGCATAAGTATACGCATTTTACTGAATCTATCCGCAACTACAAAAAGATAATCATGTTGTTTTCTTAACATAAGTAGACCTCAAAAAAAGTACATGGAGACACTCTCCCATGGCCTTGATGGTACCGATAATGGAGTGTACAATCCAAGATTCCTATTACTAGGCTTACTTGTTGCACACATAGAACAACCTCTTATAAAACGTGACACACTATCTACCATGCGAGGCCAATAATAATACCTCTGTAGATGCAGCATTATTTTTCTTACCCCAAAGTGTCCAGCAATAAGAGAAGAACGAGATTCTCTCATGACACTTAGCCTCTCTCCTTGTGGAATACATAGCTTTCCCAAATGAAACAACAAATTGTTATGCATGTGATAATCTCTTTCTTCAAATTGATTCCCTTCACTCGAAGTAGCATACACATATTTGAAATCAATGTCATGTGCATATTGTTCTATGTAACTCTCATGTACAACAAAATCATTTTTTAGTAAAGTAGAAGACTAATGAGTGGTATCAAAAGTATATATGCAACTTTATTGAATACACCTTTTTTTTACCTTATAACCATGTGAAATTGTTGAAGAAATCCCATCCACCTGAAATGTCTTGATTGCTGCAATTTTGTTTGTGACTGCAAGTACTGTAATGGTTGGTGATCAATGTGTAAAATAGTCTCTTTACCCATCAAGTAATGTTTTCACTTCTTGAAACTTTGTACCAACGCATATAGTTCTTTTTCATATGTAGGATAATTAGTCACAGTGCCATTAAAAGTTTCTAAATGAAAGGCGATAGGCTTACCATGCTGCAAAAGAATTGTGCCCATGGAATAATCACTAGCATTAGTTTGTATCTCGAATGGATGTATCAAATTTGGTAGTGCAAGGACTAGAGCTAAACTGAACTTGTCTTTTAAAGCTTTGAAAACTTGATGATGTTTGCCTCCCCATTGGAAGCCTTTCTTCACACTTGTCACTGCATGCATAGGAGCTGCGATGGAAGAAAATTTAGCAATAAAATTCCTCCAATATTGAGCTGCACCTAAGAAAATTCTTACCTCAGTAACTGTTTTTGGTGTGGGCCAATTCACAATGGCCTCCACTTTAGAAGGATCAATTCTCAAACAAGCAAAGGTTTTCATAGTTCAAGTGCCCAAATATAGCATGCAATAAAATACATGATGGAAATGTGCCTTCATCATAGTGAGAACTTTATGAAAATTTTTGTGCACGAGCATATGTACCTTGCAGCTTCAAAATTCTTTCTTTTTCTATCCCTGTCATGACAAGTGAGTGAAATAATGATTTTTTGGCCTTGAAATTTCCATCAAATATATGAATGGAGTGTCTTTTATGGAAGAAGTGGACAAAAGATAACAAGTTTCTCCTCAATTCTGGGAGATATAGAACATTATGTAGAAGAAATTCTACAAGACCAGGAAATTTAATCCTGATGGTGCCAAGCCCTGATGGCTTGAGTTTTGAATTATCTACAAAATATAATACCCCATCAACATTTTTAGTGAATTATTCAAAAATATATATCCTAAAAGTCATCTGGAAAGTTTCTCTTGAATCAAGCAACTAATCATATTTCCACAAAGCAAGTGAAGAATTGAACAAGTAATCAGTGACTCCAATATTGCAATGTGTCACAACATAATGAGTGGATTTAGGTGCTTTACCTTTCCCTTTATCATTGGTTTTACCTTTGACTTCATTTATTTCCTACTCAATTCTGTCCCAATGAAACTTACATGTGGATGCATCATGTCCATCTCTATTGCAATGTATGCAATGAAGATCAGAATTTTCTCCTTGGAACTGTTTCCCCCCCCTTCCTCTAAAATTTATTCTTTCGCTTCCTCTTCGGCCACCTCTTCCTCTAGAAGAATATTTTGCATGATTCTTCTCTCTATGTGCAAGACAGACAAATTCTTCATAAGACTAGGGAGTTGTCTTCTTCTCAAAATCCTTCTCTCTCTCAACAAACTTCTTCTCAAGGGAGTAAAAGGTAATCTCCTTGAGGTTTCCACTTGCTTGCAATGACTCAAGATAATGTGAATATTTGGGGTATAGTGCCTTGGCATAAGCTATGAGAGGAATGTTTGTTTCAACACCAATAGTTTTTATATCATGCATAATGGATCTTACTTCTTATGCTAAAGAAAGAGGTGTTGGGAAAAATATTGAGAGGGGGGGGGTGAATCAGTATTTAGAGCTGACAATTGAAACTTTTCACTTTTTCTTTGAGAAAATTTCCATACGCGGTTTTTATGAACTGAACTAGCGTATGCACGCGGAAATATAGAAGGAAACTAGCGTATACTGATTTATCTTTCAAATTTAGAGAATTTCTCAAGAACAGTCTTTTAAACAGATTTATCAGTTATGAATAAGGCTAGATAATCAAAAGTTATGAGAAGTAAACAACAATATAAAGTATCACACACATGAACGCCAAAATTTAAGGTGGAAACCCAATTCAGGAAAAAACCACCGCTGTCGTCGTCTCTGTTTTCAATATTTATTATATAGAAAACCTTTTACAACATTGTACTGATGCAGACTTATACCAGTACGTAGGCTTCTACCTCCAGAAGGCTGCAACCTTCTCTCGTTTTCCAGCTACAACTGGAAGGGTGCTCCAACCCCCTTATCTTGTTTACCAGCCTCTCCTGGAAGGGAGCTTTGACCCCAGAGTTCAACACCAGCTTCTACTGGCTGAAAGCTTCTACTTTCATACTGAAGGCTTCGTCCCTCAGATCCACTGCAGACCATGTTTCATCAATTTTCATACTGGATCAAAATAGCTTCAATACAACCCCTTAACATCAACAACCATAAATTACCCAAAACTTCAATCAGAACAACACTACCACTGTAACCAGAATATCAGAAATAACCCACACTTCAGAGTAAATAATTAGATACACATTCAACCTTGAACAACCATCAATTCAAATAGAATATGCTACTTCTCTTTATTGAAGCCGTGTGTATACGCGCTTCCCTACTCACCAACCTGCGTATGCCTCTGTGCATAATATTTTTCATAACATGAAATGCACATGCCACTTCTCTTCACTGAAGCTGCGTGTATACGCTCTTTTCTTCATACAAACCTGCGTATACTTATGAGAATACTGATTTTTATAATGTGATCAATCTCAGATACAAATCTGAGGCTTTCCTTCTTAGCAATGCAGAACCTTTAGACAGTCAGTCAGGTTTAACCATGCTTTCTCAATCAACCTTCATCATGTTTTCTCAATTAGTGATTAGATTTGTTCATTATCAAATCAGCAACATACTCCATATTCAATCAACCCAGAACCTCAAGTAGAATTCATTAACCGACAGTAGAAAGAAAATAGAA
Organism: Pinus albicaulis; assembly: GCA_034641835.2. NCBI lineage: Eukaryota > Viridiplantae > Streptophyta > Pinopsida > Pinales > Pinaceae > Pinus > Pinus albicaulis. The sequence goes on along the minus strand of CM076582.1, from coordinate 1,221,347,766 downwards.
ATCACAGAAGTAATATATGTAAATAAACTTTAGAAACCCTAACTTCCATACGTGCTTTTTATTAAGCGAACCCGCGTATATACGCGCTTTTACCGAGACAAAATAGCATATATATCTGTAAAAGATAAATTTTCAGAACAAACCAGATCTATAAAATTACCCATATTTCTTCAATTTCTTCATCAGACTTGTGCCAAGTCTTCATCATTTCTTTTGCATATCATCCTAGAGATTCATCATTTCTAGATCTAGAGATCTTGACCCTTCATCATATCCATAGGTGTATCATAGATTCAGATCTATCAATTAAGAACATAGTCCAACCATGCAGATATTCCTTAGAGGAATTTATCCATCAACAACCCTTACGCATGCACACCTTGCACTATGAATTTATTCTCCTTAAATAGATTTAGCTTTTACCAATACCATGAGCCAAAACCACACAACTTCCGATGGTATTCTTGGACGGAATCAAATAAACCATACAACGCTCAATACTGTGTGCCAAAACCAAGGTAATGCCCCTTGGTATTATAAATTTGGAGTGAAAAAGGGCATACGTGACTTGGGACGTACTTATCCGCGTGTATACGCGACTTGGCCTTTACAAACTCACGTATACATTGTGACATATTATATTTATCATTTCTCCAGCACTTACTAGAATTATTTTCTCTGTCACATCTGTAGATACATCATGCTTACATATTTAACACATAGGTTGCTATCCAAAGACAACTTCATCAAGTAGGTTGCCATCAAGGACAACACATTGCATCATATTGCCAACAATCTCCCCCTTTGGACTTGATGGAAACCATGATGGTGTTTGATCACCAAAACAGATAGATACATTGAATATAACCATTATTCAAACTCCCATTATTCAAACAACATGATACTCTCCCCCTTTGACATCAAGGGAAAAGGGTGGATCAAAACCAAAACAAGGTTTTTCTTCTCTTGTAGAAAGAAAAGTTCCATAGATCTGATGTGCACTGAAGTGACCATGCTCCCCCTGAGTTCACGTTGAATCTTCAAACATATTTTTCAATGAAGTACATGACTCTATGACCTTTCCTATCACCAAGGACTCATACTTACATCAGTGATCCAAGCAAGTGGATTTACATATGTGACTCAAGTACCCAACCAAGTAGGTTTACACATTTGAACAAGTCCTTACATGACTGAATATTTCAATTTTACATCATTGGTCTCAACATTACCTTTTCCATCAATTACAGAAATGACTTATACAATGAGATTAGACTACAAAAAATAATTAGAATGCCAATAATGCATCCTTTCCACATGACCAATGCTCCCCCCTAGCCTGTGCATCCTGAACACTTTCAACAGCAAATCATCAAGGCATCTTCATCAGAATCATTAGAGAATGAAACAGAAATATGAGAGCCGGAACATCACCAGAGATACCTAACAACACTGTAGCTGTGCTGAAGAGTGCTGACCCAAAAAAATTTTGTCAGCAAACACCCATACGCGGTTTTTTGTAAATAAACTCGCGTATATACGTGACTGTCCTTCAGGAAATCTGCGTATCCAATTTAATCTTCTGAATTTAAGCAGATCTGATCTTCTGAGAGGCAGAGACAACTCCCAGCTTCTGTCTGAGATATTCGAACGCTTCCCTGGGTAAAGTTTTGGTAAATATATCAGCAACTTGTTCTTTGGAGGGAACATACTCCAACTTCACCTTTTTTTCAAGCACTTGTTCACGTAAGAAGTGATACTTGATGGGAATGTGCTTGGTCTTGGAATGCATAACAGGTTTCTTTGAGATACTGATGGAACTTGTATTATCACACATAATGGAGATAGGAGGTGAACATTTGATTTGAATGTCTTGTAAGGTTTGCATCATCCAAATAAGTTGAGTGCAACATGAAGCGGTAGCCACATATTCTGCTTCTGCTGTAGATAAGGCAATAGAGCTTTGCTTCTTGTTGAACCAAGATACTAACCGGGGCCCCATATAGAATGCACCACCACTAGTTCTTTTCCGATCATCAACATTTCCAACCCAATCTGCATCAGTGTAAGCATGAAGAATGAGATCAACATTCTTTGGATACCATAGTCCAAAGTCTTGAGTTCCTTGTAGATATTTGAATATTATTTTGACAACCTGAAGGTGAGACTCTTTTGGATTAGCTTGGAATCGTCCAACAATCCCAACTGCATGCATAATGTTTGGTCTAGTCCCAGTGAGATAAAGTAGACTTCCTATCATAGATCTGTATTCTGGTTGATTCACCGCGGGAGAATCATCATGAGAACTGAGATTACATCCGGTTATCATTGGTGTACTTACAGGTTTGAACTCTTCCATGCCATACTTCTTCAAAATTTTCTTAAGATATTTTTCTTGTGATAAGAATATGCCATCTGTTGCTTGCTGCACTTGCAAGCCAAGAAATAATGTTAGTTCCCCAAGTAAAGACATTTCAAATTCTTGCTGCATAACAGAAGCAAATTTCTGACTCATAGATTCTTCATTACTTCCAAAAATGATATCATCAACATATACAACCACAATCAATAGTTTATCATTTCCAGTTTTTGTGTATAAGTTGCTATCAGCAGACCCTTTTGAAAATCCTTGTTGAAGAAGATATTTGTCAAGATGATAATACCATGCCCTTGGAGCTTGTTTGAGACCATATAGAGCCTTTTTAAGTCTACAAACAAGTTTTTCATCATTTCCCAAAATGAATCCTTCTGGTTGTTCTATATAAACTTCTTCTTCTAGATCACCATTGAGAAAAGAAGATTTAACATCCATTTGATAAAATTTGATTTTTTGGAAGCTTGAAAAAGCAAGAAACATTCTTATGGCTTCAAGTCTAGCTACAGGAGCAAAAGTTTCTTCAAAGTCTATACCTTCTTGTTGAGCATACCCCTTGCAAACAAGTCTAGCTTTATTTCTTATAACATCCCCATTCTCATTTAACTTGTTTTTGAATATCCATTCAGTTCCAATGACATTTTTGTCATGAGGTCTTGGTACTAATTCCAAAGTGTGATTCTTTTCAATTTGATCAAGCTCTTCATTCATGGCTTGAATCCAACATTCATCTTTGCTAGCTTGATTTACATTGTGTGGTTCAATAGTGGATAGAAATGCCAGATAGCTAGAAGATACCACAAGAGTCCTTCTTGTTTGTACACCTGATCCCTTTTCTCCCAAAATTTGAGATTGTGGATTATTCTTTTGAACATATATGGATGGAGCTTTTTCAGATAAATCATCTTCGGGTTCTTCATTGGGTTCACTGTCTATATCATTTCTATTTTATGTAGAAGGATATATGTCATCATCGTCTTCATCTGTTGTTTGTTTTTCTTCTTTTGGAGCTGCAGGAGACTCATCAATAACAACATCAATACATTCAACAATATTCCAAAGTCTTTTATTGTAACATTTATATGCTCTACTCCTAGAGGAGTAACCAAGAATTATTCCTTCATCTGCTCTGGGTTCAAACTTGCCAAGTTTTTCATCATTATTTTTGGTAAAGCATTTGCTTCCAAAAACTCTAAAATGCTTCACAGTGGGAGGATTACCATACCAGAGTTCATATGTAGTTTTATCACTATTTACATGAACATGTACCTTGTTAAGAATATTTACCGTTGTATGTGCTGCTTCTCCCCAAAATGTGTCAGGTGTTCCAGAATCATCAAGCATAGCTCTAGCCATTTGTTGAACTGTTCTATTCATTCTTTCTTCTACGCCATTTTGTTGTGGAGTGCCAGCTACATAAAACTATCTTTTTATGCCATGTTGTTCACAAAATTCAAGGAATTCATCTGATGTATATTCTCCTCCTCGATCAGATCTAAGACATTTGATTTTTAGATCTAATTCATTTTCAACCAGTGCGCTGAAGATCTGAAATTTCTCAAATTCTTCATCTTTGTGTTTAATCAACCCAATCCAACACATTCTAGAGAAATCATCAATAAATAAGATATAGTATTGTTCACCACGTGGTGACTTTTTCCTCACAGGTCCACATATGTTAGTATGAATGAATTCAAGAGGCTTACTTGATGATCCTTCCTTGGCATTAAATTGCACTCTGGTTTTCTTACCAAATTGGCAGGATTTGCATATGATACTTTCAGGTAGAGTAATATTGGGAAGATCACGAACATCTTTAAGTCTGCTTGTTTTGTTGATTTGAGAGAAGCTCAGATGCCCCAACGTTCTATGCCATAGCCAGTTTTCTGAAGATTTACTCAAGTAACATTGTTCTTTGCATTTCTTCAATACATATAGGTTGCTTGGAGTTCTTTTTCCTTTTATAATTGTTTTACCTGTATCAAGATCACATACCACACATTCTTTTGAACTAAAGACAACTTCAGTTCCTTGATCACACATTTGACTTACACTTAACAAGTTATGCTTTAATCCATCCACATACATGACATTATTAGCTTTCACCTTTTCTTTTATAAAAACAGACCCTTTTCCCTTCATGACAGCAGGAGTATCATTTCCAAATGTAACATTTTTTTCCTTTTCTAGAGCACTATATGCAAGAAGTTTGTTTTTGTCACCTGTCATGTGTTTTGAGCATCCAATATCAATGTACCATTGATTTTCTTCACCTTCTGCAAAATAAGATATGCCACAATTTTCAACTTGTAATTCCTTCTTTTTCCACACTTTGGAGCTTGAAGGAAACTTCTCTTTTGGCTGGACTTTGCTCCTGCATTCAGATTCTTCATGGCCAAAGTTATTGCAATAAGCACATTCAAATTCATTTTGAAGAGGATAAAATTTTTTATAGGTATTATTCTTTGTTCCAATATCAATCCTTTTCTTTCTTGCTTCTCTTGTCATGATGGTTTTATATGCAACACATTGAACAACTTTATGACCAAAATTGTGACATGAGAAACATTGTCCATTGAAGAAGAAATTTCTGCGATCATGAAATCTTCTACTTGAATTTACTTGTTGATTGGTGTTTCTTTGAAAAGTATTCCTGTTAGTGTTCTTTGAATTGAGATGGTCATGCTTTACCTGTAAAGATTCTTTATTCCTTTGCTAAGTGGCAGAATGTTGTATACTAGGAGTAGCTGCTTTTAGATAATTTGGTGCTGAAGCCTGAGAAGATTCTCTGATATATCCAAGACCTGTCTTTATAAGAGGAGAACATTGTACCTTGATAATCTCTTCTAAGGTTTCAGATCCTTTAGAAAATCTAAGATTCAAAGTCTTCACTTTCTCAATTTCTTTTCTTAGACTTACTATTTCACATTCTAATTTCTCATTGTGTTTCTCCTTTTCTTCAAGTTGATTTCTCAGAGTTTCTATGGATATTTTACTTTCTTCTAAGCTTATTTTGCTTTCTTCTAAGCATATTTTGAGTTGATTGAATTCATCAAGAAAATCATTGTCCTCTAAAGCATCCATAAAAGTATCTTTTTCTTCTCTAGATTCTTTTTCACATGCCATGAGAAGTCTAAGATCTTGTTCACATTCTTCCTCACTGTCAGATAACCCATCACTGTCTTCATGAGTATAGTAAATTTTTCTAGTGCTAAACCAATTCTTATTCCTTCTTGCTACTTCCTTCCCTTTTTCATTTGTTTCTTTGTAAGGACACTTAGCAACATAATTACCAACTCTTCCACAAGAAAAACATTTGAAATGAAGCTTACCTCTGAAACGTCCTGTGCCAAGTTGGAGTTTCTTTACAAAATTTACCTCATCTTCTTCTGAGATATACCCTGATACTTCTATCTCTTGTACTTATTTCCATTTTGTAGAAGCTCTAAAGACGACTTCTTTGACTTCAGATGGTCCTCCTCTTCTCATTTCACATGCAGTTAGTATGCCATGAAGTTGCACCATAGTAAGATTTTGAAGATCCTGCTTTTCTTCAAGAGTAGAAAATTTTGACTCAAATTTTGTCGTTAGTGATCTTAATACTTTCTCAACCAAAGTAGATTCAGTTAGTGTTTCTCCCAGATTTCTCATACGATTTACAATATCATCAAGACGTAAAAAGAAATAGGAAATGCTCTCCTCATTATGCATTTTTAGATTTTCATATTGAATTCTGAGAGTTTGGAGTTTAGCACTTTTTACCTTTGCATCACCTTCATAACTTCGAATGATTTTTTCCCATATTTCCTTTGTTGTATCCAACTGCATAACTTTGACAAATTCTTATTCAGTTAGACTTCCCAATAGAGCATTGATTGCTTTTGCATTTGTTTCATAATTCTTTCTTTTCGTTGGATCTATTGGTACTGTGGCTGGATATTGATATCCTCCTTCAACAATAGCCCATACATCTGCTCCCAGAGACTGAAGATAGGATCGCATCCTTGTTTTCCAGAAAATTAAATTGTTTCTGTTGAAGAGCGCAGGCCTGATAGATGCTGTTCCATCTTGATTGCTCATCTTGATTGATCTTTCTTCTAGCGACTAAGCTTTTTCAGAAGGAACTGCTCTGATACCAATTGTTGGGAAAAATACTAAGAGGGGGGGGGGGGGGGGTGAATCAGTATTTAGAGCTAAAAATTAAAAAATTTCACTTTTTCTTTGAGAAAATTTCCATACGTGTTTTTTATGAACTGAACTAGCGTATGCATGCGGAAATATAGAAGGAAACTAGCGTATACTGATTTATCTTTCATATTTAGAAAATTTCTCAGGAATAGTCTTTTAAACAGATTTATCAGTTATGAATAAGGCTAGATAATCAAAATTTATGAGCCGTAAACAACAGTATAAAGTATCACACACATGAACACCAAAATTTAAGGTGGAAACCCAATTCGGGAAAAAACCACCGCTGTCGTCGTCTCTGTTTTCAATCTTTATTATACAGAAAACCTTTTACAACATTGTACTGATGCAGAATTATACCAGTACGTAGGCTTCTACCTCCAGAAGGCTGCAACCTTCTCTTGTTTTCCAGCTACAACTGGAAGGGAGCTCCAACCCCCTTATCTCATTTACCAGCCTCTCCTGGAAGGGAGCTTTGACCCCAGAGTTCAACACCAGCTTCTACTGGCTGAAAGCTTCTACTTTCATATTGAAGGCTTCGTCCCTCAGATCCACTGTAGACCACGTTTCATCAATTTTCATACTGGATCAAAACAACTTCAATACAACCCCTTAACATCAACAACCATACATTACCCAAAACTTCAATCAGAACAGCACTACCACTGTAACCAGAATATCAGAAATAACCCAGACTTCAGAGTAAATAATCATATACACATTCAACCTTGAACAAACATCAATTCAAATATAATACGCTACTTCTCTTTATTGAAGCCGCGTGTATATGCGCTTCCCTACTCACCAACCTGCGTATGCCTCTGTGCATACTGTTTTTCATAACATGAAATGCATACACCACTTCTCTTCACTGAAGCTGCGTGTATACGCTCTTTTCTTCGTATAAACCTGCATATACTTATGAGAATACTGATTTTTAGAATGTGATCAATCTCAGATACAGATTTGAGGCTTTCCTTCTTAGCAATGCAGAACCTTTAGACAGTCAGTCAGGTTTATCCATGTTTTCTCACTCAACCTTCATCATGTTTTCTCAATTAGTGATTAGATTTGTTCATTGTCAAATCAGTAGCATACTCCATATTCAATAAAACCATAACCTCAAGTAGACTTCATTAACCGACAGTAGAAAGAAAATATAAATCACAGAAGTAATATCTGTAAATAAACTTCAGAAACCCTAACTTCCATACGCGCTTTTTATTAAGCGAACCCGCGTATATACGCGCTTTTACCGAGACAAACTAGCGTATAGATCTGTAAAAGATAAATTTGCAGAACATACCAGATCTATAAACTTACCCATATTTCTTCAATTTCTTCATCATACTTGCGCCAGGTCTTCATCATTTCTTTTGCAGATCATCCTAGAGATTCATCATTTCTAGATCTAGAGATCTTGACCCTTCATCATATCCATAGGTGCATCATAGATTCAGATCTATCAATTAAGAAAAGAGTCCAACCATGCAGATATTCCTTAAAGGAATTTATCCATCAACAACGCTTACGCATGCACACCTTGCACTATGAATTTCTTCTCCTTAAATAGATTTAGCTTTTACTAATACCATGAGCCAAAACCACACAACTTCCGATGGTATTCTTGGACGGAATCAAATAAACCATACAACGCTCAATACTGTGTGCCAAAACCATGGCAATGCCCCTTGGTATTATAAATTTGGAGCGAAAAATGGCATACACGACTTGGGACATACTTATCCGCGTGTATACACGACTTGGCCTTTACAAACTCACATATACATTGTGACATATTATATTTATCATTTCTCCAGCACTTACTGGAATTATTTTCTCTGTCACATCTGTAGATACATCATTCTTACATCTTTAACACATAGGTTGCTATCCAAAGACAACTTCATCAAGTAGGTTGCCATCAAGGACAACACATTGCATCATATTGCCAACAATAGGGTCATCATTTTTCAATTCAAGACTGAACAATTAATCATTAATTAGACAGGTTCAATTTCAGAGTGTGATTCATACAATTCATTCAACTTCTTTAAGGCGTCAAAAGAATTTGAGAATGGTGAAATATGGCGACTCACCTCTTCATTTACAGATGATGCAATCAAGGCATAAGCCTTGTTTTTCTTATTTTCCCAAATGGAAATCTCCTTATCTTAGATGGGTTTTTCAGGTGCATTATCTCCTTCTCCTTCACAAAATCCTCTCAACAACTCATTAAAAATGAGAGTGCGTTTTATCTTCTGTGACCATTCAAGATAGTTCTCTTTTCTAGAGAGATGTAATCCAACAATTGATATCGGTGAATGCATTAAAATATGTGTACTTTGTAAAAAATGTACTTTGCTCGCTATATACTGTGAAAAGATGCACTTCTAGTATATATTATGTAAAAAAATGCACTTTTGGTATATATTTATATGAAAAAGTTATTACATGGGGAGGGTTATATGGGTGAGGGAGTATATGGGGGAGGTTTATATTGCATAGGTATTAACTATGTAGCGTTATGAGCCGAGGGAGGTGGTAATTGGAACATTGTCAGGTGATGGGTTTATATATTATAATTGATATATATAATGAGGAGGAGTATTATAACTGGTGCGTTATGAATTATAAGTGGTGGGGGGAGGAGGGAGGAGTATACATAGTAGAATATATTGTGGTATGAAAAGGGGAGGACCGGAGTCAGGAGGAGTGCAGGGTTAATGTACGATTAAGAGTCGGGAGGAGTTTATAATGAGGGGAGGTGAAGCAGCTGTTGGAACGGGGTCTCCTATGAGCTACGAAACTGGTCCAATTTTGAATACTTTTGATTATATTTAGTCTAGCACAGGGGTTTTAGGGTGGGTCAAAGCCCCAAAAGCATTGTAATGGGAAAAAGGGTAAAACCAGGGGTCTGCAAACCACAGTTTGCAGATCATAGGAAATTTTAGGCTAAATTATTATAAATAGAGGAACATTTTGTATTGTAAGGTAGGAGATCCAGAGTCTAGCTGTGTGCGGACCCTGCTGTTGTGTGCACAGGCTGGGATGGGTATTTTATGAAGAAATTGATGAATTGATGAATAAGAAAGATTGTTTGAGAATTAAATCTGTGTATACTGTTGGTGCGAATGATTGATAATTACTGCATTATGTGCATTTTGTATTCAAGCTGTGAAAGATCTGTGTAAGTGTGTTTTCTTTATCTGGATATGTTTTTTTCTGTTTTATGCAATATTGTGTTGTTATCATAGAAAGATACAAGTATAGATCTAGCGCACGTGGATGCGAAAAGAGACCTATTGAACCTACGCAGAAAGAGGCAATCTAGGCATCGCAGAGCCGAACGCAGATCTGCTTGCCTTAACTATCCTTTCTCAGGGTGTGGAAACCTAGTTTTAGAACCCACCCATACTACTTTGGGTGAGACTTTGACCTGCGCAAGTAAGTCATTGCCGAAAGGGCCAATAGTATAGGGGTTTGTTGGAAAATCTTGAACTCTTAACCTGGGTCAGGACTCCTCGAGCCAACAAATGGCTCCATTGCCGAGACCTGGAGCATTTTGAGAAAGCGATCAGGTAATGAAAAGAGAATATTGGAAGCCTGAACGAAAGGAAATTGAGGACTAGTTCGAAAAGCAGATCCATGAATTTGTGGTAAAAGAAAATTGTAGTGAGAAATTGACGGTGGAGAGGTGGAAAATAGGTACATTATTATGGAAAGCTAAGAAATATTCTTTATAAAATTTTCAATCGAGCTTCAGGAGTGGCTAGCTAGACTCGTAGAATTCTAGAAGTGTTGGAAGGACGAGTGCGTCACTCAGTGGACCCCAGAGCTGATCCAACAGCTAGAGAGGACTGATAATACTATTACCCGCATAATATATCGTTGGGTGAACAGTGTACTGGGAGGGTTTGTGACAGAACTTTCTATTGATCAGTTTGTCTCCTACTCTGAGGCCGAACGATGCTTCTTCAAAGGGTTCTGGGGAAAATTTTGGAAGACATTATCGTTGCTGATTAAGATATTACTGTGTGAGAAGAGCATTTTGTGTATTCATACTGACTGAATGACCTCGGATCTAGATGAGAGTGTGACGTGCAGTGGTAAATACTATCAGACCAACCTCGATGGGGGGAGTTCTGCCTATAACCTTTTGCGAAAGCTCGCTGTGCAAGACCCCCCAACGATGCCACTGCCTAAGCCACACAAAGGTAAGAAATCACCCATACCACCACCTCTACCGGATAGTGATATGGCTAGACACTTGAGACTACCTACCTTCAAGGGGGTAGGGGATGAGGATATGGACCGATTTTGGTTTGTTGCAGACTCCATTTGGACTGTGCAAAATATGATAAACGATACGGTGAAGAGGGCGCAACTGTCCCTGGTGTTCAAGGACAAGGCATTGGACTGGTATATGTGATACATTTCCCTGGTCGGGAGTGCATCCATTCAAGATATCAAAGACGCTCTGAAGCAATAGTTCTGGAAGCCAAATTCGTACTCTCAATTGGTAGCAGAAGTAAAATACTTCAAGCAAGGTGCGTCTGAATATGTGTGGGAGGCTAATCAGCGATTGAAGAAAGCAATAAGGGAAGGAGGATTTGAGTATGATGATAGAAAACATATGGAATGGTTCATCACTATGTTGTTACCCCACCTGCGTACACTGATGAGTCACCAAACCTTTGAGTCGCAGGAAAAAGTTGTGGAAGTTGCTATGAAATTAGAAGTTGCGCCCAGAGAAGATACTTCGGTAGGAGTATAGCAAATCCAGGAGTAGCTTGGAGTGATGCATATGGAAATTTAGAACCTGCGAAAGGAGTGAAGAAAATAATCCCACACAGATCTGTGTTGTATACGATGTCGGGTATCTGGCCATATGAAGGATCAGTGCCCTCTGTTGGTAAATTACATGCAGATAGGAGGACCTAGTCCGGTGCGCTCGGGAACAAGTGGGGAACCCATCCTGTCACGACCAGGATCGAGCGGACCTGCGCTATGGTGCGATGATTGTTGTGTAGAAGGGCTACATGATATGAACCATTTTCCGAGGCTAGGTGCGTATGTCCCAGAACTGAAGCAACAGTGGTGTAGGTTCTGCCGGTTGGTGGGACACGATGAGCAGAAATATCACACTTATGACTTGATGATCGATCATGGGAACTTGTATAGGGTACAATCAGACCCTGGGTTGCTAAGAACTTCTACGAGCTTCAGAGGCTCTCCAACAAGGGGTAGAGGAGGTCGGGGCAGAAGTGCAGGACGAGGACGTGGGTAGTTAATCTATTATAACTATGGAGAGCTAGGACACTTCGCTAGGGACTGCCCAAATCCCACTAGGAAATTGTGCAAATATTGTAGGCAGCTGGACCATGTGGTTGAATATTGCCCAATTTTAATAGCTAAGATGTAGGAAAAACAACCCACCCCTATGCAGAATGTGCAAAGAGTTAAAGCTGAACTAAGGAACAAAGACCCGAGTGTGAAAGTAATAACTCGCAGCGGGGTGGTCACCCAAGGAACAAAGGAGGCACCTACCCAGGATCCTACAACCTCGCAGAAAGGATTGAACATCAACAAGGGACAAGACACCGTAGCATCTACTTCATAGATACCGACACGCCCTAAGATAGTGGAGGGGGTTGAGCCCTTTCTGCAGGCATGTCTGAAGCTGCTGTGTAACCCACAGGCTGTAGAGAATGTTCAAGAATTAATGCATAGTTGTGCAGCTCAGCCCGATCCGATTCCCAGGATCAAGGATGTACACAATCTATACCGAGATAAAAAACGCACTAAAAGAGAAATGCGGTTGACCGCGTAGATTGGTGACTACGATATGGATAAAGTTATTTTAAAACTTCGATAAGATGCAAACGTATTACCAAAACAAACATGGCAACGAATGGGAGAGCCTAAATTGGAATGGTCCACCATCCAGCTGCACATGGCAAATCAACAAAAGATCATCCCTCTGGGAAGGCTGCCAAAGGTCATGGTAGATATCACAGGGGTGAAAGTACTAGCTGACTTTGAAGTAATAGAAATTGTGGAAGATGCGGATCCTTACCCTACACTCCTCAGACTAGACTGGGCTATAGATATGGGGGGTGTTATCAATCTCAAAAATCACAACATGGTGTTTGAAAGTAACGGTACGCACATAATAGTACCACTGGATCCCACAGAAGGTGCGCAGTATACAGAGCCATCACATGATGAGGAAGAAATGGATCTCATTTACAAATTGACTACGCAGGATGAAGATTGGATTAACCCCACAACGGAAGGAGTACTCTGCTGGGAAAAGGACAGTGAATTATTTTCCGACTCTGATGGGGAACTGGAGAATTGGCAAGGCCGGTTGCATGAGGTTTCGGTGCTGCGATGTCTTCGGGTCACAAGGAACTTCCACTGCATCTCCGTCGAGATAAGAGACCTGCCCTACCTTAATGACGTGGGTGAAATTAAGGAGTTTTTATGTGCATTCGAAGCCTAATTTCCCAAGGAATGCAGGCTAGGAGAACTTCTGCTAGCCCTGCGCAAAGCGTCTATGCATTGGTGGAATATGCATGGGCCGGTATTCCGCACTTGGGAGGAGTGTCGGGATAAGATGATCTTGCGATTTGGAGCCCTAGCTGGAAGACGGACCCAGAGGTTTCTTGGTTTAGAGGATCTGCGCAGGTATTTGCTGGCATGGGAAACACAAGGGTGCGATAGGACTCCAAAAGAACAAGTTCGCCTGGTTATCCATGACCTAGGCTTCCGTCCAACTACGTGGTATTTAGATGCAGGGCCGCACCAGTACATGCGCAATTGGGAAAATTTGCGGGCTGAGTACCTGTGAACGTTTAAGGTGGAATATGGCACAAGGACGCTTGACGCAGCCCTACCACACACGGACGTCGTGACCAAGGAAAAAACACGCCTGTCCAGAGGTACGGTGACCAAGTTTCTGAAGTGGTACTTGGACCGCATTACAACTCACCTGACATTAGCTTTAATTCAGGGTACTCAAGCAGCACGCAGGCATCCTCAAAAATCTGTAAATCCATGGGAAAGCCTTTAAGTACGAATAATGACTGTCAGAACACTGCACTTTGGTGAGAAGGGAACCTTCCCGTTAAAACAAATGGGCGGCTAGCCATCAATACATAAATTAATGGCGAGTTTGTTTTGGACGATCGATGGTAAGTTTCAAGTGAGGTATGCTCTACTGTTGGAAAGCCCCAGATAGTATAAGGACAAAAATATAGCTTCAATCAAGGCTCCATATTGTCTCTGTACCCTGATTCTGTTATTCTCCTGTTTTCTTATTGGGATCTTTAACGTTTTCTGGGAAGCTTGTCCTTTTTTTGATATGGCAGTCCCTAACCCATTGCACGCCTCAGCCCTTACCAGTTCAACGCCTGCAGACATCATACTGAAAGGGTCTGGGGCTGCCTAGATTGATAAGATGATTGGCCTCTAGCTCCCTACAGGGAGAATTGACTTTTAACCTCACACAAAGGGGCACCACAACTGTGCAACAGGAATTCCTGCCCTTTACAACCCTAAAACAATCGGAGGCCCCAGCCGGATGGCCTCGAACAACACCCCAAGGAACGGTACAAAATTTCCATAGTTCGCCACCGAAACTGATGTTATGGCCTAAATCTACCTCAGGCTGAAGGAAGGCAGAGTCTAGGGTAACATCAAACCACGCTTAATCTGGTAGCTAGCCCTACCAGATCAGGAGAGGGCTCTCTCCGGGTCAATCTCAACAAAAATAATCAGTGAGGCTTGAGATGACTTAAAATAAAGGCTGATTTTAGGCTAGGTATACATATAAAAGAGTTTTATTTGATTTTGGGGGTTTTTGTTGGAATCAAAGGGAAAGGCAGATTTTGGGTCCGGGAAATGATCAGTTTTACAAAGGGCTGAATGGGGCAAGAAAGGCAATTGTTTTGATGCTTCAAATTGAATGAAATAGATATCTTAGACCAAGGAGGAGTTGAATAGGGAAATAGGTTTCAAGAATCCTCTTCAGACAGTTGAAAACATGGAAAATTAAACAAAACTTCAAGGCAGAGCACTGCAAATCTAATGAATTCCACCTTTATGACTTTTTTGTTTAACTTAAGAAGAAATGAGAAGGAATATGATACACATGAAACATCAGAAAACTTAAAATCATAGAGAGAAACACACCATCAAAACATTGAGCCACATGGATCCCAAAGAGTGCTGCAAACCCTGGTCTATTCCTTTGCCAAAATGCAGAGATGAAATGTACAATGAAGCTCAAAGCAATCCCAAGTGTCCAACCTCTGAAAATGATTGAGAAAATACAAGATATAGAAAGTCCTAACTCATTCCCATGCCTCTAGGGGTTGAGCTCACTAGTTTAGGAGTTGTTTCAATAAAATCTAAACTAAGAACTAGAAAATAGGTAATGAAACAGCTTGCCTCTATAAGATAGGAAACTGATTCATTCAGTTACATTTCACTTTTTGGTGAATGAATCTACTTGGATGAGTAAAAATGTGCCAAAATTACATCAAAGCCATGAAATTACATCAATTTACATCAAGAGTTTCACATTTGGAGATAAAAAAGTCAAATTGGCCAAAACTAGGCGAAAATTTGAGCTACTGAGTGAAAACTAGACCAAATTTCCCAATGCGTCGCACCTGAAATCTCTATGCATAGCGCCACTTTGAGGCTGATTTTGAGGGCCTTCCCGAAGTCAAAATTGAGTGCAGGATAGCTCGTTGGAAATCTATGCCTATCTAATTTCCAACCCAAGTGGAATTTCTGAATTTGGTTGCCATTTTCCCCTCCAAAAATGATTTTTCCCAACACTGCTTCCTGTGTGTCCAAAAAGTGGCAGAAAGGTCATTTTTAGGGTGTTTTTAACCCTTTAGGCAACCCAAAATTTGTCAAAATCCTTAGGTAATGGGTAGGCATGCATATATTTTCATGAAAAATCCATAAATTCAAATTTTTCTTCAAGAGGAGCTGCCAATTGTAAGCGCGCGCCAAGTGGCGCTACACGTCGGGCGGAAAAATCTGTGTTAAGGCCAAAAAATTCAAAATTGACAAAACGTTTCCCAAATTTCTTGAAATTTGGGCTGAGTGTCCTCCATCAAGTGCTATGCTGGGCCAAGGAAGCTTCAGCCAAAATTTGGAGTTTTTCATACCTTTTACGCCGCCTTAATGCCTTCTTGGTGCATGCAATTCAGTTGTAGAGTCACTGTCTCGGTCATAAGAAGTATCCATCTCCATGAGAATTTGCAAGGTCTGTGTTGTCTTGTATGATAATGAGAATTTTGGTGTTTTGATTTGATTTCCAAATATATGTCAAATGGGAGGGAATATGGAGGAATGGAGTGATGAAAGTGATGGGCTATAATCAAGTGAAATGGGAAATGGGAATGATAGGAAATGAAATGACTTTAGGGATAGGGAGATAGGCTTAGGAATGACTGTAGTGATGAGATAATAGTGAGGGGGAGGGAAAAAAAAGGTGATTGGAATATATTTATTGACACCAAATCAAGTTTAAAACCCTAAGGAAGCACTTCTCAATCAAGATAATAGGGTTTAGTTTTGTACTCAAATTTTCATAACCAATCTCATAATCAACACCAAGCACGAGTTATGAGCAATAGAGGAATGGCTTTGAATTGCTTGAGCATGGAGAAACCGAGAAAATTTGATGTTTGGAGAAGAATGGAATTTTTTTTATGTTTCGACCCAATGCGCCGCGCCCCTCCAATGCGTCGCACCAGTGTATTTTTTACACTGCGAAGGCAGGCCCAATGTGTCGTGCCTGCCCAGTGCGTCGCGACACCCAGCCTATGCGCCGCACACTGAAACTTCAACACAATTTTCCCTCAAAATTCTTCCTTCACTCCTCACGGATTCTCCTTTTCTCACTGTTGTCTCTTGGCATGAAAATGGATTCTTGAAACATAAAAATCATATTTATACCAAGGAATTTGATTTTTCATTTGAAAACCCCATTTTGTAATGTTGCAAACTTTGACACTTTTCAAAAGAACTCTGTTTTTCTTTCCTTTTTTCTTTTGGACTGAATGATGAGCTTTCTGTCTATCTTGCAGGGAATGGATGGCTGGAGCTTCGACAAAGGTGACCAAGGCTGCGAATGGAGCATTATTACAACTGAAGAATTTGAAAATTACATTGCATTTGTTACAAAAGGATAAAATAGACAATTTTTCTTCAAAACAGAGTTTTGAAGAAAAATCATTATCAAGCATTACAATGATGAAATTTTTGCACTGAAATCTTATTTGAACCTTCCTCATATGCCTGTTGGCCATTATTAGGCATTTTGAGACCTGATTAACTAAACCCTAGACCTAATGAGACTAGAAACGCTAAAATGACTCTTTGCCAATTATGAGACCAAACATGACTGTAAATGATTTTGATGATCAGAACTAGGCCAGCAGGTACAAGACATGAGGAATATGAGTGACAAGACCCTACCATCAAATGATCCATGCTCCTAATGGAATGCAGCTGAATGAACTGAGTGAGACACCTAAAATGAAATGCAACAAGAGAAATTTTATCTCTGATGGAGGGATGAAGATAACGACTCTAACATTGGCTCCAATGGGGATGGTAGCTCCTTGGAGGTGCCAAGAACTACAGATTTCTGGAAATTAGACAGTGCCTTCATCCATTGGGCAATGGAGTCAAAAACTCAAACTGAAATTCATGATTGAAAACTGATGACTTGATAACACAAATTGACTCTCACTCAACAAAGAACTGAGTCGATACTTAAACACAACTGAAAAACTAGAAAATATGCTCAAAATGGAGCTTATTCATCAAAACCTACTCTAACAGTTTCATTCATCACCTGATCAAGTGAAATTAAACAACCAATGCAACCATGTAAGCATTCTGGCTGCTTTTTGGATTCTCCGCAAGTGCTCATTTATGAACAACAAGGGAGAACTACTGAAAGGAAACTCCCATGAAAACTTGTGAACAGATCCGATGAATACTATGGATTCTCTATCTGCCTCCAAAAACACTGCATAAGGATCTTGAAGTTCATGCACATTAGGACTTAGCTCATCCAATGGATTACTTTTCTTCTCCTCATACCATGAATGAAAATTTTGTTTTGCGCTTTGTGACGAGGCTCCTGCTAAAAATGACAAAGAGACTGGCTGCCGGATCAATTTTGTATTAGTACACGTTTCAAGCTTACATGTAGTCAATGGAGAAAGACTTTGACTGCAGACATCATCCAACACATCAGCTATTGGATCGTGAAAAACATGAAAAGACTGCTGCAACCCATTTTCTATTGGTTCCAACGAGATTACATGATTTCCTACAGGCTGCTCATTTGAAGATTTACTATGCAATTTACCCTTCAAAAACTGAAATAATTCAAAACAAAATGGTACAGAATCATCTTGTATCATTTGATCATATGTGCCAGCTTCCATATCTTCATCTGCAACTTAAAAATCAATGGCATTCGGGGGCTGCAAATCTGGATATGAGAAGTCTTGAACAAGGTTTTCATTGCCCTCAAGATGGTCCAGATCAAGACTTGTCGACAGTTGATTTCTGATTGCATGGAAGTTGTCTCTGATGACCTGAAACGAATAAAAAAGAGAGGCAAATATCCTTCACTTACTTCAAAATTTGCTGCACTTTCCTTGTCACTGTCATAGCTGATATGCATCGGTTGATCACTATACTCGAGCTGCTGAAAGTGAACTTCCTCCTTCCACAAACTAGCTATTGATTTGTCTGCAAGATTATCTTCTGTTTGGAGAACATAATCATCATCCTACTGCTCAAAATGAGGCAAATCATCAGTATAAAACACATCATCAAGCATACATGTCAAATCAACAGATCTCTCTTCTCCAAGATGATCTAAAAAATAATCGTTATCATATCTATGACAACTGGGATAAGAAACAAAATGTTTTGGATCAGCAACTTGTTCTTCTTCAATCAGCGAGCCATGGGCTTGAACATTATACTCATTCCTTGTGGTGATATTTTGCATCATCTCTTCCACTGTGCTTACCAACATGTCAATCTTTACCTCTAGAGATGTCGATTTCTCTGGATTTTTTTTTTTCATCTCTTCTTCCTTCAACTTTTCCCTTCGGATCTGCAAATGATCCTCTACATCTACTGCACTATTCTGCATCTCTTCAAGTGTTGCAAGATTCCTTTCTCTCAGCTGAAACTCCATTTTCGGATCAAAGGCACCCGGGTAGTGCAAGAGAGCAGATCCAGGAGGAGGCCTTATATCAATTGGCATCGAATAATAAACTTGGTTAAATTTGGCAGAAACTTGTTGTACTGTCTCCCCTGGCAGTCTTTTCAGCTGGTTATACTCTTATATAATCAAGAAATGGTTCTGTTTGATCACCCACTTGTCGAGGAAAACTTTGACGAACTGCTGGAAATCCGAGATGCTCGCATCAGGCAGGGCTTTGAACCAACTCTTGACTTTTCCTTGCAAAGAAAGAGAAAAAATCCTAATACTGACATCCTCTTAATCAACTTCAAAAAGGTCAAGAAAAGACTAAAAATTCAATACATGTCTCTCAGCAGTGATGTTGTCGCGTTCACCATCAAATATTGGTAGATATAGATCATGATTTTTAGGGAAAGCATGGGATATAGGAGGTAAAATCAGAGGCTTGTATCGATCTAGAATTTTACAAGGTATAGGGGTATGTACAAATGCTGTAGAATTAGTCTTGGTCTCTTGAGGTTCATCAGTTTGAAGATCGTCATCGCAAGATTCGGAAGAAAGGTTTTGATCAAGCTCAAAAGCATGCAAATCTTTGGTATTTACAATCTTCAAAGGGAAAGAATCAACTGCAGGCTGAGGATCTTTTCTCAAATACAATATACTTTGCAAAGCCTTCTTGACATTCTCGGGAAAAGAGAAGAAATAATTTATGACAAAGAAAAAAAATTCTTGGATGAAATTCCAACTTGAATACCTGATCTTTCCATATTGTCCTTTCATGTTTCTGCTAGTCAGGTTCATCCTCCAGTGGAGTCCTTGGATCTGATCTCGAAACTGATTTAGAGTCACTAGGTGAACGATTTCAGCCTTACGGTGTCTGATCGTTGCCCACCATCAACAATTAGATCTGAACTTGATTAGATCTTACTGAGGAACTATATGTTCATTTCATAAACTAGACCGGAGATTGACTGAAGCAGCATTCATCTACTTTCGCTAATGCAAAGCAAGAGCGTTTCGAATGCTACCTGGCTAAATTCAGGCTCCGTTTATAGTTTATAAAGAAAAAAAAAAATTTCGCTTCCCTAGTATGGTTGCCACTATTTTATGGCCTAAATCTACCTCAGGCTGAAGGAAGGCAGAGTCTAGGGTAACATCAAACCACGCTTAATCTGGTAGCTAGCCCTACCAGATCAGGAGAGGGCTCTCTCCGGGTCAATCTCAGCAAAAATAATCAGTGAGGCTTGAGATGACTTAAAATAAAGGTTGATTTTAGGCTAGGTATACATATAAAAGAGTTTTATTTGATTTTGGGGGTTTTTGTTGGAATCAAAGGGAAAGACAGATTTTGGGTCCAGGAAATGATCAGTTTTGCAGAGGGCTAAATGGGGCAAGAAAGAAAATAGTTTTGATGCTTTGAATTCAATGAAATGGATAGATTAGACCAAGGAGGAGTTGAATAGGGAAAGAGGTTTCAAGAATCCTCTTCAGACAGTTGAAAACATGGAAAATTAAACAAAACTTCAAGGCAGAGCACTGCAAATCTAATGAATTCCACCTTTATGACTTTTTTTTTTAACTTAAGAAGAAATGAGAAGGAAGATGATACACATGAAAAATCAGCAAACTTACAATCATAGAGAGAAACACACCATAAAAACATAGAGCCACATGGATCCCAAAGAGTGCTGCAAACCCTGGTCTATTCCTCTGCCAAAATGCAGAGATGAAATGTACAATGAAGCTCAAAGCAATCCCAAGTGTCCAACCTCTGAAAATGACTGAGAAAATACAAGATATAGACAAGCCTAACTCATTCCCATGCCTCTAGGGGTCGATATCACTAGTTTAGGAGCTGTTTCAACAAAATCTAAGCTAAGAACTAGAAAATAGGCAATGAAACAACTTGCCTCTATAAGATAGGAAACTGATTCATTCAGTTACATTTCACTTTTTGGTGAATGAATCTACTTGGATGAGGAAAAATGTGCCAAAATTACATCAAAGCCATGAAATTACATCAAGTTACATCAATAATTTCACATTTGGAGATAAAAAAGTCAAACTGGCCAAAACTAGGCGAAAATCTGAGCTGCTGAGTGAAAACTAGACCAAATTTCCCAATGCGCGCGCCTGAAATCTCTATGCGTGGCGCCACTTTGAGGCTGATTTTGAAGGCCTTCCCGAAGTCCAAATGGAGTGCAGGATATCTCGTTGGAAATCTCTTCCTGTCTACTTTCCAACCCAAGTGGAATTTCTGAATTTTGTTGCCATTTTCCCCTCCAAAAATGAGTTTTCCCAACACTGCTTCCTATGTGTCCAAAAAGTAGCAGAAAGGTCATTTTTAGGGTGTTTTTGATCCTTTAGGCAACCCAAAACTTGTCAAAATCCTTAGGTAATGGGTAGGAATGCATAAATTTTCATGAAAAATCCAGAAATGCAATTTTTTCTTCAAGAAGAGCTGCCAATTATGAGCGCGCGCCAAGTGGCTCTACGCATCGGGCGGAAAAATCTGTGTTAAGGCCAAAAAATTCAAAATTGACAAAAATTTTCCCAAATTTCTTGAAATTTGGGCTGAGTGTCCTCCATAAAGTGTTATGCTAGGCCAAGGAAGCTTTGGCCAAAATTTGGAGTTTGTCATACTTTTTACGCCGCCTTAATGCCTTCTTGGTGCATGCAATTCAGTTGTAGAGTCACTGTCTCGGTCATAAGAAGTATCCGTCTCCATGAGAATTTGCAAGGTCTGTGTTGTCTTGTATGATAATGAGAATTTTGGTGTTTCAATTTGATTGCAAAATATATGTCAAATGGGAGGGAATATGGAGGAATGGGGTAATGAAAGTGATGGGCTATAATCAAGTGAAATGGGAAATGGGAATGATAGGAAATGAAATGACTTTAGGGATAGGGAGATAGGCTTAGGAATGACTGTAGTGATGAGATAATAGTGAGGGGGAGGGAAAAACAAGGTGATGGGAATAGAATGATTGACACCAAAACAAGTTTAAAACCTTAAGGAAGCACTTCTAAATCAGGATAATAGGGTTTAGTTTTGTACTCAAATTTTCATAACCAATCTCATAATCAACACCAAGCACGAGTTATGAGCAATAGAGGAATGGCTTTGAATTGCTTGATCATGGAGAAACCGAGAAAATTTGATGTTTGGAGAAGAATGGAAATTTTTTTATGTTTCGTCCCAATGCACTGCGCAGCCAACCTAGTGCGCCGCGCCCCTCCAATGCACCGCGCCAGTGTATTTTTTACACTACGGAGGTAGGCCCAATGCGCCGCGACTGCCCAGTGCATCGCAACACCCAACCTATGCGCCGCGCACTGAAACTTCAACACAATTTTCCCTCAAATTTCTTCCTTCACTCTTCACGGGTTCTCCTTTGCTCACTGTTGTCTCTTGGCATGCAAATAGATTCTTGAAACATAAAAATCATATTTATACCAAGGACTTTGATTTTTCATTTGAAAAACCCATTTTGTAATGTTGCAAACTTTGACACTTTTCAAAGGAACTCTGTTTTGCTTTCCTTTTTGCTTTTGGACTGAATGATGAGCTTTTTGTCTGTCTTGCAGGGAATGGATGGCTGGAGCTTCGACAAAGGTGAACAGGGCTACGAATGGAGCATTATTACAACTAAATAATTTGAAAATTACATTGCATTTGTTAAAAAAGGATAAAATAGACAATTTTTCTTCAAAACAGAGTTTTGAAGAAAAATCATTATCAAGCATTACAATGATGAAATTTTTGCACTGAAATCTTATTTGAACCTTCCTCATATGCCTGCTGGCCATTATTAGGCATTTTGAGACCTGATTAACTAAAACCTAGACCTAATGAGACTAGAAACCCTAAAATGACTCTTTTCCAATTATGAGACCAAACATGACTGTAAATTATTTTGATGATTAGAACTAGGCCAGCAGGTACAAGACATGAGGAATATGAGTGACAAGACCCTACCGTCAAATGATCCATGCTCCTAATGGAATGCAGCTGACTGAACTGAGTGAGACACCTAAAATGAAATGCAACAAGAGAAATTTGATCTCTGACGGAGGGATGAAGATACCGACTCTAACAACTGACATAGTCCTGCGCAGGAGAGGGACGAGGCGATACAGGGATACGCTGCGACTTCTCTACAGTTCTGGACTACCAACCGAAGACAAAAATATTTTTTCATTACCTCGCACTATCATAGTTGGAAACCATGCCCCGATAGCTACAGACCTACAGATAGAGTTGGTGCAGCTACCCCGTCAGGCATTGCAGGAGTTATACCCCGTTGTGTTGCAAGAGATCTGTAACAGTGACCAGACTGCACGGCAGCAGCGTGAAATACCCCCGGAAGTTCGGGCACAATGGGTTGCATTGATCATGAATGCAACAAATATTATTACGGAACAACTTACTCTGGCCACTCATTTGGTCGAGGCAGCTATGCAGCTCTGGACAGCAGTTCGGTGCCACCCCATGCTTCAGCGTGTCTAGGAAGACTTACGAAAGACAGAGGCTGCTTTCAATCAGGTCAAAGGTACCTTGCCTTCCCTCGACCCTGCGCAACATCTAGCCCTCTTACCAACCCGCAGCGACTTCATAGGCACGATTGCGGCTCTCCGTCGTGCCAAGCACATCGTCAGAAAGCGCTTGAAACCATGGAGCGAGATGGCATTCTAGATATCTCAGGATGCTCATAACACCATCGCGCGCCTCCAATGGATATTGGAACAGGTTACCACGGCTCTGGAAGATTTTTCCTCCCTGAAGTTTGTCAATTTCACACAGCGAGCTACTGCCCAAAGTGAAGAAGTGCTCCCTCCGCTCATCGCCACTTTCAATACCTTGCATGCGTAGATAGTGGCTGCACCACCACAATGACTCGGGACAAGTCACAAGATTGTATTTGGGGAATGTTGGAATAGACTCTCCTTCGAGCTGCGAAACTGGTCCAATTTTGAATACTTTTGATTATATTTATTCTAGCACAGGGGTTTTGGGGTGGGTCAAAGTTTCGAAAGCATTGTAATGGGAAAAAGGGTAAAAATAGGAGTCCACAAACCATGGTTTGTGGAACATAGGAAAGTTTAGGCTAAATTATTATAAATAGAGGAACATTTTGTATTGTAAGGTAGGAAATGAAGAGCTATTGATGTGAACTGTGGTTTAAGATATATGTTTGGGTTTGGATTTTTTGGAAAAGACTCCTACTGGCTATGTGCGCAAAGATCCAGAGTCCAGCTGTGTGCGGACCCTACTACTGTGTGCGCAAGCTAGGATGGGTATTGTATGAAGAAATTGATGAATAAGAAATATTATTTGAGAACTGAATCTGTGTATACTATTGGTGCGAATGATTGATAATTACTGCATTATGTGAACTGTGTATTCAAGCTGTGAAAGATCTGTGTAAGTGTGTTTGCCGTATCTGGATCTGTTTTGTTCTGTTTTATGCAATATTGCGTTGTTATCATAGAAAGATATAAGTATAGATCTAGTGCACGTGGATGCAAAAAGAGACCTATTGAACCTGCGAAGAAATAGGTGATCTAGGCATTGCAGAGCCAAACACAGATCTGCTTGCCTTACCTATCCTTTCTCAAGGTGCGGAAACCTGGTTCTAGCACCCACCCATACTACTTCATGTGAGACTTTGACCTGCGCAAGTAAGTCACTGCCGAAAGGGCCAGTAGTATAGGGGTTTGTTGGCAAACCTTGAACTCCAAACTTGGGTCAGGACCCCTCTAGCCAACAGCAGCAGTAAGTGGTGGTTGGCAAAGGAGAGTGGTGTTAAGTGGTGGTTTGATGCCACAATGTTGTAACAACACATACCATGCAACACAATCACATCAACGAGGTTTGAATTTATACCAGAACCAAGATGCCACAATGCATAGAGTGTTAGGTACCTATATTACTATTATAGTCCATTATTATTGTTAGTGTTACCCCTTTATTGTTATTTTTGCACCCCTGTAACCCCAATATTGTTATTATTGTGTCCTTACATTACTATTGTTAGGTCGGCTAGGATTATATTGTGACCCCATGGACTCCTACATATAGAAAGGGGTTTTGTCATTTGTATCATCCAATAATTGTTCATCTATGTAATGTATTGGATATTTCCCCCTTGAAGTGGCTATTTCTAAGGCATCGATCTCTCTTTTCTTCTACTTTTGGAGCTGGTTTCATAACATTTGGTATCAAAGCTTTTGGATTCTAAGGTTTCGATGCTCCAAACAGGTCATCATGGAATTTTCGCTATAAGTTTTTTTATGCGAAGGTTCGAAAGCTAAAATTTAACTACACGAAGCCAAAATCTTGAGGAAAGTTGTGTAAAAATTTCAGATCTTGGTTCGAAATATTTTCGGAGATATGATCTGTGGAAGTTATGGGTTTTTCAGGCTTCCGAATTTCAACTAAAACAGGCCATCATGGAATTTTCGCTATAACCTTTTGTATATGAAGTTTCAAAAGCTGAAATTTTTACAAAGAGAAGCCGAAATATTGAGGAACCTCCTGTAAAAAATTTCAGATCTTGATTCGCAACATTTTTGGAGATATGATTTGTGGAACTTAGGATTGTTTCAGGCTCCTGAATTTCATCTCAAAGAGGTGACCGTGGGAAAATCATCATAACTCTCTCTCTCAGCATCAGATTGGAATCATGTAAAAATCAATGACAAGTACACGGACTGTAGTTTTCTGTGTATAAATTTCAGAGCTGAAGGAGGAAACAATGACACGTGGAAAGTTGTATAAGTTCGTTCTACTGACACAGTCCATAATTAGGTCATTGTGGGAGATTAGGCATAAATTTTTCTTGAAGAATCAAAATTAGGTGCGACCTATGGAATCCAAAATAATATTCATAGGGATACTTCAGGGCCAAATTTCAGATATTTAGGATCCAAAATCACAAAGATAATTCAATTTCAATATCAGGCTCCTCAAAAGCAAGAAAAAGGTGTGTATTTTTTTTTTTTTTTCCGAACTACATAAGTCTTGTGTGAAACATTAGTTTGAAGTGATTCCAAGGGTATATTGAAGCATAGATATCAGTATTGGGTTCTAAAATGCCACCTAAAAATAATTCAACACCCATTAAGCCTTCAGAAGGCTCTACTATAACTCATGAAGAGGAAGAAGCGCTACATGAAATATAAAAATTACAAGAGCAAGTGCACCAAATTTCGCTCTCGCAAAGAGCAATAAAAAATGAAATGGAAGTTTTGAAGAAAGGTGTGGAAGCTGAGATAGATGGTTTGGAGAAAGGCGTGGAAGCTAAGATGGATGGTTTGAAGAAAGGCATGGAAGCTAAGATGGATGGTTTGAAGAATGGCATGGAAGCTAATATGGATGGCATGGAAGCTGGCATGGAAGCTAAGATTGATGAAAAAATGAAAGACAACATGGAAGACATGAAGAATTATCTAAAAGTAGACATTGAAGGTTTAATTACAAGTTTAATACAAGAAATGATTCCTAATGGCGGAAAGATGGTAGAGGAAAATCACAATGGGAGAAAAATAAATGCTAATAGTGATTTCATAAACTCTAATGTTGGATTGAAGAATCACCATATTCCAAAGATGGATATGAGGAAGTTTGATGGCAAGGATCCCGTAACATGGATACTACAGATGGAGAAATATTTTGATCTCAATAATGTGCAAAACACACAAAATGTATGCATTTCAACTTTACATTTAGAACAAAATACATTTGTATGGTATCGATGGCTTTGCTCCTGTAAAAAAATTGTTACTTGGTCAATTTTTATAGAGGAAATGATAGCACATTGTGAGGATACAAAGAGAAACACCCTCTTTAGCCAATTTATAAATCTCAAACAAAATGGTTTAGTGGTGGAGCACGTTGAGGACTTCCAAAAATTGAATATAAGGGTAACTGATATTCCAGAGGAACATGGGATTAATGTCTTCATAGGGACTTTAAAGGATAACATCCAACATGAAGTTCACATTTGGGAACCTGATTCATTGGATAAGGAATTTAGGTTGGCAAGAAAAATTTAATGTAAAATTATGGCAACAAGGAAGCCTACCACTCACATCTATAAAGATGGAAGTGTTGCTACTCCCAGACTTCCACAGCCTACAAGGTTGACACCACAACAATTGGAAGAAAAAAGAGAAAAAGGGCTTCGCTACAGTTGTGATAGAAAATACATTAAAGGTCACAAGTGTGCTGAGAAGAAATTATTTTACATAGATTGTGAAGAGGAGGAAGAAAATGAACAAGAAACTTCAAAAGAAGAGGATATACACCAGGAACCAACCCTATAATAAGAAGAAATGAGTCCAACCATATTGTGTAATGCATTGGTAGGAATTACCATTCCTCAAACTCTCAAGATAGAAGGAAATATCAAGAATAAAAAGGTAATAGTGTTGATTGATTTGGGTAGTACCCGTAATTTTATTCATTGTAAGGTAGCCAAGGAATTGAATTGTTTTCTATACCCAACACTAGAATGTCAAGTGATGGTTGCAAATGGAGGAACTATAAATTTCTCTGGTAAAAGCCATAATATCAAGATAGCCATGGGGGAATATGTATTCACTAGTCCAATGCTTTCCATTCCAATGGGAGGTGTTGATGTTGTACTAGGAGTACAATGGTTGCAATATTTGGGGACGGTAGATTTTAATTTTCAAGAAATTTTCAAGAAATTTTTTTTGGAAGGAAAGGAAATTGAATTACGGGGTATAGCAAGGAATCCAAGAAAGATAATAAGCTTTAATGTCATGAAAAATCTTTCGAAGAAATAACATGGAGGTGTAATTGCACAATTATGCTCACTAGAAGTTCCAACATCAAAATCATCTATTTCTCCATATCTCCAACAAGTTTGGACAATCATTCCAAGGTGTTTGAAACTCCAAAATGAATCCCACCTATGTTGGAAAAATACTGAGAGGGGGGGTGAATCAGTATTTAGAGCTGACTGACAATTTTTAGTTTTCCTTCCTTTTAAAACCATATGTTACATTACTGCATCCAACTTGTATGTCCAGAGATCTTATTATGTCTTTACATAGATCATTGCATAATTTATTCATCAGATAAGCAGTAAGCATGAACAGAAATAACAGAACAAACCATAAGCAACACATATGAACACCAGGATTTAAGGTGCAAACCCAATTCGGGAGAAAACCACCGCTGCTGTTATCTTAGTCTTCAATATTTATTATAAAGAAAACTTCTTACAATTTTATGCTAGTGCAGACTCATACCAGCATGCAGGCACCCACCTACAGAAAGGTACAACCTTCTCTCGTTTACTAGCATTTCCTGGAAGGGAGCTACAACCCCCTGCTCTCGTTTACCAGCTACCACTGGAAGGGAGCTACAACCCCCTTACTGAAGGCTTCGAACCTTAGATCTACTGCGGACCACGCTTCATCCACTTCCACACAACATACCTTGCAGGCCACCAGATTTATTTATTTTCTTCAGAGGTGCATCCTTAATTCAGCAATCTGTTACCTATTCCATACATATATACTTCAGAGTGAAGTATTCATTCACAACCCTTATACGTTCTTCATGATTTCGTCATTTGATTGAACCAGGAATTAATCATCATCTGATCTAAAGATCTCGATAAATCATCATATTCACAGGTGTGCCATAGATTCAAATATATAATAGTTTATTCATACAGATATCTCAAAAAGAGATTCGTTTATTATCGACCCTTTCGCACGCACACCCCGTTCTTCATGATTCTCATCACCTTATATAGATTTCGCATTTTTTTAAAAACCTTGGGTCAAAACCATTCAATTGCTAATGGTATTCCTTTGACAGTATTTTCATTTACCACCCTTACGTACCTCTTTGATTTCTTTTTAATCTATTTATCAATTTGAAGAAATTGATAAATAAATATATTTATAACTTTGAACAGAATTTTAGGATTAATGTTAACCCTTCGAATTTTAACGCTTTCAAAAAATATGGTAAACCTTTGACCCCGGGCCCACAAATATAATCAATAGCCAATAAAATACGTGCATGGTACCATAAGTAAATTTCGTGCAAGTCCAACGTCCGATCACCGTTAGATTAGCAAGCTTCGAGATCAACGGCATATATGCATATCGCTCGACCTCCGATGCCGAAAGTTAACGTGCGATGGTACACCGTACCTGTGTTAATCTTCGCACACCTTCAACAAATGATGACCATCTGATGACCCCTTCACAGATCAACGACACTCAACGATATCACTGGGCATCGTAGGTCGAACTATAACGCGCGATGGCGCACAGTGACAAGCGGTTTTCCATGGGTCCTCCTTGCCACGTGTCGAGTGATTTATGGAATTGCTCCCAACTCCTCAAATACGCTCACTCTGCATAGGTGGTGTGATGAAAACCATAAATCGCCTTTACTGTTCACTTGGTCATGGTTCCGCTCTTTCACGCAGGGTTTCGTCGCCTTTTCAATGTATTATTATAATTAAGTTGCGCTTTAAGGTTTTTCCTTTTATTACAGTTCCATTGCTAAGTTTAACGCTCTGTTCACAATTTCATTTGAGTCTTTGAACATACATTCTTTACACTGGTTGCTGCCTTCCGACCTCGACACAACACAATGTTACTCTGTCTTCAATTCTGCTATGATATATATACTATATCAACCTTCCATTGCATGTTCAAAGTTCTATCTTGTCACAGTTCCGCTTCTAATTGCACACTCAAGTTCTTGATTCCACAAGCTGATCACTGTACTATGGTCCATCATAATTTTAATCTTCGCTACATTCATCATATCTCTGCAACCATTGATTCCTTCAATGGATTTCTTACTTATGGACTTTTTCTCCTACTCTGTCTCTGCATTGTCTGTTGTCTTAGTTCCTTATCTGCCTTGCTTCCTATCTTCTACTTCTTTTCTCTTTCTTCTGGTCTCTTTGCTGCCTCTGCTATCTCTTTGTTATTATTTCTACTTCTTGTTTAATGCTGCTCCTTGCTTCTCTGTTTGCCTTGTTGCTGTTCTTTGCTACTTCCTTTGCCATCAATGACAATATTTCCAACAATCTCCCCCTTTGGCATTGATGGCAATACTCTTCCTCTGATGGTCTTGTAGAAGCCCTTTGTTGCTTTTCCTCTGATGGTCTTATATAATCCCTTTGTTGCTTTTCCTCCCCCTTTGACATCAATGGCAAAGAGTTTGATTAAGATCCTTTGAACCGACAATGCCATGCTCCCCCTGAGATCATGCTGCATCTTCAAACATAATATGACCAACAATTCATCCTTTTCATATGACCAATGCTCCCCCTTAGCCTGTGCATTCAAAGATGCCTAACAGCACCTCACAACCAATTTAATCTTTTGTATTTAAGTAGACTTGATCCTCTGCATGGCAGAGACTACTCCCAGTTTCTGTCTGAGATATTTGAACGCTTCCCTGGGTAGAAGTTTGGTAAATATATCAGCAACTTGTTATTTGGAGGAAACATACTCCAATTTCACTTTTTGTTCAAGCACTTGTTCACGTAAGAAGTGATATTTGATAGGAATGTGCTTGGTCTTGGAATGCATAACAAGATTCTTTGAGATACTGATGGAACTTGTATTATCACACATAATGGAGATAGGAGGTGAAAATTTGATTTGAAAGTCTTGTAAGGTCTGCATCATCCAAAGAAGTTGAGTGCAACATGATGCGGCAACCACATATTCTGCTTCTGCTGTAGATAAGGAAATAGATCTTTGCTTCTTGCTAAACCAAGATACTAACCGGTGCCCCATATAGAATGCACCACCACTAGTGCTTTTCCGATCATCAACACTTCCAGCCCAATCTGCATCAGTGTATGCATGAAGAGTAAGATCAAAATTCTTTGGATACCATAGTCCAAAGTATTAAGTTCCTTGTAGATATTTGAATATTCTTTTCACAGCTTGAAGATGAGACTCCTTTGGATTAGCTTGGAATCGTCCAACAATCCCAACTGCATGCATGATGTCTGGTCTTGTCTTAGTGAGATAAAGTAGAATTCCTATCATAGATCTGTATTATGGTTGATTCACCATGGGGGAATCATCATTAGAACTGAGATTACATCCGGTTATCATTGGTGTACTTACAAGTTTGCAATCTTCCATGCCATACTTCTTCAGGATTTGCTTGAGGTATTTTTCTTGTGATAGAAAAATGCCATCTGTTGCTTGTTTCACTTGCAATCTAATAAAGAATGTTAGTTCCCTAAGTAAATACATTTCAAATTCTTTCTGCATATCAGAAGAAAATTTCTGACTCATAGACTCTTCATTACTTCCAAAAATGATATCATCAACATATACAACCACAATCAACAATTTTTCATTTTCATTTTTTGTGTATAGGTTTCTATCAGCAGATCCCTTTGAAAATCCTTGTTGATGAATATATTTTTCAAGATGATAGTACCATGCCCTTGGAGCTTGTTTGAGACCATATAGAGCCTTTCTAAGTCTACAAACAAGTTTTTCATCATTTCCCAAAATGAATCCTTCTGGTTGTTCTATATAAACTTCTTCTTCTAGATCACCATTGAGAAAAGAAGATTTAACATCCATTTGATAAAATTTGAATTTTTGGAAGCTTGAAAAAGCAAGAAAAATTCTTATGGCTTCAAGTTTGGCTACAGGAGCAAAAGTTTCTTCAAAGTCCATACCTTTTTATTGAGCATATCCTTTGCACACAAGTCTAGCTTTATTTCTTATAACATCCCCATTCTCATTTAACTTGTTTTTGAATATCCATTTAGTTCCAATGACATTTTTGTCATGCGGTCTTGGTACTAATTCCCAAGTGTGATTCTTCTCAATTTGATCAAGCTCTTCATTCAGGGCTTGAATCCAACATTCATATTTGTAGGCTTGACTGACATTGTGTGGTTCAATAGTGGACAGAAATGTCAGATTGCTAGAAGATCCCACAAGAGTCCTTCTTGTTTGTACACCTGATCAGTTTTCTCCCAAAATTTGAGATTTTGGATCATTCTTTTCAACATATATGGATGGAGCTTTTTCAGATAAATCATCTTCAGGTTATTCATTGGGTTCACTGTCTATATCATCCTTATTTGATGTAGAAGAATATATGTCAAATTCATCTTCATACATCGTTTTCATTTCTTCTTTAGGAGCTGCAGGAGACTCACCAATAACAACATAAATACATTCAACAATATTTCGAAGCCTTTTATTGTAACATTTATATGCCCTACTCTAGAGAGTAACTTGAGAAATATTCCTTCATCTACTATGGGTTAAAAATTGCAAGTTTTTCATCATTATTCTTGATAAAGCATTTGCTTCCAAAAATTCTAAAATGCTTTATAGTGGGAGGATTACCATACCAGAGTTGATATGGAGTTTTATCACTATTTACATGAACATGTGCCTTGTTGAGAATATTTACCGCTGTATGAGCTGCTTCTCCCCAAAATGTATCAGGTGTTCCAGAATCATCAAGCATGGCTCTAGCCATTTGTTGAACTGTTTTATTCATTCTTTTTGCTACACCATTTTGTTGTGGAGTGCCAGCTACAGAAAATTGTCTTTTATGCCATGTTGTTCACAAAATTCAAGGAATTCATTTGATGTATATTCACCTCCTCGATCAAATCTAAGACATTTGATTTTTAGATCTAATTCATTTTCAACTAGAGCTTTGAATATCTGAAATTTCTCAAATGCTTCATCCTTGTGTTTAAGCAACCCAATCCAACACCATTCTAGAGAAATCATCAATGAATAAGATATAGTATTCTTCACCACGTGGTGACTTTTTCCTCATAGGTCCACATATGTCAATATGAATGAGTTCAAGAGGCTTACTTGATGATCCTTCCTTGGCATTAAAATGTACTCTGGTTTGCTTACCGAATTGACAAGATTTGCATATGATATTTTCAGGTAGAGTAATATTGGGAAGATTACGAACAGCTTTAAGTCTGCTTGATTTGTTGATTTGAGAGAAGCTCAGATGCCCCAAACTTCTATGCCATAGCCAATTTTCTGAAGATTTACTTAAATAACATTGTTCTTTGTAGTTATTCAATATATACAGGTTGCTTGGAGTTTTTTTTCCTTTTATAATTGCTTTACCTGTATCAAGATCACATACCACACATTCTTTTGAACTAAAGACAACTTCAGTTCCTTGATCACGCATGTGACTTACACTTAACAAGTTATGCTTTAATCCATCCACATACATGACTTCATTAGCTTTCACCTTTTCTTTTATAAAAACAAACCCTTTTCCCTTAATGACTGCAGGAGTATCATTTCCAAATGTAGCATTCTTTTCCTTTTCTAGAGCATTATATGCAAGAAGTTTGGTTTTATCACCTGTCATGTGTCTTGAGCATCCACTATCAATGTACCATTGGTTTTCTTCATCTTAGGCAAACAACGCTATGCCACAATTTTCAACCTGTAATTCCTTCTTTTTCCATACTTTGGAGCTTGAAGGAACATGTTCTTTTGGCTAAACTTTGCTCCTGCATTCAGATTCTTCATGGCAAAAGTTATTGCAATAAGCACATTCAACTTCATTCTGAAGAGGATAAAAGTTGTTATAGGTATTCTTCTTTGTTTCAATATCAATCCTTCTCTTTCTTGCTTCTCTTGTCATGATAGTTTTATATGCTACACATTGAACAACTTTATGACCAAAATTGTGACTGAGAAACATTGTCCATTGAAGAAGAAATTTCTACGATCATAAAATATCCTTCTTGAATTTACCTGTTGATTGGTGTTTCTTTGAAAGATATTATTGTTAGTGTTATGTGAATTGAGATGATCATGCTTTACTTGCAAAGATTCTTTATTCCCTTGCTGAGTGGAAGCATGTTGTATACCAGCAGTAGCTGCTTTTAGATAATTTGGTGCTGAAGCCTGAGAGGATTCTCCAATATATCCAAGACCTGTCTTTATAAGGGGAGAACGTTGTACCTTGATAATCTCATCTAAGGTTTCAGATCCTTTAGCAATTCTAAGATTCAGAGTCTTTACTTTCTCAAGTTCTTTTCTTAGACTTACTACTTCACACTCTAATTTCTCATTGTGTTTCTCCTTTTCTTCAAGCTGATTTTTCAGAGTTTCTATGATTATTTTACTCTCTTCTAAACAAATTTTGAGTTGATTGTTTTCATCAAGAAAATCATTATCTTCTAGAGCATCCACAAAATTATCCTTTTCTTCTCTAGATTCCTTTTCAAATGCCATGAGAAGTCTAAGATCTTGTTCACATTCTTCCTCACTATCAGATAACCCATCACTATCTTCATGAGTATAGTAAATTTTTCTAGTGCTATAACGATTCTTATTCCTTCTTACTACTTTCTTCCCCTTTTTATGTGTTTCTTTATGAGGACGCTTAGCAGCATAATGACCAACTCTTCCACAATCAAAAAATTTGAAAGGGAGCTTACCTCTGAATCGTCCTGTGCCTAGTTGAAGTTTCTTTACAAAGTTTATCTCATCTTCTTCTGAGATATATCCTGATCCTTCTGTTTTTTGTACTTTTTTCCCTTTTGTAGAAGTTATAAAGACTGCTTCTTTGAATTTAGATGGTCCTCCTCTTCTCATTTCATATGCAGTTAGTATGCCACGAAGTTGCACCACAGTAAGATTTTGAAGATCCTGCGTTTCTTCAAGAGCAGAAACTTTTGATTCAAATTTTGTGGTTAGAGATCTTAAAATTTTCTCAACCATAGTAGATTCGGTTATTGTTTCTCCCAGGTTTTTCATACGATTTACAATATTATCAAGACGTAAAAAGAAACTTGCAATGCTCACCTCATTATCCATTTTTAGATTCTCATATTGAATTCTGAGAGTTTGGAGTTTAGCACTTTTTACCTTTGCATCACCTTCATAACTTAGAATGATTTTGTCCCATATTGCCTTTGCTATATTCAGCTGCATGACTTTGACAAATTCTGATTCAGTTAGACTTTCCAATAGTGCATTGACCGCCTTTGCATTGATTTCATAATTATTTCTTTCTGTCAAATCAGTTGGTACTGCAGCTGGATATTGATATCCTCCTTCAACAATTGCCCATACATCTACTCCCAAAGACTGAAGATAGGATCTCATCCTTGTTTTCCAGAAGATTAATTTTTTTCCGTTAAAGAGCGGAGGCCTGATAGATGTTGTTCCATCTTGATTGCTCATCTTGCTTGATCTTCCTTCTAGCGGCTAAGATTTTTTAGAAGGACCTGCTCTGAAACCAATTTTTGGAAAAATACTGAGAGGGGTGGTGAATCAGTATTTAGAGCTGACTGACAATTTTTTGTTTTCCTTCCTCTTAAAACCATATGTTACATTACTGCATCCAACTTGTATGTCCAGAGATCTTATTATGTCTTTACATAGATCATTGCATCATTTATTCATTAGATAAGCAGTAAGCATGAACAGAAATAACAGAACAAACCATAAGCAACAAATATGAACACCAAGATTTAAGGTGGAAACCTAATTCGGGAGAAAACCACCGCTGCTGTTATCTCAGTCTTCAATATTTATTATAAAGAAAACTTCTTACAATTTTATGCTGGTGCAGACTCATACCAGCATGCAGGCACCCACCTGCAGAAAGCTACAACCTTCTCTCGTTTACCAGCCTTTCCTGGAAGGGAGCTACAACCCCCTGCTCTCGTTTACCAGCTACCACTGGAAGGGAGCTACAACCCCCTTACTGAAGGCTTCGACCCTCAGATCTACTGCGGACCATGCTTCATCCACTTCCACACAACATACCTTGTAGGCCACCAGATTTATTTATTTTCTTCAGAGGTGCATCCTTAATTCAGCAATCTGTTACCTATTCCATACAGATATACTTCAGAGTGAAGTATTCATCCACAACCCTTATATGTTCTTCATGATTTCGTCATTCGATTGAACCAGGAATTAATCATCATATAATCTAAAGATCTCGATAAATAATCATATTCACAGGTGCGCCATAGATTCATATATATCAGAGTTTATTCATAAGATATCTCAAAAAGAGATTCATTTATTATTGACCCTTTCGCACGCACACCCTGTTCTTCATGATTCTCATCACCTTATATAGATTTCGCCTTTTTTTAAAAACCTTGGGTCAAAACCATTCAATTGCTAATGGTATTCCTTTGAAAAAAATTTCATTTACCACCCTTACGTACCTCTTTGATTTCTTTTTAATTTATTTATCAATTTGAAGAAATTGATAAATAAATATATTTATAACTTCGAACAGAATTTTAGGATTAAAGTTAACCCTTCGCATTTTAACGCTTTCAAACAATATGGTAAACCTTTGATCCCGGGCCCACAAATATAATCAATAGCCAATCAAATACACGCACAGTACCATAAGTAAATTTCGCGCAAGTCCAACGTCCAATCACCGTTAGATTAGCAAGCTTCCAGATCAACGACGTATATGCATATCACTCGACCTCCGATGCCGAACGTTAACGTGTATGGTCCGCCGTACTTGTGTTAATCTTCGCGCACCTTCAACAAATGATGACCGTCCGATGACCCCTTCCCAGATCAACGGTGCTCAACGATATCGCTGGGCATCCTGGGTCGAACTATAACGTGCGATGGCGCACAGTGACAAGCGATTTTCCGTGGGTCCTCTTTGCCACGTGTCGAGTGATTTATGGAATCGCTTCCAACTCCTCAAATGCCACTCACTCCGCATAGGTGGTGCGACGAAAACCGTAAACTACATTTACTGTTCACTTGGTCATGGTTCTGCTCTTTCACACAGGGTTCCGTCGCCTTTTCAATGTATTATTATAATTAAGTTGCACTTTAAGGTTTTGCCTTTTATTACAGTTCCATTGCTAAGTTTAATGCTTTTTTCATAATTTCGTCTGATTCTTTTAACATACATTCTTTACACCGGTTGCTACCTTCCGACCTCGACACAACACAATGTCACTCTGTCTTCAATTTTGCTATAATATATATACTATATCAACCTTCCATTGCATGTTCATAGTTCTATCCTATCACAATTCCGCTTCTAACTGCACACTCAAGTTCTTGATTCCGCAAGCTGATCACTGTACTATGTTCCATCGTAATTGTAATCTTCGCTACATTCATCATATCTGTGCAACCATTAATTCCTTCAATAGATTTCTTACTTATGGCCTTTTTCTCCTACTCTGTCTCTGCATTGTCTGCTGCCTTAGTTCCTTATCTGCCTTGCTTCCTCTCTGCTTCTTTTCTCTTTCTGCTAGTCTCTTTGCTGCCTCTGCTATCTCTCTGTTATTATTTCTGCTTCTTGTTTAATGCTGCTCCTTGCTTCTCTGTTTTCCTTGTTGTTTTTCTTTGCTACTTCCTTTTCCATCAATGACAATATTTCCAACAACCTATTCATGATCATGATCATGCTATTAATTTGATTCCAAGAAGTGTTCCTCCAAACATCAGGCCTTATAGATATCCTTATGTCCAAAAGAGTGAAATTGAATGTATGATTGCAGAAATGTTAGAGGCTGGTATAACTCAACCTAGTCAAAGTTCTTTCTCTGCTCCAGTATTATTGGTGCACAAGAAGGATGGATCATGGCGTATGTGTCCAAATTATAGGGAGATCAATAAGCTCACTATTAAATAAAAATTTCCCATTCCTGTGATTTACGAATTATTGGATGAATTACATGGAGAAATTTATTTTACCAAGTTGGATCTTCGTTCAGGATATCATCAAATTAGAATGAAGACTAAAGATATTATGAAAACATCATTTTGAACTCATGAGGGTCATTATGAGTTTTTGGTGATGCCTTTTGGCCTTACCAATGCACCTTCTATCAAGGGTTGATGAATTCCATTTTCAAACCCTCCCTTAGAAAATTTGTGCTAGTATTTTTTGAAGACATACTAATCTACAACAGGTCTTGGAAGGATCATGTTCAACATGTTGACAAGGTGCTCAAAGTATTGGAGGAGAAACAATTATATGAAAAAAAATCCAAATGTTTCTTTGGAGTACAAGAGGTGGAATATCTGGGTCATATTGTATCTCATGAGGGTGTTAAGGTAGACTATAACAAAATTAAATCCGTTAAGGAATGGAAATTCCCCACAACCATAAAGCAGTTGCGAGGATTTTTCAGGTTAACAGGGTATTATTGCAAGTTTGTTAACAATTATGGGAGAATAGCAGCACCTATAACAACATTATTGAATAAAGATACATTTTCATGGACTCCTAAAGCAACTAAGGCCTTTTAACATCTTAAAGAGGCAATGTGCCTAACACTAGTCTTAGCTACGCCAGACTTCAAAAATACCTTTATTGTGGAATATGATGCCTAGAAAAATGGAATTGGTGTTGTTTTAATGCAAGAAGGAAGACCCATTTCTTTTGAAAGTCATCCAATCAAAGGAAAGTATATATAGAATGCTATTTATGAGAAGGAAATGTTGGCGATACTACATGCACTAAAGAAATGGCGACCTTAACTAATGGGAAGACACTTTAAGGTAAAAACTGATCATGATAGTCTTAAACGCCTTTTGGAACAAAGAATATCTTTATAAGGGCAGCAAAAATGAGTCACAAAGATGTTGGGTTATGACTTTGAAATCGTCTACAAAAAATGGAAGCTAAATGTTGTTGCAGAAGCACTCTCAAGAAAGGATGAGAGATGGAAGCATTTCTTTGTGCCATTTATATTATCCAACAAGATTGGATAATCGAAGAAAGGGATGAATGGAAGAAGGAAGAAGATGTGTGGGAACTCATTCAAAAGTTGCAGCAGGATCCTAGTACATCTAATTCATTTAGTTGGAAAAATGATTCCTTACGGTACAATATCACTTATATATTTGCAATAATTCCCAACTAAAACAAAAGAGTTTTTTTAGGATGGCCTTAAATATGATATTCAAAAGTTTGTGGCAGAATGTTTGGTTTAATAGCAATATAAAGTTGAGACAATTAAGACCTCGGGTATTCTACAAACTTTATCCATTCCAAGTCAACGTTGGGGGGAGATTTCAATGAATTTTATCACAGGTTTACCTAAGTCCAAAGGAAAGAGTGTCATCATGGTGGTAGTTGATATACTTACCAAGTATGCACACTTTTGTGCACTATCTCATCCATTTAAATCAATTACAATTGCTACTACATTTATTGAAGCAATTAAAAAGCTACATGGAAACCCAAATATTATTGTAAGTGACAGAGATCCCATTTTTACTAGAAATTTTTGGATGGAATAATTTTCTTGTTTGGGTACTCAAATAGCTCATAGCTCATCTTATCATCCTCAATCTGATGGTTGAAATGAGATAGCGAATAAATGTTTGGAAGGATATCTTCGTTGTTTTGTATCTAATAAGAAAACATAATGGGTCAAGTGGTTACCTCTTGTTGAATGGTGGTATAACTCTTCCTTCCATACTACAGAAAAAATGACCCCATTTATGGCACTTTATGGATATCATCCACCGTCCATCACATCTTATTTAAGAGAAAATTATAAGGTTCAAGTAGTAGAAGATCACATCGAGCATAAAAAGGAATTTCTCCAACTCTTAAAGGATAACCTAAATTTGGCATAAAATCGAATGAAACAACAGGAAAATAAATATCGTAGTGAGAGAAGTTTTGATGTAGGAGATTGGGTATTTTTACGGCTACAACCATACAAACAAATGTCCCTAAAGCAAGCTAAGAAGGATAACAAATTATCGCTAAAGTACTATGTTCCTCACAAGGCGTTGCGAAATATTGGTACTATGACATACAAATTAGAGCTTCCCGCTTCTTCATGAGTGCATCTAGTTTTCCATGTTTCACGCTTAAAGAAGGTTATAGGGGACAAAATTCAAGTTCAAACGATATTTCCAAAACTTGATGAGGAAGGGAAAATCATATTGGAACCTGAAGCAGTCACGGAAACAAGAACTTGACAACTACGAAATCGATCAATTTTAGAGTGTCTCATCAAATGGAAGAACTTACCCATTGAAGATTCTACATGGGAGGATGAAAATTTTATATAGAAGCATCTAGAGCTACTCAAGTGTTGAGGACACCACTTTTTTGAAGGAGAGGGGCATGTTAGGTCCCTATATTACTAGTATAGTCCCTTAATATTGTTAGTGTAACCCCTTTATTTTTATTGTTGTAC
Source organism: Pinus albicaulis (assembly GCA_034641835.2). Taxonomy (NCBI): domain Eukaryota; kingdom Viridiplantae; phylum Streptophyta; class Pinopsida; order Pinales; family Pinaceae; genus Pinus; species Pinus albicaulis. The sequence continues at coordinate 1,221,307,715 of CM076582.1, read as the reverse complement.
CCATGTAACCCCAATATTGTTATTATTGTGCCCTTACATTATTATTGTTAGGTCGGCTAGGATTATATTGTGACCCCATGCACTCCTATATATATAAAGGGGTTTTGTCATTTGTATCATCCAAGAATTGTTCATTTATGTAATGTATTGGAGGTTTCCCCCTCGAAGTGGCTATTTATAAGGCATTGATCTCTCTTTTCTTCTATTTTTGAAGATGGTTTCATAACAGAGAGGGGTGTAGGGATGTTGAAAAAAGGGGGGTATGTTGTTAATATACAACACCACAATCACACCAACGGAGAACCAGTGGTATGAGAAAACTGATGTTATGTTGTTGTTTTGAATCTGATACATTTTTTAACCAAAAACAATTGTTCAACACACAACAAAAATTGAACCATACCAATCAAATGCACATAATCGATCCTCCATGTTTGATGAATTTTAACTCGCAACTCATTCTTCAACAAAACAATACGATCCCTTCAACATAAACGATAGCTCGTTCTTCAAAAAAAATATCACACATAGTAATTTAAACGATCCATTTTACAATCCAATCTCTCATATGCTTTCAATGCATAGTAGAACCAAAAAACTAGTGCTCATAGTGGATGTTCAATGAAAATCCAAGAAATTTTAATGCACAAAATATTGCAGAGAATGGAGGGACAAAATATGGCAGAAAACTGACAGGAGTTACAACACACAAACTAATTTGGGACCTGTGCTCTGATACCATATCAGGCCAGGAGGTAACTCCTCTAAAGCAAATTGTGATTTTCCATTAAGACTGATCATAGATATATACATGGAGGGAGATACTCTTGGCCCTTCATATCCCATTGTCTCTTCATATTCTAGCTCTCCTTATTTTCTATTTACAATAATTTACATGGATTACCTAATCCCAAATATTAGGTGTCAAACATTTGAGTATGGGCATTATACAGGGTACGAGAATCATATTGAATGCAGGTATTCAAGTATAACATAACATTATTTCCAATCATTTTTTTAAGAAGACAAGATTTTGGTTTTCATATTATGTTGTGTGTTTCATTATATTTCTCGAGAGTTGTGAAAGAATTGTTGTAACTGTGAATTATTTCAAGAAGGGTATGATGACAATTTGATTGATTAGTACTTTACCAGGATTCAAAACAAAAATGTTGATTTTATTTATTGGGATTTCTACATAGAAATTTGCAGACATAATGCATGTATGGCTTGAAGGTTGAAGCTATGTATTTGCGGTGAAACTTTACATTAATACATGTGATGAATTGAATCGCAGAGTCAGTTAATTTATCTTAGTTGGTTGGTGAGGTTGTGATTTTGAAAATTTTGTCCAGATTTGAATGTTATCAGTAGTTTAGTTTTTTTTAATAAGCTATCCTTGTTTTTTGTAGACAAAGATTGATAAAAGGAGTGAAACTTCAAGTAGTATATTATTTTTAGTTCTTAGGGTGAAAGAATTGCTTATTATTTGATTTGATGCAATGAAATTAGATAGCCTGGTTTATAGAGTCTTTGTGGTACAATATATTATTGCGCCTTAAAATTAACGACTCCGGATTGAAAAAAATAAATTTTGAGTCAAATATAAACCAATACTACAACCAAAACCAACAATTCTTCCTGGCATTGGAGGAAGTCCCTATAGCCATTGAGAACATCAATGTGAGCAAGGTTTCTCAATGGTTTGTAATGTGGTTGAATATTTTTTATTTTCAATTGAATCACTAAAATAATTCTAATATAATGGAGATATATTTAATGGAATACATGTGAATAAATGAAACATATGTGGCTATGGTGCAACAATTTTTTTTATGTATTTCACTTTAAATCATGACAAATGTTTTCATGTAAGGGTATAATTTCACATGATTATTTTGAAAAAAATAAATAATATGTTTCCTATGACACTAACAACATTCCATTCAAATGTAATTGGTCCCTTCTAAATCTCTTAGTGAATGGGGCATGAATCCACTAAGGACATACAATGAGGGTATGAAAGATTTAGTTATAGTGAGGAGTAGTAGGGGCATGTCCTAATGGAATTGGTGATTTTTCCCAACAATTAACACCATCTATATCAAGTGAAAATTTAGATAAAAAATGTCACCTGGGTATAAATCCTAATTTTGGTCACTCAGATACCTTTCTCAAGTGTAGGCAAGGGACTTTTAGCTTTGAGTAGTAAAATTTCATAGTCAAACAAGAGTTGGGTGTCTCAAGGAGTTTAGAAAAAACAACCTAACCTCAACATAGGACCAAAAAATGGTATCTCCTTGCCTTGGATTTTTCACATTTTAAGTAAAGGATTTTAATTCTCCCTAGGACAGCTTCTATGGTTGCATTGAGAAATAACTATGAGGATTTTTTTGGATGTATATCCCCACAATATTTACTTTAATGGAGGAATGAATTATGTTGGTTTTTCAAGTTGTTTTTAAGGGCCTAAATTGGCATCATGAACTAACTAATTTACTCAACTGAGTGACAAAGGAGGTAAATTTTATACTTCCCACCCTTTTTGGTTCACTAATATCACTTTATGGGCATAAGATAAAGAACATACTTGGGATTGAGGAGATTCTTTTGGTCCTTGATGTTGATGATTCATGTGGGGAAATGATGATGTATGATACGAGAGTGATTGAAAATAAATTTGAAAACCTTTAAAGAAGTTTTATAAATCCAAAAGGATGTGAACTTGAAGGGTTCATACTCTGCCTAATTAATGACAGCAACAAAATTGAATCAGGTCCCCAAGGAGAGCTAGTCTCTAACTCCTGTCCATAATCCCCTTTAATTCGTGGAAATTGATAAATGAATGTTTTAATCTGACCTTGGTTATTTTAAATATATCTCTAGACTTTAACCCCCTGCAATATAAATCTACGATAGTCCTAAGTCCGCCACCTTATACCTTTTGACTTATATTAATAATCCGAAAACATTGGTAAAGAACCACTTCAAAATACCTTAGGCCCCGGGCCCACACATACAGTCGAAGGATTTCAATTAAATACACACACCATACCTTGGTTAATCTCCGTGTTATATCTGAATGTGATCACCGTTCGATGAGCCTTCCTCCAGATCAATGGTGTACGTCGATATCGCGCTGATCTCACAGTCGAACGTTAACGCATGATGGCACGCGATGAGGGCGGTTTCTCTAGACCGCTTGAGGCCACGTGTCAGGTAGCCAATGGAATCACGTCCGAATGGGAAATAATGCTTACCCCACAAAGGTGGTGCGATATGGGTGGTTTGTTTTCGCAATTCCACTCTCGGTTTTGGAACAGTGATTGACCAAGGGTTAAGTCGGGGTTATTCTATCCTTTCTATTCACTCCGGTTCACAAAATCAAGGTCTAACCTCGGGACAAGATTTTCAATTAACAGCAAAACAAGTCTATTTCCTTTATAGGCATGTTTTCCACTACAACCAGAAGTCCACAATTCTATGGGAAAATAATTCCTACAAGTTACTCTCTTCAAGACTGGCATCTACAGCGTCTGCGACGATGGGTTAATATATCATTCCTGTCTCTTACGTAATGTATTTCGACAACTCCAGGGAAATCCACAATCAACCCTAGACAGGAGTTTTCAGAGATTCACACAACAATTCTCTTCATTGAATTAATCACAGGACTGAAGATTCAATATGCTCGGGACCAAAAAATTCACACAGAGACTAATTCAATCACACACAGATAGTAAATAAAATATTGGCTTTTATTCAAACTAAAACAAAATATTAACACATAAACTTCACTGCGAAAATCTCCTCCCCCCCTCTGCATCTAGGGAGTACAATTTATATATATCATTATGTGTCTCTTCGGTTCCTCTGTGAGGACCGTTTTTGGTAAACCAAAAGCCTAATTACAATTTATTCGAATAATTGAAACATGACAGATGGACTAAACTTAAAGCTATTCGACTTCTACTGACTCTAACTAACCTAAATGCAACAGGCAGCTAAGGTATTGACACCTTGCTGTTACAATTCAAATGACCTTGAACCCTCCTAGCCACAACATGTGGACAAAACTCCTACATTGCTGGCTAGTGTATAATTCCCCTGCATCAGACTCTCGAGGGAAATTTTATTTCATGAACTCCTGTCCATGAGCTCTTCCACTGATCTACCTATCTTCTGCAACATTCCTTCAGTCATCCAGGTGGCATATTCCTTTGGTTGGTCCTTCCACTTGATTAAGTACTGAAAGTACTCTTGTTCTCTGGTCTTCTTGGACACTCTTTTGTCCAATATCTTCTCTGGTTGCAATGGTTGTGCTGGAGGTAGCTTCTTTGCCCACTCAATTTGTTCCTTGTCTGCTAGTCCTTCTTCTGTACCATCATCTTCATACTTGTACAAATCTGCAACATTAAAAATGGGAGATATTCCAACATCAGGTGGAAATTCAATCTCATAAGCATTAGCAAAAAACTTTCTAAGTATCTTGCATGGCCCAATCTTTTTAAACTTTAGTTTGTTATATTGCTTCTTTGAGAATCTATCCTTTCTCAAGTGTGCCAAAACTGGATCTCCTACTTCAAAATGGAATTCTCTTCTGCTCAAGTCTGCTCTGCCTTTTTATTTTATGTTGCTGCCTTGTAGCTATTGTTTCACTTGTTCATGTATGGCTTGGATTTCTGAAGCAAATTCCTCACCATCAACACTCCTCATCTTTGCCTTTCCCAGATTTCTTAACTCTGATATCCCTCTGGGGTGCATTCAATAAACAATATGGAATGAAATCTGCCCTGTGTTTCTGTTTGGTGAGTCATTATATGCATATTATTCCTGGGGCAAAATATGATCCCACTGCTTGGGATGATCTCCTGCAAGACTTCCCAACAAATTTCCCAGACTTCTATTCACTACCTCAGTTTGTCCATCAGTCTGAGGATGATAAGCTGAGCTGAAACTCAGTTTGGTACCAAGTTTCTTCCACACTGTCCTCCAAAAATGGCCCACAAATCTGGTGTCTCTGTCTGAAACAATACTCTTGGGCAACCCATGCAACCTAACAACTTCTTTGAAAAACAAGTTAGCAACATGGGTGGCATCACTAGTTTTATAACAAGGAATAAAATGTGCCATTTTGGAAAATATGTCCACTACAATGAAGACTGCATCATTCCCTCTCTGAGTCTTGAGCAATCCTAGAACAAAATACATACTCACCATGTCCCAAGGCCTGTCTGGAATAGGCAAGGGAGCGTACAATCCTGCATTATGGCTCCTTACTTTGGCATATTGACAGATTTTTCAATTATTTACAAAATTGTCCACTTCTGTTCTAATATTAGGCCAATAATAGAAGTGACTCAGCTGCTCATAAGTTTTATTAGTACCAAAGTGTCCAACGAGTCCACCACTATGCTTCTCCTTGATCAAATTTTCTCTCATGGAACATTTTGGTACACATAGTTGGTTTCTTCTGAATAGTAAGTCCTCCTGCAAGAAATAATCCAACCACTGGCTTCTATCTGTTAGAACAAGGTTAAAACATGCCTCAAATGCTTCATTAAAATCTGAATCTGTTTTATACAGTTCTTTGAGAAAATAAAATCCTACAACTTCAAAATTGGTTTCTTGAACAAGCATGTGCCTCCTACTCAAAGCATCAGCTACTTTATTTGCTTGGCCACTTATATGTTTCAAAACAAAGTTAAAACCTTGGAGATACTCAACCAACTTGGCATGCTTATGATTCAACTTGGGCTACTGTACAATGTACTGTAAAGCATGATTGTTAGAGTATACTACAAATTATTTGGACATCAAATAATGCCCCCACTTTTTCAATGCTTGAATAACTGCATAGAGTTACTTCTCATAAGAGGAATAATTCCTTCTGGTTTCATTCATCTTCTCACTAAAATAAGCCACAGGCCTATCATCCTAACTTAGCACAACTCCAATGGCTTCTCCACTGGCATCACACTTCACTTGAAATGGTTTAGTAAAATCAAGCAGAATCAAAACAGGCTTTTCAGTTATCTTTTGCTTCAAAAGTTTAAAGTTTATTTCTACTTCAGCAGTCCATTTAAATGGTTGTTTGCTCTTTTTTATTGTCTCAATCGTCTCAATGATGGGTGCATTAATGTTACTGAATTTTCTTATAAATTTCCTGTAAAAACTAGCAAGTCCATGGAAACTTCTTACCTCAAAAATATTTTTGGGTGAAGGCCACTCCACAATTGCCTTAACCTTTTCTGGGTCCATCTTCAATCCTTCTGCAGAAACAACAAAGCCCAAATACACCAACTCTTCCTTCATGAATGAGCATTTCTTTAAGTTTATCAGCAGTTTCTCTTGGTGCAGCTTCTTCAAGACATAATTAAGATGCCTCAAATGTTCTTCTTTAGTTTTGCTGAAAACTAATATATCATCCAGATACACTATCACAAATTTACCAATAAATTCTTTCAACACTTCATTCATAAGTCTCATAAAAGTGCTAGGTGCATTTGACAACCCAAAAGGCATTACCATCCATTCATACAGTCCTTCATTCATTTTAAAGGAAATTTTCCACTCATCACCCTCCTTTATTCTAATATGATGATATCCACTTTTTAAATCTAACTTTGAAAAATATTTAGCACCACTCAAAAAATCCATTAAATCTTCAACTCTGGGCAAAGGGAATCTGTACCTCATTGTTATCTTATTGATTACTCTGGAATCAGTACACATCCTCCAGCCTCCATCTTTTTTTGGGCTCAATAATGCTGGTACTGCACATGGACTCAAACTTTCTCTGATCAGTCCCTTGTCCACCAATTCCTGTACTTGCTTCCTGATTTCCTCATTCTATGTGGGAATCATTCTGTAGGTTGCCTTATTTGGCATATTTGAACCAAGGATAAAATCTATCTGATGGCTGATCTTTCTCACAGGCGATAGCTCATCAGGTAAATCATCCACAACAATGTCACAATAACTGTCTAACATCTATTGGATTTCTATCGGAAAATCAGAAATCTTTGTAGAAGTAAGAACTACCTTAGGCTTGCAAACTAAAGAAAATCTTACCTCTTCTTCTTCAATCTGCTATAGATACTCCTTCCCGCTTAGCAACAAGGTCTTTGGATCAGTCACTCTGCTTGACGGTTCTCCTTCTTCCATGGGTATCAATGTATGATGTACCCCATCTTTGAAGAACTTGTAAGTGTTCTTCTTGCCATCATGAACTGCTACTCTGTAAAACTACCAAGGTATACCTAGCAGTATGTGACACACATCCATGGGCATCACATCACACCAGACTTTGTCTTTGTAGTTTCCCATTTACAGCTCTATCTCACACTATTCCTTTACAATTAGCTGGTGCCCTTTATGCAGCTAGGACACCCTGTACAGAGTTGGATGCTCCCTTGTCTTCAGCTTCAACTTCTCTATTACCTCAGTGGAAACCAGATTGTCTGTGCTGCCACTATCAGTGACTAGCTGGCAGCATTTCCCCTGGAATTTGCATATGCTCCTAAACAAAGTCTTCCTTTGTGCGGGCTCAGTGACCTCTTTGGTTGGTTTCAACAGGACCTTATTAACCACCAAGGACTCTCCTCTCTCTGGTAGAAATTCTTCTTCAATTGTTGCCTCTTCTCCAGCCTGGGCAACAACAACATTTCTTGGACCAGCACCCATATTCTTTGGGCACTCATAGTGCTTGTGTCCCACTTGATGACATCTATAGCACCTCAATTCTCTACCTCTGCCTCTGCCTCCTCTTCCTCTATAAGAACCCCTTCTGCCTCTTGCATCACCCTCTGTAGATGCATTCTGAGGTGAGCTACTATTAGCTCCATCTCTAGGTGTAGCAGACTTTCCTCTACCACCCTGACTTCCCTTTCCACGAAAAGTACCTCTCCCTTTGGAATACTGCTTTCTCAGGAGTTTCTCCTCTGCTTTCAAGGCCATCTAATAGGCCTCTTCAACTGTCTTAGGAGACAGAAGACCAATCTCATCTTGGATCTCTAGCTTGAGACCATTCACATATCTGGTAGTCTTCTTTGGTGTGTCCTGAAACTGCCCAGCTCTTATACTTACTCTATAGAACTCTTCTGTGTATTCCTTGACTGTCAGAAACCTCTATCTTAGGTTCTGCATTTGCCTAAACAATTTTAGCTGATAATCACTAGGAAAGAATTTACCTTTTAACTTTGCCATCATTCTGGTCCAGCTTTTGACAGGCTGTTTGCCAACTCTCCTTCTTTCTGCTTGCACTCCATCCCACCAAAGTACAACATGTCCCTTCAGCTTTGTTACTGCAAAGTTGACCTTCTTATCTTCACTCATTTCTTCATAGTCAAAGCACTTGTTCATTTCATTAATCCAGTCCACCATCTCTTCTGGATTTAGTCCTCCTAAAAAACTTGACACTTCAATCCTGTGCTTAACTGCAGACCCCAGAACAGTTTTGAGGAGCCTCATGTCAAGAGGAATCTCAGCATCTTCTCTAGCTTCTTCTATTTCAGATTCACTGATGTCTTCAGGATATTTGGGTTGCCTTAGCTCCATGGCATCCATTCTGGCTTCAAACCTCTGCAAGGTCTCCAACACTTCTGCATTGGAAATAGGTCTCCTTCTACCAGCACCTCTACCAAATCGGATCTCCATGTTAATTCTCTACAAACAACTTAAAAAAAGCTCTGATACCACAATTGACAGCAACAAAATTGAATCAGGCCCCCAAGGAGAGCTGGTCTCTAACTCCTGTCCATAATCCCCTTTAATTCATGGAAATTGACAAATGAATGTTTTAATTCGACCTTGGTTATTTTAAATATATCTCTGGAATTTAATCCCCTACAATATAAATCTACGACAGTCCTCAGTCTGCCACCTTATAGCTTTTGACTTATATTAATAATCCGACAACATTGGTAAAGAACCACTTCAATATACCTTACGCCCCAGGCCCACACATACAATCGCCGAATTTCAATTAAATACACACACCATACCTTGTTTAACCTCCGTGTTACTTCTAAATGCGATCACCGTTCGATGAGCCTTCCTCCAGATCAACGACATATGTCGATATCGCGCTGATCTCACAGTCGAACGTTAACGCATGATGGCACGCGATGAGGGCGGTTTCTCTAGACCGCTTGAGGCCACGTGTCAGGCAGCCAATGGAATCGTGTCTGAATGGGAAATACCGCTTACCCCACAAAGGTGGTGCGATATGGGTGGTTTGGTTTCACAATTCCACTCTCGGTTTTGGAACAGTGATTGACCAAGGGTTAAGTCGGGGTTATGCTATCCTTTCTATTCACTCCGGTTCACAAACTCAGGGTCTAACCTCGGGACAGGATTTTCAATTAACAGCAAAACAAGTCTATTTCCTTTATAGGCAGGTTTTCCACTACGACCAGAAGTCCACAGTTCTATGGGAAAATAATTCCTACAGGTTATGCTCTTCAAGATTGGCATCTACAGCGTCTACGACGATGGGTTAATATATCATTCTGGTCTCTTACGTAATGTATTTCGAAAACTCCAGGGAAATCCACAATCAACCCTAAACAGGAGTTTGCGGAGATTCACACAACAATTCTCTTCATTGAATTAATCACAGGACTGAAGATTCAATATGCTCGAGACCAAACAATTCTCACAGAGACTAATTCAATCACACACAGATAGTCAATAAAATATTGGCTTTTATTCAAACTAAAACAAAATCTTAACACACAAACTTCACTGCGAAAATCTCCTGCCCCCCTCTGCATCCGGGGAATACAATTTATATATATCATTATCTGTCTCTTCGGTTCCTCTGTGAGGACCGTTTTTGGTAAACCAAAAGCCTAATTACAATTTATTTGAATAACTGAAACATGACAGATGGACTAAAATTAAAGCTATTCGACTTCTGCTGACTCTAACTGACCTAAATGCAACAGGAAGCTAAGGTATTGACACCTTGCTGTTACAATTCGAATGACCTTGAACCCTCCTAGCCAAAACATGTGGAAAAAACTCCTACATTGCTGGCTAATGTCTAATGCCCCTGCATCAATTAATTTCTAGGTATTTTGTGCACTTCTACAAATATTAAAATTACTATTAAAAATTAAATTATAAAATAACTTTAAAAATTTGATATAGAAAAAATGTATGAACTTTAGGAGTTCTTACCCCACCCAATTAATTTCCAAGCGCTTACGAATTTTTAAAATGAATTATGACACCTCGGAACTAATAATATGCAAAGGGAGGTATTTCACCTACTCCTCTTTTTCTAATTTTCCAAGCTTGCCTTTGGGCACAAGGAAAAGAGAACATTGGAGGTAAGGAGGATTTTAAGCCCCTCATGTGTGATTCATCATACAAAAAAGGAAACAAGTAAATGAAACTTTAGTCTATGCATCCATGTGTTATGATAAGTAAGTAAGCCATCCATGTGACAATGAAAAAGAACAATGATTCATCCTCCTATTCACTAAGATAAATAATTACTAAGTAACTGGAAAAATATATAGTATCCGCCTATAATTCCTAAATAATTGGAGCCTATTAGCTCTCCACCGGATCTCTGAATGCTGAGAAGGAGACAAACAAAGGTAACCATAGACCACTTTGACCTAATAGCTAGCCCTAATAGGTTGAGAGGTCTCTCTCAATGGGATCACAACCAAATTGACTAGATCATGGAGATTTTAGACTAGGTATAGTAGGCTCTACAGTTTGATTGATTTGGATTTGGTGTTGGATGAGGAATTAGGTCTAGGAAAGACTAAGTCAGGGCTCTGAAAATCAAACTTGCAGAGATGTGATGGGGCAAGGTAGGCACATAATTTATCACTTTTAAGGTATCTTGGTGAATATGATAGACTGATAGGTTTTCATAACGAGCATAGGAATTATGAATTCATTTATATCAGAAGAAAGTGAACATAACTGTGATAACTTCTCCAAAATAGAGCATTGAAAACAATGAATTCTTGTAGTATACCTAGGGGGGATAACATAGGGTACAGAAGGAGGCCCCCAAGGGAATAATATGATGTAATAATGTAAGAATGATAAATAAATGGGCCATAGTTAATAAATAAAGTGGTGGTTAACCCACATTATGCAAGGGACCACATGTAGCTAGTGAATAAATTGATAATCCCATTGTATTGGATGTATGGTATTGAGAGACCCATGGTAACTACCCATGGTATTTCATGTATGAAACCTATATAGAGGCTATAGACTCTTCATCTAGAGAGGTGAAGGATTATTGTATTGACAAGCATATGGCTTGTGGAGTAATCTCCTTCCTTAAGGAGTGAATGTATGGTGTTTCCCTACCTCAAGTGTTTTGATATTAATGAAGATCTAAAGTTTTATCTTTGATGGTGTTATTTCTTGGTCATATTTTTCATTTTTATACATTTTCTTGTCAGATCTACTACAAGTGGAATAATAACACTTTCTTGGGTAGAATTGGGAGATTTATGTTTTTTCAATTTTTGCAGGAATTTGTTGGGCGGCGGGTTTTCAGAGCAGATATGAAACATTTTGTACAAAATTTTAAGAAATAAATAACATATCTAGATTCCTTGAGAAAAAATACCCAATTAAAAAATAAAATAGTGGAATCGGAGTCTGGATGAGGGAGATATCGCTGATTTAAATTCACTTGTGTTCCAGAAATGTTTCTGACGGTTATTCGTGTACAATGGATCTCCTGTAATTTTTTACAGTTTTTGTGCAGAATTTTGGAAAAAGGATTATATATCTGAGATCCACTTGAAAAATTACCCAATTAAAAAAAAAAATCATTCGAATTGGAGTCGGGACGAGGGAGATATTGTTGATTTAAAACCAGCTCATTTTTCAGAAATTTTTGTGATGGTGGGACAGTTCCAGTGCGAATCTGAGTTTCTAGAGTGCTCAGATCAGGATTTTAATTATCAAAAAAGAGGTGAAATGGTCATTCCATTTTTAAAAATAAGCTATCATAAGGATTCTGAGTTATATTGACCGAGTTATGGCCATTTTAAATTTTTTCCAAAGTAAGTGAATTTTTTCAAAACCCTTACTCTGTTTTAGGGGTTCTCGCAAGATGAAGTTTACAGGAAAAGATGACGGCCCTAATATTGAAGAATTTTGAAAATATCACAAGGCTCAATCCCCATATTTTTGGATATGCTCCATAGGGCTTCATATGAAATATGAGGCAAATAAATGGTGAACCTCACTTGATAGCTCAGTGAGGAAACTTCCTGAGAAAAAACTTGAAAAAGTACTTTTGGACAAGTGGTCTCAAGCCAAAAATAAGGACAGTAAGAGCCATAAAGAATTATTTTCTACTAATATTTCTGTATTATAGGTTCATGGAAGTATTCAGAAAGAGAACATCATTGTGTCTACCATTCCTATTTGCAAGCATAATCGTATCAATGTTAATTTGTCTAAAAAATTGTAAGTTCCAGCAAAACATACTGAAGACACATAGTTTGATAATGAAGATTCTCAAATTTATAAAGATTTGAAGATTTCTATGGATAAGTATATGTTGCATTATAATTTTTATGCTTTAGATATGGCTATTGTGGATGTTTTTTTGTGACACCCTTGGATGGAATCTAATGGTATTGTCAATTGTAATGTGAAAAAGAAATTCATGAAGCTCTGGTATAAAACAAAGAAAAATAAATTGCAGGATATTTGCATTAGGAACCATGTAGAGACTAGGGAGGAAGAAGCAAAAATCTCTAATAACACAGACACATTAGATTATGAGCCTTTGATGGTATACAACCAAACACAAACATCAAAGTAGGTACCAGAAAAAGCATCAGACACCACTCCATCACCAATAGTGGAGGAATTAATGAAAGACATTCCATCAGTTAAAGCTTCAACATATCACCACCCGCATCACCCAGCAAGAAAAAAACCAGAAAGGTGGCAACAAATTAGCAACAAGGAAAAAAACCCCTAGAGGACACATAGAGAGGTGTGACGATCCACTCACAGCACATCAACACAAAGGAACCACCAGAACACGCTTCCATCTCAAGCAGGCGAGGCATTGACTAGATCGAGTGTTCACCTTTATTTGGGATGGCTAGATACACGTGAATGGTACCAATGGAATACTATTTTAAGTAGAAATTATCATTTGTGTTCTTCTCATGTTTCAGGGATGAAACATGTTTAACGGGGTGTAATGTAGTATACCTAGGGGGATAATATAGGGTACAAAGGGAGGTACCCAAGGGAATAATATGATGTAATAATGTAAGAATGATAAATAAATTGGTCATAGTTAATAAATAAAGTGGTGGTTGACCCACATTATGCAAGGGACCACATTTAGCTAGGGAATAAAGTGATAAGCCCATTGTATTGGATGTATGGTATTGAGATACGCATGGTAACTGCCCATCATATTACATGTATGAAACCTTTATAGAGCCTAGAGACTCTCCATTGAGAGAGGTGAAGGATTATTGTATTGACAAGCATATGGCTTGTAGAGTAATATCCTTTCTTAAGGAGTGAATGTATGGTGTTTTTAGGTCCCTATATTACTAGTATAGTCCCTTATTGTTGTTAGTGTAACCCCCATATTGTTATTTTTGTACCCCTATAACCCCAATATTGTTATTATTGTGCCCTTACATTATTATTGTTAGGTCAGCTAGGATTATATTGTGACCCAATGAAGGAGGTTTTGGTCATTTGTATCATCCAAGAATTCTTCTTTTATGTAATGTATTGGAGGTTTCCCCCTCGAAGTGGCTAATTTCTAAGGCGTTGATCTCTCTTTTCTTCTATTCTTTGAGTTGGTTTCATAACAATTGGTATTAGAGCTTTGGATTCTAGGGTTTTGCTGCTCCAAACAGGTCATCGTGGAATTTTTTCTATAAAGATTTTTCTATGAATGTTTAGAAGCTGAAATGTTTACAGAGCGAAGTCGAAATCCTGAGGAATTTCGTGTAAAAATTTTAGATCTTGGTTCACAATATTTTCGGAGATATGATTTGTGGAAGTTAGGTTTGTTTTAGGCTCCCGAATTTCACCTAAAACAGATCATCGTGGAATTTTCGCTATAACTTGTTTTCTACAAAGGTTCAGAAGATGAAATGTTTACAGAGCAAAGCCGAAATCCTAAGGAATGTCCTATACAAATTTCAGATCTTAGTTCGCAATAGTTTGTAATGGAAGAAGGATGAAGAAGTGTGGACACTCATTAAAAAGTTGCAGCAAGATCCTAGTACATCTAATACATTTAGTTGGAAAAATGATTCCTTATGGTACAAAGATCCCTTATATATTTGCAAGAATTCCCAACTAAAACAAAATATTCTTTTGGAATTGCACATTTCTCCTTTAGGACACTCAGGATTTTTAAAATCTTGCAATAGGGTGAAGAAATAATTTTTTTGGGATGGCCTTAAATTTGATATTCAAAATTTTGTGGCGGAATGTTTGGTTTGCCAGCAAAATAAAGTTGAGACAATTAAGACCCAGGGTCTTCTAGAACCTTTATCCATTCCAAGTCAAGGTTGGGAGGATATTTCAATGGATTTTATCACAGGTTTACCTAAGTGAATGAGTGTCCACACTTCTTCGTCCTTCTTCCATTCATCTCTTGCTTCGGTTATCCAATCTGGTTGGATAATAGAAATGGCACAAACCAATGCTTCCACCTCTTCATTCTTTCAGTGCATCTGCAAAAAAATTTAGCTTCCCTTTTTTTGTATATTATTTCAAAGTCATAACCCAACATCTTTGTGACCCATTTTTGTTGTTCTTCTGAAGATAGTCTTTGTTCCAAAAAGTGTTGAAGACTCTCATGATCAGTTTTTACCTTGAAGTGTCTTCCCATTAGGTAAGTTCTCCATTCCTTTAGTGCATGCAGTATTGCTAACATTTCCTTCTCATAAATAGGTTTCTTTAAATACTTTCCTTTGATTAGACGACTTTAAAAAGCAATGGGTCTTCCTTCTTGCATTAAAACAACACCAATTCCATTTCCTAAGGCATCACATTCCATAATAAAGGTTTTTGTGAAGTCTGGCATAGCTAAGACTGGTGTTTGTGTGACATTTGCTTCTGGAGGAAAAAAATGAAGTGCCTTCATTTCTTCGGTGAGTCCATGAAAATGCATCTTTATTCAATAATGTTGTTAGAGGTGCGGTTATTCTCCCGTACCTCTGAACAAAACTACATAATACCCCGTTAACCCAAGAAATCCTCGTAACTACTTTATGGTCATGGGGACTTTCCATTCCTTAATGGCTGTAATTTTGTTAGGGTCTACTTTAACACCCTCGTGAGATACAATATGACCCAGATATTCCACCTCTTGTACTCCAAAGAAACATTTGGATGTTTTTTCATATAATTGTTTCTCCCGCAATAGTTTGAGCACCCTTTCAACATGTTCAACATGATCCTTCCAAGACCTGCTGTAGATTAGTATATCATCAAAAAATACTAGAAAAAATTTTCTAAGGAAGGGTTTGAAAATGGAATTCATCAACCCTTGAAATGTAGAAGGTGTATTGGTAAGGCCAAAAGGCATGATAAAAAATTCATAATGACCTCATGAGTTCAAAATGTTGTTTTCGGAATATCTTCAGTCTTCATTCTAATTTGATGATACCTCGAACGAAGATCCAATTTGGTAAAATAAATTGCTCCATGTAATTCATCCAATAATTCATCAATCACAGGAATGGTTGTTTTGATTTCTAATACGTATTTGAGTTCCCTATAATCCGTACACATTCGCTATGATCCATCCTTCTTGTGTACCAATACTACAGGAGCAGAGAAAGAACTTTGACTGGGTTGAATTATACCCGCCTCTAACATTTCTGCAATCATACGTTCAATTTCGCTCTTTTGGAAGTAAGGATATCTATAAGGCCGGATGTTTGGAGGAACACTTCCTCGAATCAAATGAATAGCATGATCATGATCACGAATAGGTGGGAGTCCTTTGGGAGTTTCAAACACCTTGGAATGATTGTCCAAGACTTGTTGGAGATCTGCAGAAATAGATGATTTTGATGTTGGAACTTCTAGTGATCATAATTGTGCAATTACGCCTCACTGTTCTTTCTTTAGAAGCTTTGTCATGACATTAGAGCTTATTATCCTTCCTGGCTTCCCCGCAATACCCCGTAATTCAACTTCCTTTCCTTCTGAAAAAAATTTCAAGAAAAGTTCTTGAAAATTAAAAGCTACCGTTCCCAAAGATTGTAACCATTGTACTCCTAGTACAACATCAGCACCTCCCATAGGAATGGAAAGCATTGGACTAGTCAATACATATTCCCCCGTGGTTAGCTTGATATTATGGCATTTTCCAGAGCAATTTATAGTTCCTCCATTTTCCACCATCACTTGACATTCTGGTGCTGGGTATAGGAAACAATTTAATTCCTTGGCTACCTTACAATGAATAAAATTATGGGTGCTACCTGAATCAATCAACACTATTACTTTTTTCTTCTTGATATGTCCTTCTATCTTGAGAGTTTGAGGAGTGGTAATTCCTACCAGTGCATTACACGATATGGTCGGATTCATTTCTTCCTTTTCTAGGGCTGGTTCCTGGTGTATATCCTCTTCTTGTTCATTTTCTTCTTCCTCTTCACAATCTATGTAAAATAATTTCTTCTCAGCACACTTATGACCTTTAGTGTATTTTCTATCACAACTATAACAAATCCCTTTTGCTCTTTTTTCTTCCAATTGTTGTGGTGTCAACCTTGTAGGTTGTGGAAATCTAGGAATATCAAAACTTCCCTCTTTATAGAAGTGAGTGGTAGGCTTCCTTGTCGCCATAATTTTACATTCAATTTTTCTTTCCAACCTGAATGCCTTCTCCAATGAATCAGGTTCCAAAACGCAAACTTCATGTTGGATGTTATCCTTTAAAGTACCTATGAAGAGATCAATCATGTTTTCCTCTAGAATATCAGTTACCCTTATATTCAATTTTTGGAAGTCCTCAATGTGCTCCCCCATTAAAACCTTTTGTTTGAAATTTATCAATTGGCTAAAGAAGGTGTTGCTCTTTTTATCCTCATAATGTGCTATCATTTCCTCCGTAAAAATTGACCAAGTGACAATTTTTTTACGGGAGAAAAGCCATCGATACCATACAAATGTATTTTGTTCTAAATGTAAAGTTGCACTGCGTACCTTTTGTGTGTTTTGCACGTTATGGAGATCAAAATATTGCTCCATCTGTAGTATCCATGTTACAGGATCCTTTCCATCAAACTTCCTCATATCCATTTTTGGAATATGGTGGTTCTTCCCGCCAACATTAGATTTTATGAAATCACAATTAACATTTATTTTGTTCTCATCATGAGTTTCCTCTACTATCTTTTCACCATTAGGAAACATTTCTTATATCAACTTTGTCAAACCTTCCATGTCTGCTTTTAGATCATTCTTCATGTTTTCCATTTTCTCATCGATCTTAGCTTCCATGTCATCCATCTTAGATTCCATGCCAGCTTCCATGCCATCTATCTTAGATTCCATGTCATTCTTCAAACCATCCATCTTAGATTCCATGCCTTTCTTCAAACCATCCATATTAGTTTCCACACCTTTCTTCAAAACTTCCATGTCATTTTTTGTTGCTCTTTGCGAGAGAAAAATTTGTTGCACTTGCTCTTGTAATTTTGATATGTCATGTTGTCATTCTTCATATTCATGAGTCATTGTAGAGCTTTCTAAAGGCTTAATGGGTGTTGAATTCTTTTTAGGGGCCATTTTAGAATCCAATACTGATATCTATTCTACAATATGCCCTTGGAATCAATTCAACTTGATTCTTCAAATAAGAATTATGAAATTCGGAAAAAAAAAATACAC
Source organism: Pinus albicaulis (assembly GCA_034641835.2). Taxonomy (NCBI): domain Eukaryota; kingdom Viridiplantae; phylum Streptophyta; class Pinopsida; order Pinales; family Pinaceae; genus Pinus; species Pinus albicaulis. The sequence goes on along the minus strand of CM076582.1, from coordinate 1,221,289,820 downwards.
ACCTTTACTTTCTTTTGAGGTGCTTGATATTGAAATCGAATTATCTCTATAATTTTGAATCCTCAATAACTGAAATTCAGCTCTATAGTAGCCCTATAAAGCTTCTTTCAAATTCCACAGGTTTTATCTGATTTGGATTCTTCAAGAAAACGTTATGTCCAATCTCCCACAATGACCCTATTTTAGACTAGTTCAGTAGAGCGAACTTGTACGACTTGCCACGTGTCATTGTTTCCTCCTTTGGCTCTAAAATTGATAGAACGAAAACTAAAGTCTGTGTAATTGCAGCCATTTTTTATAGCATTCCAATCCGATGCTCAAAGAGATATCTATGAATATTTTCCCACGATCACCTCTTTGAGATGAAAGTTAGAAGCCTCAAAAAGCCCTAACTTCCACAGATCATATCTCCGAAAATATTGCGAACCAATATCTGAAATTTTGTGAAGATGTTCCTCGGGATTTTGAATTTTCACTCTAAAAATTTCAGCTTCTGAAACTTCGTATACAAAAAGTTATTACGAAAATACCATGATGACCTGTTTAGGTTAAATTCAGGAGTTTGCAAAATTACCTAGATTTCACAGATCATATCTCCAAAAATATTGTGAGCCAAGCTCTGAAATTTTGTGACGATGTTCCTCAGGATTTTGGCTTCACACTCTAAAACTTTTAGATTCTGAACCTTCGTAGAAAAAAATTTATAGTGAAAATTCCATGATGACCTGTTTGGAGCAGCAAAACCCTAGAATCTCAAAGCTCTGATACCAAATGTTGTGAAACTAGCTCCAAAAAGAGAAGAAAATAGATATCAATGCCTTATAAATAAGCCACTTAGAGGGGGAAACCTTCAATACATTACATGAATGAACAATTCTTGGATTATTAAAAATACAAAACCTCCTTTCTATATATAGGAGTCCATGGGGCCACAATGTAATCCTAGCCGACCTAACAATAATAATTTAAGGGCACAATAATAACAATATGGGGGTTCCCCAGATGCGGGTGCAAGTGTAGTTAATAGGGGCGATTGGACGCAAGGCGATCGGATGGGAGGCCACATGCCATCCCTCACGCCACCAACGAGCCCACCTGACCGCGTTTAATTCCCTCGCCTGCTCTTTATGACGATGGATATGGAAACGATTTGCAATACAGTGATTGAGGTTCGAGGCATCCTCGACTTCTGCAACAGCATTTTGCATAGGATTTACAGGCATGGACATTCAATGCGGAGGTTTAATTGTTGCAGGAACCAGTTGTTAAATGAAATGGCCTCGCTCGCCCCTACGCCGATGAATTCACGGTGTAATTCGGTTCAGGACAGAGCTGGAGAGCGCACCACCACTGGGAAGTGCAGTCGCCATACCTGTTGCTTGGAGCCCGCTGACATTCTTCACATTTCGCTCGCTGGCTCTTACTTGTCTGCAACGGTGGTTCTGGGAATTCCACCTGCGCCGAACTCTGTCAATACTCAGTCATTCCAGAGCTCCAGCTCCTTCACAGCTGTGAAAATGCCAAGGCTACGGCAGAGGATGCGGTGCAGGAGGGGGTCTTCACGTTCGGCCAGAAGGCACTCGCCCTCCATTTCGACTTCAATGTCAGATACCTCCGCGCCCTCAGGCAGCCTCCCACGCCTCTTCCAAGGGCGCTTGCTCTGCTCAGGCCGCAGGCTTGACTCGCCTTCAGGCGATGCGCTGCCCACTCAGTCTCATACAACCATCTTCTCGTTCGATTGTGCACTTAACCGACCAAGGGTAACTGTGGCCATCTCTGTTGTCTTCCTAGAGGAGCCCCCGCCTGAGAATCTGCCGGAAGAGCAGGCTCATGTCGACGGCGCACATTTGGAAGCGGAGAAACCAGACTCGAGGGGTCAGCCTAGTGAGACCAGGGAGACTATGCAGGAGGACTCAGGGTGCGTTCAGGCAAATGTCATCGAAACTCCCTCAGCTGGCCACGTCAGTGCAGAACTCTCCCATGCTCAAGGCGAACCAGAAGACTACGGATGCAGGATCGAGGAGGTTGCTCTGGATGAGTAATTCGACCCTCTTTACTTGTCTCTTTTGTTTTTCTCTGCCCTCTCTGAGGGATTGTTTTGTTGTTTCTTTCAACTCTGGTCCAATTTTTGTTAATGACCAGTCTCAGTCTTTAAAGCAGTCCAGTTTTGATATGGACCAGTGTTACAGCTATATAATGTCTATGTTCCTAGTTTTAAGTCAAAGACATTTCAGTACGATCCCCTGCGTGGGATTTTTTCAGTTAATGGTTCCTCCGGCTAGTTTCCCTCTAGCAGGGCAGCCAAAAACTAGTCTCTGTCAGTTCAAATTGCCTCCTCGCAGGCACTGTCATGGCCTTAGCCAGATGTACTATATTTTTCACTGTTAATAGATTACTCTAACTTAGAAAAAAAAAAAAACAATATGGGGGTTAAAAGGGTACAATAATAACAATAAGGGGGTTACACTAACAACAATAAGGGACTATACGAGTAATATAGAGACCTAACAAAAAGATTATTGTAAGTGACAGAGATCCCTTTTTTACTGGAAATTTTTGGACGAAATTTTTTTCTTATTTGGGTACTCAACTAGCTCATAGCTCATCTTATCATCCTCAATATAATGGTAAAAAAAAAATAGTGAATAAATGTTTGGAAGGATATATTCATTATTTTGTATCTGATAATAAGACACAATGGGTCAAGTGGTTACCTCTCGCGGAATGGTGGTATAACACTTCCTTCCATACTGCGGCAAAAATGACCCCATTTATGGCACTTTATGGATATCATCCACCGTATCTTCTTTAAGAGAAAATTCTAAGGTTCAAGCAGTGGAAGATCACATCAAGCATCAACAAGAAGTTATCCAACTCTTAAAGGATAACCTAAATTTGGCACAAAATCGAATGAAACAATAGGCAGATCAACATCGCAGCAAGAGAAGTTTTGATGTAGGAGACTGGGTATTTTTACAACTACAACCATATAAAAAAATGTCCCTCAAGCAAGCTAAGAAGGATAATAAATTATCGTCAAAGTACTATGGTCCTTACAAGGTGTTGCAATAGATTGGTACTATGACATACAAATTAGAGCTTCCTAATTCTTCGTGAATGCATCCAGTTTTCCATGTTTCATGCTTAAAGAAGGTTATAGGGGACAAAATTCTAGTTCAAACAATATTTCCAGAAGTTGATGAGGAAGGAAAAATCATATTGGAACTTGAAGCTGTCACGGAAAGAAGAACTTGACAGCTATGAAATCGATCAATTTCAGAGTATCTCATCAAATGGAAGAACTTACCCACTAAAGATTCTACATGGGAGGATGAGAATTTTATATAGAAGGATTTGAAGTTACTCAAGTGTTGAGGACAACACTTTTTTGAAGGAGAGGGGCATGTTAGGTCCCTATATTACTAGTATAGTCCCTTATTGTTGTTAGTGTAACCCCCTTATTGTTATTGTTGTACCCGTGTAACCCCAATTTTGTTATTATTATGCCCTTACATTATTATTGCTAGGTCGGCTAGGATTATATTGTGACCCAATGGACTCCTATATATAGAAGGAGGTTTTGGTTATTTGTATTATCCAAGAATTGTTCATTTATGTAATGTATTGGAGGTTGCCCCCTCGAAGTGGCTGATTTCTAAGGTGTTGATCTCTCTTTTCTTCTATTTTTGGAGCTGGTTTCAAAAGAAGTGTTTCCCTACCTCAAGGGTTTTGATATTAATGAAAATCTGAAGTTTTATCTTCTATGGTGTTATTTCTTGGGCATATTTTCCATTTTTATACATTTTCTTGTCATATCTACTACAATTTTGATTATCAAACTTAGAAATCAATCACATAAGACATGGAAATGAAATATGGAAGGTACAAAAATTTCAAACATTTGAAAATAGAAGAAGAAAAATTGCTAAAACATATACCACATGAATCCCACCACGATAGTTGTAAACTCTGTCTATTAGTTCCTGCCAAAAATCACTGAATACACTAATGTTCAAGGATCAATTCTACAACATCCAACCATTGGAATGGAAAAGAAAATGAAATATATAGACCAAAACAAAATTCTACCACTCTCAGGGGTCAAATCCATGACTTGTGGAGTTGTTCCCCAAAGTCCTCAACTAGAATCCTAATGACTAGGGAGGTCAACAAACTCTCCCTTTTTTGGTGAAACTGAATCATTTGACCCAAAAATACAAATTTTATCTGATATATCTACCTTTAGTAACTAAATATACATAATTAAATTTTATTTACAAATTTACATCAGTAAAAGTTCATGAAATTCATCAACCAACTGAGAAAAAGTCGAAATTCTAAAGATAATAGGCAAAATGGAAAAAGCGCAACATGACCTTCAAGATGGTATTTGAATGCATTTCTGATGTCAAAATTGAGCTCAATATATATCATTGGAAATAAGTTCCTGTCTACTTATCCAAAATTTCCATAAGAATTGAAAATGATGGAGTTACGCACTTGAAAGACCATTTTTTTTTTAAATGGTCAAAAAGCGCAGCATGTGTGCAAAAAGCACAGCGTGTCCCTAAGAAAAGTGCAACACCAAGTTGAAGGAAACTTGTGGAGGCCTTACTGAACTGAAAATTGAGCTCATGATAGCTCATTGGAAATATCTCTCTATCTGATAGACAATGGACCCCTCAAACATCAATTCTCCCAAGACTGGTAAAACAAATGCAGCATGGCTGAGGAAAAGCACATCGTGAGATTGAAGAACACTTTTGGAGGCCTTCTTGAACTCCAAAATGAGCTCATGATAGCTCATTGGAAATATATTTTTGTCTATTTATCATTTCACTCATTAACAAGGTCGTTTGGACAATCTATGACAAAGAAACACATTTTCCCAAAAGTACTCTTGAAGTATAGCAACTTCTCCTGTAGCAACTATATTTTGGGCATTTCTCCCAAATCATAACACCTGTGTATAAAATGAAGGAGGTTTTTGCTCCTTGTTCTATTATTGAAAAAAATATCTTTTGTGTTTTTCAAATTCATCTCCATTTAGTCAGAAACACAATTTGAAGTAATATTTTCCATGTGTGCCAAAATTTTCAAAAATGCACCAACTTGCACCAAAATACAAAAATTTCTCCAAATATTCTCAAAATTGGTCCAAAGATGCCTGATGAGGTATTTTATCCAACCATGGATGCATCATCAAGAAAATCCAACTTACCCTTCTCCTTTTGGTTGATTAGGGTTTCTTTGAGTTTTACCTTCAATTGTTTGACATTAACCTTGGAGATAAAATTCCTGGTGTAGTAATGAGTGGCCATGTGCCTTTGAAATTTTTTATATCTATTAGCCCTATCAAGGGTATGTTTATATTTTACCTCCCTTTTTATATGGATTCTTCTCTTCCTCCATAGGTTCTTTGTGAGGAATAAACCCTAGTGGTGAAAAACAAGAGATGGTGGGAAAGGAGTAGGATGGAGGGTTTACAAGAGGGAGAAGAGGATGGGAAAAATTTGGTAGGTAGGGAAAGGTGTTAGGGAGGTATGGGAGGTGGAAATTGAAGTACTAAAGGTAGGAGTATACCTATGGAATTTAATTACATGTCTAGGTCTAGGAGTCTTCCAAAAACACATCGTAGGGTAGTGATGATGGTGTAGGGACTACGGTTTGAGTGTATAAGCTTAGGGATGGTGCGTGATAGAGTGTAAGGGGTTTAGGGAGTGTAGTGGAGTGTGGGGAAAATTAATATTTATATGTGATAAAAGTAGGTTTTTTCCGGCTGAAAGCAACCAAACATCTCAGCAATCCAAAAACTAGTTTGAAAACCCTAAAAGAGGGAATGCACTCTTTGCTGAAGAAATTCACTTGAAGGAGAAGTAAATAATGTTCACTTACTAGTTTTGGAATCACTTGAACCTTTAGGAAATGATGATTTGACCCTTATTTCACCTTCTTATGACAAAAATTGGACATTTATGTTGGCGAAATGAAAGACACCTAGACACTGACCTAGGCGAAAACATGGTGACTGACCTAAGAATCTAGATGATAATGGTGGGCATGAATCATTAAATTATGATGATCATGAGTGAGTGGAGGGAGCAGCGATGACCTAGACAACAACCAATGATAAAATTTTATTTGAAAACTTATTTGAAACTATAAATTTTTGACTATGAGACCCTAACAGAACATGATAAGAGCCCATTGATCACTGGTGACAGGATGTAAAGACTGACACTAATAGAGCCTACTACCTAATCTAATTTATTAAATTAATTAAGGAAAAAAATTTGAATTTGAGCTTATGTTGTGGGTTTCTATAGAGATATTTGTGAAATTTGTTTAGCAGGAAAATTATTCAAACCATGATATAGTTAATTATAGAAAATTTCTTGTTTTCCCATAGGACTTATACATAAAAACATTTTGTTTCCATAAAATTTTCATGGAATAGACAGAAACAATCTAGTAAGTTGCCAGGCTCATGTAAAAAAATCAATTCTAGAAAAGTAACCATTGAGAGTGGGTTTTCAATGGAAATATAGGCCAATTAACCTTCTCACAAGCCATAAAATATTAGGAAATGAGTGAAAACATCCTAGGAAGAGATATACAGTTATCTAAACCTAAGTAGGAATAAAAAATTTGTGTTCAATATTTTCTAGCATTGGTGAGAAAAACCCGCTTTGTTAAACTAGGCCATAATCTAAACAAGAAGACTTCTAGTTGTGGGAAAATCACCATAGCATTACTATAAAAAAAATAAGGCAATAAAGCATGTATATAACTACAATATAAATCAATGTATGAGGTACAACAATACCATCAATGTGTACATACACTACTGGACTCCCAGGATCTAGTTATCACTCTCCCCAACATCAAATCAAATAATTGACCTACAACATTGATGGTAGGGGTGTCTCTCTTCTTTCTTCTATGATTTTTCAAGAATTTCTCTTTGATAAGCTTATTATACATGGGAAAATCCTTAATATCCTAGAGAATGGGTATCTTTACATACATATTCTTCAATTCTCCTAGAAGTTCAGTCTCTTATGGGGTTTGCTGGCTATGATGGATCAATCTCTCAGGAAAAGGAGAAGGATTTACTTGAGGGGTACTCTCTTCATTTTCCTCTTAAATATCTTTAGGCAGAGATGGTGGATGGTTATCTAGGAGCACTCACCCAGACCTAAGGTTAGTATCATGGATATCGACAACATATGCAATGTAATATTCCAGTCCACTATAGACCTGTTGTGAATGTTTGTTATTTTGGTTCAAATTAGGTTGAGCAGGCATTTCAAGTTGCTTAAGTGGAGTAGGATGAATGAGTTGAGGTTGCGGTGGAGGTAGTAAAGTAGGAGGTTGATTGAGTTGAGGCCTCCACCCTTGTGATGGGTTGCTCCATTGAGGAGGTTGAGGAGCATAAGGCTGGAATTTTTGATTGACAAGTTGAGGATGATATGGAGGGGAGAAATGCAAAGAAGGAGGTGTGTGACATGATGGATGAGTAGAAGAATACCAAGGATTCATGGGTGCATTTTGGTTTGAATTGTATTAATAATAAGGTGCACCTTGCATGCCTTGTTTTTGTGGCTGAGGTCCTTGAGATCTCCTTTGATTTATAAAGTAGCATTGCTCTGGTCCACCTTTTTCCCCTTGGTATACAAATTTTAGGCCAAGAAAGGAAGGTTTTTTTTCTGTTGCATGATTTTCTTCATAAACTGAGCATATTTCTATGACATTCATTCATAGGTTGTCGTCTAGTGCATCTAGAGAAAAATATAGCTAGGGCTCTCTTTGTCTCCTCTTTTTTCCTTTTGATATGCATGCTATCCATTTGCAAAGAAAATGTATGCAATATTTCACTCTTGAAATCCTCCAACATGTTCTCTTTCTCACTTTTTATGGATGAGGTGGAGGAAGAGGTATTTTACAATCCTTGATTACTTCTACCCTTTTTTCCAGTTGCCCTAGAATGGTTTTTGAACACATTTTTGATGTTATCATAGGAAAAATGATAGATATATACTACAGATAGTATGTTGAGGTTTTACAACACTTCCTCCCTGATTCATAAGAGAAGAACTAAATTGAGTGATCAAGGATCAAGGGTGTAGTTGGCCCTGTTGTAGTTCAACTGAAACCTTTCCTCATAGTCTTCTAAGGATTCATCAGGACCTAGGTTCATCCTAAAGATATATTTCTTGGTTTCTTTGGACCTACAATATTCTCTTTACTTATTTCTAAAGGACTCTTGCATTTGGGCCCAGGTAGTGATTCTATCCCAAAGAATACCCATGAACCAACACAAGGTTTCATCCTTGAGGGTAGAGGGGAGAAATTTCAACTTTTTTTCATCTGATGCATAGTCATAAGTCCTACTGACAACAACAAAATAAAACATGAGAGTGTCAAGGTCCTCAGAAGTTAAGCCATGGAAGTGTGGAAAGGTTGAAGGGTTGATGTTTTTCATATTAGTCTCTCCATTGGTTTATTTGATGTGAAATACCTCTTGGTTTTTGTTCTGAGTCATAACTTGAACAAGTGAAGCAGGTTCCTCTTCTTCCCCAATAGGTTCTTCAAACTTTTCAGGGTGCTCACCTAAAGGGTATTCTAACTCATAGTCACTAAAGAAGAGTGAAGGTTGACTGTGTGGGGATGTGGGAGTTTTTAGTAGAAATTTTCCTTGGTTGTTGCTACTCCTCCAAGGCATGGAAGATAATTTTTTTTGTTTCTTTTCACTTTTTCAAATTGTATGCAAACAAAAACAAAAAACAATACTTAAGAAGAATTAACCATCTACTTAGACACCTCCCCGACAATGACGCCAAACAGTGGTGAAACCTGGTATTGCACTAAGAGTGTTGAAATTCCCAAGGGCTACTCAACTTTACTTATCAACCCAGGGTTCTTACAAACTTAGACGTGATATCTCTTTATTCACAACGAATGGATTCTACTCATGCCACCCTCAACTAGGTCTTCTGGTCTGTAGTAATTCTAGGCCATTCCTTCTACTTGGTTAAAGTGTATCTAGCTAATGTAATCTAGTAAATTGCTTCTAATCTAAGACAAATAGGGTGTCTATCAAACTTCTACTTGCAATTGAAAGTGACAGGGAAGCATAAACAATTAACCTAGTTGTAAAAAAAGGAAACTGTGCTATGGGAAATCATTCGTCTAGCTATATATTAATTTGTATTAAAGAAACTATCATATCATCACACACTTAATAAAAGCATAAAACCACTCCTATATACTATTTTATTCAACTTGTACTTGCATGTAAAATTCAATCTAATTCTGAAATGAAATAAAACAATAATGCATACTATGTTTTTGCAACAAGGAAGGAAGGAGATTTGGAGTGGACTAAGGGTTTCTTCTGACCATGAATTCAGATTTGAGGGTCAAATGCATCCTACGTTAGGTTCAAAAGGAAAAAGGAGCTAAATTGTAGTGAAAATGGTGACCTACAACGCTACTACAGGAAGTTGTTATAGGATGTCCTGTAATTGCTACAGGAAGTCCTGAAGTACTAAAAGAAACAGGCTGAGAGGTATCTAAGGATGAAAAGGGTGCAAGGAAGGTGTGGAAAGGTGGAGATAGGTGAGGGAGAGGTGACCAACACCACTAGCCAAACTCAAAACCCTTGGGAGGCCTGTTTTGCACTTGGAAGGTTGCTCATGGTGGTGGTGAAGGTGGTTTCAAAAAACATGATTTTGGTGGTAGAAATGGAGGTTGGAGAAAATAGGGATGGTTGTGATGAGAAGGACCCTTTTCCTACAGTTGTATAAAACCCTGCAATCACTACACACATTCATGCATTGATTATTAATGAACTAACATGTTTAAAAGTGGGAATGTGTGTTGAATAGAAAACCCTACTTAACCTATACTAAAATATGATCTAAGCACAAATCCAACTTATAACTTACAGTAAGCATATTATGAACATGATAATAACAAAATCTAAGTTTCCAATAAATCATAAGAAAACTATTTTTTATTTGTGGTTGGAGATCCTTCTCCTCAAGCTCCCATGAGAGAGGTGAGAAAGAGACTACAAGTACAATTTTTATAGATTCTTACTACTGCTAGAATGCAAAGAGACTAAAAAAAATGTTGAAACATAAAGAGAGAATATAAACACACAAGAGGGAATTAGCTAATGGATTGTGTCGTAACCCAAAAACATAAGCCCTTTGAGACTAAATCGGTGATGGAACAAGAAAATTTTCATTATCATTACATAAAACGGTCTAGTACATCATATGATAGTAAAAAATAACACCAGATCTCAAGAGATACCTAGCTGAATACAATGTTTTAATCCTAATGAGATCTTGCATATGATTATTTATACAAATTAGAAGATACCAACATCTCCCTAAAAGGTAGGAATAAGTCCTCCTTGATCTTGAGAAGGGTGGAGCTTGGCTCCTCATAACTGCCACTTTGCTTGGTTGTATTTGTCTTCGAGATGTTGGAGAGATCTCGATGCAATCTTGGTTGATTGAGAGAGTTAAGCATCTAGAAAAACCTCCTGCAATCTCTCCTTGTTGTCTACTCTCAGCCTTTAGGTGGAAAATATCTCAAAATGGCTTCATTTCCTGCAATTAATTCAGATTAGGTAACAATACATGAAAAAAAGCATACACCCTTCTCCTCAAGCATAATATGAAAAAAATGTAAATAAATGTGAGAGAGATGTAACTTAATAGGTTGAAGTGTGGCATTTTAACCCCTTAAAATATACCTAATGATGGGCCTCATCAGCATGCCGTCATGTTGTGTTGATGTGCAATGCTTACAGGGAATTCAGAATTTCATAAAGTTTACTCATTGATTGTAGAAAATCTAGAAGAGATAAGAAGAGTGAGTTGGAATAAAAATAAAACCATGCATATAGATGGATTCAAAAGTTTTGGAATCCTAGATTTGGAATAGTGGAAATTTGGAAGGTCAAATATTTATAAATTTTATAAAAGGATTTTACAGAATTTTTGATATATGAATGGATCAAATAGGATGAAATTTATAATTCAAGATGTGGCCTTATGAGGAGGAAACATGTGGGAAAGGAAGTTGCCACATGTCAACTGATGTGGCATTGTATGGTGCTAATACAGGGCCAAAGGGCTACCATGTGGATCTGGACGAGTTTATAGGAACTCCTCATAATTAATATCAAGATACCATATTCCATGGATACATTTTACAACACAAATTTAATGAGTAAAGTGAATACATTATTTAATAATAATATCAATTATTTATGGGGTTTCATGAAAAAATAATTTAAATTTAGAATAAATGCATGTTACACATAATGTAAATATCCCATATGTTAGCATATTAGATATCTTGTATTGTCATAGGTTTTATGTTATATCTGGATCTAGATCTCTTAAGGAATGATTTACATGAAAACCTTCCTGATTATGATTATTTTCCCCCTTTTCTTCAATCCCCATCCAACCATAGTTTCAAAATAATTCTTCACTTTCTTTAGGATTATTACATACCAAGTACATTTTTAATCATATATTACATTTAGACCTAGGTAAAGAAAAAGATTAGACATGTTTTAGCCTAGATAACTTTGAGTTCCAAAGCCTATTTTTGGTGTTCTTATTTGCATTGTGATCTTATTTATTTTCATTGTCTTGATGATGAACAAAAAATAATAATGATGATGATGAAATAACATTATATCACAATAACTGTCAATATAACAAGAGAAAACATTATCAAAGATACCCTAATTTTGTTTCCCTAGTTTTTCTCAACGTCTATGGTCTTGGAAGATTTTCAATGTAGAAATAAAAAAAATATCTGAAATCAAATGCAATTAAAAATTAAATCACGCACCTGGTATCCAAGAACTTGGTGGGCTAAAGTTGAGTAGTACTTCGATGAGTTTTTTTCACGTATATAACTCCAACCACAATTAATATTTCAAATCCAGATATGTGAATGAAAGTACCTACAAAACAAAGGAATGAGGAGAAGTTAGATGCGATAAATAATTAATAAATATAAAAGAAATCATATCAGTGCCTTATGGACAATTAATAGAGTAAGAGTTTCTCCTACTACCTTGCAAGAAAAATGACATTTTATGGTCTTTCACTCAAATAAAAACACAATTGTCAAAAAAATAAAAATACTACATGAATTTGTTTCATGTTAAAGTTTTTTATTTCTTATAAAACTTTATGCAACTCCCACTCAGCCAAGACATACAATACAAATATCACACAAATTTTGTTGTCTCACCTAAACCCTTACCATTTTGAGTTATTTTGTTGAGATAGTTATTCCACTTCAACATCTAAATTGAAACAAGTTGTCCTACACATATTCATGAGACCAGTGAGGAAAACTTAGATTATATTTAACTAAATATTAAAATTAATTTCTTAAATAAATAATAATTAAAAGTAGTTGAGTGCATGAATACCTGAATGAGATCCTCTTGGTTTCAAGAATATATTGTTTGAGTAGTTTAATCTTGGGGAAAACCTCCCTCCACTTGACGAAGCAATAATGAAGTCAACATTGACTTTGTTGTTGCTATATTGGATTGAGGGTGTTTTTCTCCAATATTACCCAAATCCTAGTTTATTCTCTACTGAACAGGGCCAACCACATGAAGGTGGAATATCTCATGGCCCCTCCCCCCCTCACATCACTCTCAATTCCCCAGTACACAATCTATCTACTATGTACGAAATAGTTTAAAGCAAGACATTAAAATACATAAAAAAAACAAATAGAAAACATTCTTTCATTTGTAAATCCAAAAAATATTTCATCTCAATAATTTTTATAATAAAAAATATGTTTACATAATATGAAACAACACCATGTACATAAATAAACACATAGAAATTATTCATTATCATATAACATTCATTCCTTAATCATAGACACAAAAAAATATCTCAAAAAATGTTAACATTAAAAATATGTTTTCATAATATGGTACGTGATGTTTCTAATGATATAACTATTACAATGATTTATTTTTCTTTTTTATTCATTTTTGATGGCTTGGTCATGTACTCATGACATTGTCAAGGTTTCCATAAGAGGGGTGGATCATCAACTGTAACAAAAAAGAAATGTTAAATTGATATTTTATTATTATTATTCATTAATAAAAATAGAATTAGAGTTTTCTTTGCCTTGTGCACTAGTTAACACTGTAATTTAAAAAAGAAAACAATTACCACAATATCAAAACATAAAAGTGTAATTTTGTAGATACTTCTCATAAAAAGCATCGATACTAGTCAAAACAACCAATATTGCCTCCTATATACACCAGTAGTGTGTATGACATATATGCAAGAGTATGTTTGGAATACATATATGCCCCAAACACTATTGGTGAAAACACGAGGCAATATTGGATATCTTGATCAATATTAACTCTTCGTTTGAGAAGTATCTGTAGAATTGTACTTTTCCATTTTCATATTGTGGTAATTGTTCCTTTTTTAAAGTTTTGAAGATCAGTTCTAGGTTTTGTTAACATATTTCATTTTTTTTTTAAACATCAATAACTAATGGATTGTCGAGATGCTACAATGGATGAACTTTATATTTTTCAAGAAGAGGACAACAAAGAAAATATGGAAAATATGAAACAATTTTTTTTAATATGGATATTTTAATATAGACGATATGAATACGTGAATGAGATCCTCTTGGTTTTGAGAATAAATTGTTGGATTAGTTTAATATTGGTCGAGAAAACCTCCCTCCACTCAAAAAATAAACAATGAAGTCAACATTGGCTTTGTTATTTCTTTGTTGGATTGAGGGTGTTTTTATCCAAGATTATCCAAATCCTAATTTATTCTCTACTGAACATGGCCAACCACGTGAAGGTGGAAGCTCTCATGCCCCCCCCCCCCCCCGTCACTCTCAATTCCACAATACCCAATCTATCTACTATAAAGGAAATAGTTAAAAGTGAGACATTAATATACATAAAAAATAAAATAGCAAACATTCATTCGTAAATCCACAAAATATTTCATCTCAATAAATTTTATCATAGCAAGATTTTACATACAGAAACAATGCTGTGCATATTAAATATATATATAAATTATTCATTAACATATTCATTCATTCATTCATTCATTCGTAAATCCACAAAATATTTCATCTCAATAAATTTTATCATAAAAAATATGCTTACATAATATGAAACAATGTCATGTACATAAAGAGACATATAGAAACTATTCATTAACATATGCATTCATTCATTCATTTGTAAATCAACAAAATATTTCAAGTCAATAAATTTTATCATAAAAAATATGTTTACATAATATGAAACAACATCATGTACATAAAGAGACATATAACAATTATTCATTAACATATAAAATTACCTCATTCATTAATAATAAACACAAAATACTTATGGGTTTGGGAGAATATATAAGAGGGGCTTGTATAAAATATTTAGGGAAGAGTGTAGTCGATGATGTTTTTAGATGCTTGAAATTATAAATTTAGTAGCATTGGAAAATTAATAATTGCATATTTATCCTTCAATATATTAGGTCTCATCCAAGCGACATGCGTGAGCATTGTTTTTGAAACTAGGCATCTGCATTGTTGCACCATTTCAAAAATCCAAAAACAAATACTGATCATAATTAAAGACTAAAATTCACTTTTTGAACAAGGTATCTAAGTTAATTTTGAAAACACATTGTTAAAAGATCAAACCTAGTCCGAAAACTAAAATCACCGTACTTGAATAGGACAAAGAGGTCTTGCACATACATATAAGATCTGAAGTATGAACAGGACTATAGAAGCCGAGACCTATGTTCAATGCATAGATCTTAATGATTAATATTGGATAAATATTGGCATATGTGTATGTGTGTGTGTGTTATGAGTGTAATACTTCTAATATCAATCAAACTAAGAAAATAAAGAGTATGAATAACCTAAAGGAGCCCATAGCTATGACACAATGTTTGCAATATATTCTTAATATGGATTGATGACAATAAACTACCTTCATTAAATGTATACTTATTAACCTAGACTTAGTGTACCACTTGAAGGTAGAGAGCCCTGCAAATAGTGGAAGGCTACAAGTCTTATAAATTTCCAGAATTTGAATAGAACCTCATAGCAATATTATGGCATTCAATGATTATTGGGATAAATCATGAGACAAGTTGATACACCATCCCATGAACCATCAAGATTAGTCTCAATATAGACTATTCGACATTGTTCGAATCATTTCTATATTAATATCTACTATATTTATTGTAACTAATCTATATATTGGTTGCATTTTCTAATCTATATTATTATAAAAAAAACTAACATATATTAGTTTTCAATTCACAACAGTTTGTGATTATTATGAAAATTTAAGTACACATGAGTGTAATGTCCATGATGGGATGCATGAATTGTCCTCTGCACATTCCCCATAAATGATTATAACCTTGAATGGGCTAGCACTAGTCTATCATCACCATCTCAAAAATGACCTAAAAGATGAAAAATTACCATGTATGTAATCAACACTTCACATTGTCTCATAGATGACCCCTTCTATAAATTATATGCATGAATTTTTGGCAGACGATCCCCTCTACCTAGCCTATAATTTATTGTGAGAACAGGTGAACAAAATACAATTTATAAGTAGGGGATCTTGTCAACAAATATACATCAATTATCATTTATTCACTTTTTTTCACAATCAATCATATGATTGGTATATGGGACGGCCTTCCATAAGTTCATGCATATAATCTGTAGAAAGGGTCATCCATGAGATAGTGTGAATTAATGATGATAGACATGGTAAATTTTCATCTACCGTGTCATTTTAAGATGATGGCGATAGACCATTGCTATCCCATTCAAGGCTATTATAATATTTGACAGGAAATTTGGAGATGACAATTCATACATCCCACCATGAAAATTACACGCACATATACCTAAATTGTCATAATGATAAAAAAAGGTTGTGATTTTTGCATTGAAGCAGGAGTATCTAGCACCTAAATTAGGATTGTGGTAGTGTATGGTGGAGTGGGATAGGTATAAAAATTAGTATATGGTTGAATTATCATGGTCACGAATTATGTAAAGGATTAGTTTAACACAGGAATCTAATTATAGGCTCTTGGTGTTCGTAACAAATTTAATTGAATTATACCACAAATTTATCAAATATATGATATTGTACACCCTCCTCGTATCACAGAAAATATGCTTACACAATATGAAACAAAACCGTTCTAATTTTCTACAATGGAAAATTCACAAATTTTTATTAAGTTAGTCTAAATTTACATGTGTGCATGCCATGAATCATTCAACCTCTCAGTAAAAAATATGGTATTCAAAAAAACATGCTTTCAATAAACAATTCCAATAATATTTTATCAAATTTATTTATCCTTTTTAACGTTTAATTAGCCAATATGTATTGATCTTTCCCCCCTTTAATTTTTATGGTATCTACTATAATATATCTTTTTGCTGACCTATTCATATGACTATGTTTTTGAAAATGGGGTCGAGCATCAACTGAAATATAAATAAATGTTAAATTCATATTTATAGTTATTATTATTTCAAAAATTGTATTAATAAAAATAGTAGTATAGTGTTATTTACCTGATTTGGTAGTGGACGGAAGAAAAATACTTTCAGATGTGGAAATATGTTCCTCCTCTTCTCTGGCCACTTCCTATACATGCTCTAGTGTAGAAACAGGAAAGATTATAATTAATACACCATTTTCATTTAAATATTTTTAATTGTATTCTATCCTACAACTTTTTTACAACACATGAAATACCTCCAGTACCAAGATGGAAATTAGTCTCAAGATCGTGAGCTCCACCATGAGTAGGCTCATGTGTTTTATGTACATTTCTATCCTGATTTTTATGATCAAGCACATTACTTTATGGCAAAAAATAATAACCAATAGATTGTACAAATAATTATTTATAAATGTTATTCATTGTTTTTATTTTCCTGAGTTTTATCTTCGATGTTGGAAGATTGTGAAGACGCCAAGCTTGTCCTTTGTTCAACCATGACTTGATAGTCGTACTTAAAAGAAAGCTTTATGTCTTCCTCTGTGGTAGCCTTTTTAAATTGTGTCCCCTGCAATTTTTCACATGAACATGAATTTTTCTTCTTTTGTGATATTAAATTAAAATTGTTAACAATTTATAATTTGGATGCAAATTATTTTTTTATATACTTACAATTTTTGTGGCCTGTTTAGAGTCACCTCTAGGGCCAAGACAATGTTTTCCATGTTTGGCTATTCTATCATGTGTGGCTTTGGAAGTATCTGGAACCCTATATTTAAAACATTGAAAAACTTAATTAGATTTCACAATGATGATAAAGCATCATAATTTCACTATTAAACGTGCATCATACATTCCGGGTCCAGGTGGAGTCTTCCTTGCTTTTCGAAGTTCCTTCTCGTGTGCATCTTCCATGAGTGTTCTCCACTCAATATTTGGAATCGATGAAGGGTGCTCATGCAACTTGGCCATTTCCAATTGAGACCTATATTGGTCCCACAAATATTTTAAATGTAGGCCTTCCAAAAAGTTAACTCAAGATTTGTTTAAGGTATAGTCATTGAACATGCAAACCATCCTATTAATAAGTACCTCTTTTAACTTGGAACTTTGGGATTTCTAGTTTGTGTGAATGGTCAGACCAAATATTTCCAAGGTTATTTCATAAAAATGCATATAAAATACATCATTTCCTATAAAATTATATTATCATTAGTTTAAAATAATCACAGACTATATGTTAATTTCATTTAGGTTGTACTTAATAATTGAAACACTTCTTAAATACTTGGAAGTTTCTCTATTTTCATAGGGACATTTTCATCATCTACCAAAAATGTGATCAATAGTTATCCCGTGTCAGTAACACATAATATCTAGGAAATCTCATTTCAAATTGTGTAATTGTCTCATGCTTTTCATCCAAAACATCATGTGGAGATATAATAATATAATAACTTGTGATCTCAGGTTGTGCTGCGTGACCTAGCTACTGTGGCTGCCATTGCGATTCTGGTCTAATACCACAGCTCTCATGGCCACCCCGAAGCCAAATCTGGGGCCACCTTCCCCCATTGCTGCTGCTAAATCTAACGGCTCTCACCCAGATGAATCTACAGCTGCTTTCGCCTCTTTAATAATCTCTATGCGACCTTAGTGAACCAGGCCATCTGCATCAAAATTTGTTAAAAAAATGGAATCCATACTGGAGATATATCTACCTCCATCAGTGCCAAGGAAAGCCATGATTCCACTTGCAGAAAAAGGCCTAGTGGGTCAATTCACAAGACTGTGGCCTTCCCCCAAAACAGTGCAGAAATGGGTGGAAAGGAACTGGGCTTAGTTCACACAAGGGAAAATCACCATACGCTTCTGTGGCAGGGGCTACTACACATTTCACTTTGAGAACAAAAGTTATTGGGACCTCATATTTCGAAGTGGTCCTTACTTCGTGGACACCAAGGGATTATATCTTAATCACTGGACTCCAAAATTTGACCCAGAACTAGATGTCCCTAGCTCCATACCATTTTGGGTCAGGTTTTCGCACCTCCCTCTCCACTGTTGGGGAGACAACTCGATTCATGCAATAGGAAATGGAGTTGGAAAATACATCGATAGAAGTGAACCCAAAGACAACATGCAGACATGTGCAAGAATCTGTGTTGAGGTGGTCTAAGAAAGGGTCTCCCGGAAGCTGTCAAGAGCAAGGTTGACAACTGTACCCATATACAACAGTTGGACTACGAGAAAATCCCCTTCAAATTAAAGGTATGTCATGAATACTGTCATTTTTCCAATAGAGGTAGTAAGAGAGAATAACCTAAAAAACCTGCAGAATAAAACTCAGAATCAAAATGGGAACAAGTAAAAAATAAGAAGATGGCCTGAAAACCCCATTTAGCCCCTCAGCCCCCTCCTCTACCTGGATCTCCTCCCCCGTCCTCTCATCCCTCTTCTCAACCATCCACCTCTCTTCCAGACTCCCTTCTGGGGGTTAACCCTTTTGATATCCTCTCAAAAGCCCTCATTTCATCCGAGGCCCTAATCTCTACTTCTTCCCCAAACCCCATTCCCCACACCTCTCCCTCTCCATCTTCCCCAGGATCCCCTCATCAGAAGGATCAACCTCTTCCCCAAATCTTGGACCGAATCCTCACAAGGAACCAAACTAAAGAAACCCTTCAAAATATTGAAAACACTAAGAAATTTGGCAAGAGATCAAACAAATAAATCAGGGATGAAGCAACAGTCAAAGACATCTCTTTGGGAATGCAATAGGGAGTGGAGAGCTTTCTAGAAAAAGGACCAAAGAATAAGGAGAAAGTGCAGCAAGTATATAAAGGGAAGGGCCCTACAGTCACCCAAAATAGTAAATAATGATAGTTTTCTCTTGGAATTGTAGAGGGTTGGGTCACCCCTCCAAAATCAAATTTTTAAAAGACCTGATCAAATTTGAAAAACCTGACATCCTCTTAATTCAAGAGACAAAACTAAGTAGTCAAGAAGTGTACACGATAATAGAAAAATCTAGAATCTATGAAGGGAAAACAATATCTGCTAATGGAGCATCAGGAGTGATAAGAACTATAAAAAAAAAGGAAAATGGAATATTCATAAATTTACAAAAAAATAACATTGGATAAACATAAAACTAGAAAAGGTTGAAAATGGCAGAAAAAACAACATCTACAACATATAATCTCCTAATAACTACAAGGATAAGGAAAACTACTGGAAAACTTTAAAAGACAGCAATATGGAAGACCTTGAAGACAACCTCATTGTTGGAGGAGATTTAAATCTCATCCTCAAAGCTGAAGAAAAAAGAGGAGGGAATTTTCTGCTAGATCCAAGCTGAGAAACCTTAGAAGAAATAATGGAGCAGTGCAACCTTCTTGACATCCCCCAAAAAAATGGAAAATATACTTGGGACAACAAAAGAATAGGAAAGGAAAACATCAAGGAAAGACTAGACTGAATCCTCATCCGAAACAAGATGATAGTCAACTATAGTAGAGCATCCTCTAGAACCATTCCCTCAGGAGCATCCGATCATAAACCAGTTCTAATAGAACTTGGCATGGCTGAAAATTACGAACCGCTTCCTTTTAGATATAATCAGTTATGAGAAGCCAAAAAAGAGGTGGAAAGTGTATGGAGGAAAAAATTTAGTGGATCTCCAACTTTCATATGGAAACAAAAATAAAAGAAACTAAAGCAAGATTAAAATATTGGGAAAAAAATAGATATAAGGAGCCACATAAAGAGAAAGAGGATCTAAAAAATGATGATAAAAATTCAAGAGGAACTGGAAAGTAGTGATAGTACCAATGAGAAGCAAGCAAGAGAAAAAGAAGTGTAGTGGAAAATCTACAGAAACAACAGACAAGAAGAAGAAACTTGGAGGCTCAAATCTAGACAGATCTGGATGCAAGTTGGAGACAAGAACACCTCCTTTTTTCATAACTCAGCAAAAACAAGGATGATAAAGAATAACATTGAAAAAATTACAGGAGGAGATGGATAGGAATTAATTGACAATAAGAAATAAAAAATGAGGCCTTCAATCATTTCAAAAATATTTTAACAGCTTCAGACGGCCATGAAAATCCTGAAGAGTTTCTGAAACATATCCCAAGAGTTATTGATAGTGACACTAATACCTCCCTTACTAAGGAAGTAACGAAAGAATAAGTAAAGGCAACTTTCTGGGACTTACAGCCGGACAAGGCTCCGGGACCAGATGGATTTCCCATAGCCTTCTACCATACTTACTGGCATCTCATAAAAAATGATCTGCTGAAAATGATAAGATATGTAATGAGAAAAAGGAAAATCGGAGGATTCACCAATTCAACCTTCCCTGGCCCTTATTCCCAGAGATCCCCGCCCATCCTTTCTCAACCACTTCCGCCCCATCTCCCTATGCAATTCCTCATACAAAATAATATCCAAAATCATAGCTGGCAGGTTGAAACCCCTCCTCCCTTCCTTAATCACTGAAAACCAAGGCAGGTTTGTCCCCAATAGGAAGATTGTGGACAACATCATCATTGTCCAAGAAGCCGTCCATACTAGCCTCACCAATAACGAAAAAAGGGTTCATCCAAAAATTGGATATGGCAAAGGCCTTTGATAGAGTCATCCTTTCTTTTCTTGCAGCTGTTCTTAAGACTTTTGGCTTTTCAGATAATTTTGTTGAATTAATTCAAGCTTGTACATTGGGCCCTTGGATAGTTCCTCTTGTAAATGGCAGGCCTTGTAAATTTTTCCAAAGCTCAAGGGGATTGAGGCAGCATTGTCCTTTGTCTCCTTTTCTCTACATCATAATGGCAGACTCTCTCAGCCAAAAATTGGAACATTGTAGAAGAAACTCCACCCTAACCAACCTCTCCATCAGCAGTGGAACCAAGAGAATAAATGATTCTCTGTTTGTTGATGATACTATTGTTTTAGGCAGAGCCTCATGCATTGTAGCAAGAAGGTTCAAAACCATTATGGACAACTTTTTGGATGTCTCCGGAGGTATGGTAAATAATGGAAAAATTTGTATATACAATTGGAACACTCCTATAAGAACATTACAGAGAGTGTCACAAATTTTGAATATCCCCTACCAAAACAAATGGGATCATTTCCAATACCTTGGGCTGTCCATAAGCAAGAAAAATATTAAGAATGAAATATGGAGTAAATTTGTAGAAAAAATGAAAGTGAAAATCCAAGCATGGGGTATGCTCTGGTTAAACCAAGATGGGAGAATCACACCCATAAATTCCATCTTGGAAGCTCTTCCCTTATGCCAATTTTCTCTCATTGCAGCCCCTGCAAGTACCTGCAAACAAATAGAACTAATAATCAGAAGCTTTCTCTGGCAAGGAGGAAAAAGGGAAAGGAAAATATTCAGTTTGATCAACTGGAAACAAGTGACAACCTCTTACAAAAATGGGGGCCTCTCCATCAAACTCCCAAGACTAATGAACATAACACTGGGAAGAAAAATAACATGGAGTTTCTTAATAGGGGAAAAAATATGGTGGAAATCTGCCCTTGAGGAAAAATACCTCAATGGGTGAAGAACCTCGATCTTGGAAAAGACTCCTCCAATAAGGCCATGCACCCAGATTTGGAAAGAAATCTCCAATGCAACCCAACTAATCAAGGATCACATCACAATGAGACCAAGAAATGGGGAAAAAATAAACATTTGGAAAGACAACATTATGGGACATCACCCCTTGGACAACAACCCAGATTTGAAAGAATTAAAAGACTGGGTGACAAGGGAAGGTCTTCGTAAATTGACAAATATTTCCAACTAGGAGTTGGACGGAGAATGGAAGAAATGGGCCAAACCCAACCTTCCAAGTGACCTTACAACCCAATGGAACCATTTGTTTACTCTCTTGGCAGGAGTAGCCCTGATTGACAAAAACACTAAGGATGTCCACATATGGAGACCAACAGGAGGAGAATATACTGTCAGGACTGGATACCAAAACCTTCATGAGAACCAGAGTTAGCAAGAATTGCAATACTGGAGATTAGCATGGAAGTTTGAATCCCTTCCAAAAATAAAAATCTTCTTGTGGACCTTACTTCACAGCAAATCTCTAACTGCAAAGAATCTAAAGAAGAGAGGAATATCTAGTCCATCTCAATGTCCCCTTTGTAAGGAGGCTAAAGAAACAATCCATCATTTATTCTTGGAATGCCCCTTTTCTAGAAGATGTTGGGAGGTGATGGTGACACCCATAAAATTAAACATGAATTATAACCTCTCCATAAATCATTTTATTAGCAAGTGGAAGAGCATTTATCCTCACTCACTCAAAAACAAACCAATAGTGCAGCGTATTTGGAACAGCCTCCCCTATTTTCTTTGCTAGAAAATATGGCTAGCAAGAAAAGGGATAATTTTCAAAGACAAAGTCCCAACAATAAGCACAACAATATCAAAAGAATTGGAGATGATGGTGGAGTTCCTCTCGGCAAAAGGGCTCAAAGTAATCAATATGAGCCAACTCCAAGAAGATGAAAGGAGCTAGATCAGCTTTGCAGTCAGCAAGATCAATCATGTTCCTTAAACAAAAAATATAAAGATGCATCAAAATTGGAAAATCAGGAAGACTGAAGAGGAGTTCCAACCCTGGGTAAAATATCTTAACAAATCCTGTCTCTTCTTTGATTGAGCATCAAAAAAGAACCCAGGCAAGGTAGGAACTGGAGGAACAATAATTATTCAAAACAACTCAACTTAGATATTTTACAATTGGGGGCTAGGCCAGATGAAAAATAACAAAGTAGAGGGCTACGGCCTTTTGTTAGGCCTAAAAATCCTAAAAGAAAAAAATATAAAAGAAGTTATTGGTTTTGGAGACTCCTCTCTCATTATCCAGGCAATGGTAAGTAAATCCCTCCCAAAAAATGCAAGTCTTAGTCAAATTCTGAGTAGAGCTCAAAAAATAGCAAATCAAATTGGTAATATTGAATACTATCATGTTCTGAGAAAGAATAACAAGCAAGCAGATGAACAAGTAAATGAAGGAGTCCAATGAAGTATAGGACAAGCCAAAATTGGTGACACCATAACCCAAATCATCATCCTTTGACTCCCTCCTTCTCTCCTTGGTGAAAAGATATAATCACATCATCTTAATTTAAAAATTCAAGAATTATATCAAGATCCCTCTCGATCCAATAACCCAGCAATCGGTCAAAAAGGAAATCATTCCTAATCTTTGCATTATTCCCCAAATCTCTGTGCATTGTACTTAAATATCCCATTTCGTGCTGCCTCCCATGATCACTCTGCATTATTCTCCACCTTTGTTTGATTATAAAAAACTCTCCCCTCAACTTGAACCAACAACTCCCTATTTTCATTCACCCCTGTATGATATTTTCTCCCACAATGCTATGTTTTCCATTCCTGCTCCCCACCTTTCCCATCTGATTTGTTGGCTTTCCCCACACCTATACAACACTCCCCTAATCTCTATCCTTCCCCTTTTGACTGCTTTCTTTAAAAATATCCGTTTAAGTGATTTATGCCTCCCATATTTCGCTCCATCCTTTGTGCTCTGAGCTGGATTATCCCACCCAAAAGGTAGAAACGCAGTTCGATTTTATTAGAGAGCACCCCCATCAGATTTCAGAAAGGAGGAAAGAAGCAAATAACTACAAAGATACTGTGGGCAGCATTAACATCAGAGAGTGCAATCAATATCAGAGAGCGCCTTCAACATCAGAGAGAGCATCAACAACAGGTAGCATCAACATCAAAGAGCAGCAAATGGATCCCTTGGAAGACAGACCACACCCCTATGCCTTTTTCAAATCTCATCGAATTGTGATCGAAAAACTCAAGAACCAAATCCAGCAAGAGAAGGAAAAATCTAAAGCAAAGATGGCTTATATTCAATCACAATGGAAGATTTGTAATGAAGATATGAGGATAGTTAAGAATCGTTGCAACCACTTGGAGGAATCACTCAAATTCATTAAGGATGCGCTCAACAAGAATCATAGAGAGATCCCTCTCTGGACCTAGGAGGGCTAGATCCTAAGGTCTGAAAGCGGTTCTATGTTGTCTCATCTTTTGGCCTCTGTCAACCTGGCCAAAACATGGGAACCCCAACAGCATATATATATTATTATGAAAGTCAAGTGCAATTTCTTATTATATTAGTTCGTCAAACAGTACAACTCAAATGTAACAATGTCTAGCTCCAAAAGAAGTAAAGAAAAATGTAGTCCAAGCAGCAAATTTCATGAAATGGATCCCAAGCAGATCTCTCTATGTATCAAACTTGGGGAATTTTGTACTGAGGAAGTTTGTCTCCTCACCCTCGTTTTAGAAATATAATACAACCGATCTTGTTCGAAAAAAGCATCATGTGTAGATATTGACGTACATTATTCATGGGGTGCATATCTTGTTTTGGGTGGCTAAGAGGTTTTACCAGTCTCAATGACCAGTGACTCACTCCCATTGCCACCAACGCCGACCCAGCCCATAGTCCTCACATGAGGATCGAACTCTCCCATAAAACCATGTAAAATAAGATTTTTTTTTATAAAGGATGAGATAACTAAATCATAAACAAATCATTGGGACAACTAAATGAGTTTCTCACCCCATACCTACGAAGTTGTTGCAACAAGGTTTTGATTTCGTCTTTTATATCATCTGTGTGAGGCTCTATCAAAGCTAAATAATTAAGTTTCTTGGTTGCTTTGAATTTAAGCTTCCTTATTTCTTGCATTGGATTGATATACATAAAAATTGCAACATAAGTAACCTCATCCTCATCATGAACATCTATGGAATGCTCTAAGGATGGTTCCTTCCCCTTATCACCTTGTTTATCAAAAAAGTGTAATTTTCAATTCATCCATAATTAACTATCATTATATTAATAAGAAAACCAATATTAAAATATTTCTAAATCTATATAGAAAATTCACATAGTAAATGAAAATCATAACATACAATAGGCATTGCTTACAAGTTGGGTAAACTTAAATACAGACTGCCCCCAGAATAGAAATATTTGTATTTATTTTATTCAAATTGTAATCAATGAGAAACTCTTCCCTTGCAGCTATTGATTTAATGGCACATATGAATACACAGTGTCCTTCACGTCCCTCGAATATGAAATTGGTTTCTTATTTGTGGTGACGGGTTGTGTACTATTTATAAGCCCTACAATATTTCTTGTTATTTTTGGTCTTCCATCAATATACAAAGTATATAATTTGTGGAAACTCCAATATATCTTCGCATACTTTTGGTATATTAGGCTAGTTGTACGCAATCATTGTAGTTGTAACAAGGCCTGACATACTCCATCAATTCAATTAATCCTCTGCAACATACCTTTATTCCATCAATGGAAAATAGCCCCAAACCATGTAATGACGATGGGGAAATGTGGTATATCATTTCATTAGCATAAAAATCAGTGTTTATTTCAGGAATATTTTTGGGTGCCCATTGTTTCACTAGATGTTTGTACCTCAAGGTAATCTCGATGGCATCTATGCTCTCATTATCATAAGAACATGACCCCTCTTTAGTGAGAAAAAATCCCATGTGTCTATGGAATTTTCTTCTAATATTTTCACCTCTAGTTGATATTCACCTACTAGATAATGTAGCAGATGTTTGGTCAATTTCTTCTATCCTACATGAAATTTCGTCACTCGAAAAAGAGAGATCTGAAAAATACATGTTTGGTTGAACATCCCATAATACTACATCAAATGAGAGAAATTGTTAGCGAGTGTCATTAGGTATGTTGAGAAACGTATTGACAAAACCACAATAACATTATATTAGTACAAGTAAATTATAAAGAAGTTATCCGTGTTTATAAATATTCAAGTAATATTTAAAAACTTGAGAACTTGAAAACCTATTCATCCTAACTAAAAAAATCACTTGATAACTTGATAACTCAACATAATATGATAAAATTTAATCTTCCATTACAAAAAATTACCCACATACTTCGATATATTGAAGAATGTAACTAGTTTCGGTGGAATAAAAGGAAATTTTTTTAGATGTAGAGGTTGTTGAGATTGGTAGCTTGGGAGGTACTCCAAACCCTATTTATAGGGTTTTGGAGGAATCGGCACAAAAAAGTGACTTGTGGGATAATAACCCAAGCCTTTGTGCTTTGCACCCAAGCGGGTGGGTGTGGAAGCATGAAGAATTTCAATGATTTGACACATGGATGTGTTATATGACTTTGACAGGAACCAAAGGCAACGAAAATCATCGAAATCTGAGTTGTCTATGATGAGATTTTCATTTTTCTATATGGTTTTTTTCTTGGTCAAGTCAGATTCTGTAATTTTAAGATTTTTCAAGCCCACAAAATCATATTAGATAAATCCCTTGAGAATTATATAAATTATAGTGAGGAGAAACCTCATTCTCACCAACCCAAGCACAATTCATCATAAGTGGAGAATATCTAAAGTAGCTACATCCTAAAGGAGTCTTGTCAAGCGTAGGAGGCATTTTTGGGTCTGTTTTGTCTCTATTCCAAATTTATGCTCCAAATATTAATATCTCTCTTTGGAAAGAGCTTCTATTGGAAAAATATAGACACATCGAAATACATTGCCTGGGACTTTTTGATGCAATCATAGTAAAGAAAACTCAACACAAATAGTCACCACAAATATTAGGTGTTGCAACTAAAATATTATCATCTTAGTTATAAAGCACTAAAAATACTTGAGTTTGAATAAGATTGAAGTGTCTAAATGTTCAATATAGTGTTGCGTATTTTTTTATGCAAAAATAGGAAGTGGATATAAGTCTAGCAACTCAATTGGAGGTGGGTATTTATCTGGAAAAATAATATGTCTAAATGAAACTGGAAGCATTATCTATGACCCCAACCACTTATCATATACAACGTGAATAAATTACTAGGGAGGAAGAGGTTCATGGTGTTGAATAATGTAACTAGTGTCGGTCTTCATAATTGTATTTGTGAAAAGAAAGAAAAAGAAAATTTTATTGTAAACGAAATTTGACTTATTAACGCATGGATTTCATGCTTGGGGCATTGGTCAACATGTCAAATCCTCCATTGTAGGCTTATAGGATTATATATTGATTCATTATCATTTTTATTATATGATAGGCCCTTCTTGGGATCTTTGTGTCAAGAAAGAAAACTATTTTCTCCTCCTCCACCAAGTCAAATTCCTAATCCTTCAATGTAGCCTTAAACAATTTATCAAGACAACCTCAAACAACTTAGAAAGTCAGCATTATGTTGAATATTCAAACCACTATAAATACACAAGAAAATTCGGCCTATTGAAGGGTAACATGACATTTGATCTATAGTGCAGAAGCAAGAAGAAAAATAAAATAAAATCCTATCTTATGCCTAGAAGAGAAGAAATACAAGAGAAGGACTTAATACATGGACCAATACCTATTTGGTTGATAAATACATGGACCAATAGATTCTTCATTCTTAGAAACATTAAGCTAGATCAATTATTGGTACATATTTCCTTCGCCGAAAGTAACATCTCTTTGTATTCTCAAATTATATCTTATGTTGGATTAGATCACTAAAACATCACCTTTTCTATTATTAAACAAGATTATTATGGTCCTTTTTTTTCATTTCAATAATTGCTAGCTTTGAGACCCCTGCTTCACCTTGTTTCTTGAGTTTGGAGCAAGTGGGTGGTTGGTTCATTGGTGCAGATCTAGGAACAAAATCTTAAAAATATGAAGCTCACTCTAAAGGTTGGGATGAGGGATTGATATCAATTAGTGAGTAAAGAGATAAACTACCTCAAATATAAACTATGGGGAACTAAAAGGCTCATGGAGTAGGAATAAGTCACTCATTCTTTAATTATTGAAGAAAAATAAACCTTCTAGTGCTACAAATATACAATGGGGGAAGAAGAATAAAAATTGAGGTAAAATTCCATGATTTTGTGGCTCTAATTAAGGGATATAAAAACTATTTTTTTTCACAAACAAACTAAAGTGAAACACTAGTGTAACAATGTCAAGAAAAACACCACTAATGAAGGAGAGACACTAAGTCCAAATGAAAAAATAAAATAAGTAGAATATAACCCCTATGCCACCCTATATATTGAAACTAGGAGCCAATATAGATTGAGTACAAATACTATGCAAGAAAATAATCAATATATTATAAGAAACGAACACAATGCTTGTCTAATGTAGGTTATATAAGAATAGGAAATATTCGACACAATCAATCACTTTGAACTTGATAAGGTATCAAGTATAGATGAATTCAACATTCATTTTGCCACTATTTTTGGAATATTATTAAGTTTTAATTGGTCTGTATGGTGTGAATTATTTAATATGTTCATCATTCCTTGCAATCGAGAGGAGGGACAAATCAATATTTCTTAACTATAGTCCCAAAAGATTTAATTCCATAATTCCTTGTACATTCAAGATGATATCATAGTGCAAGGTGTCTTACAATATTATGTCTAAAACCATTGCTAATATATCAAAAAGCATACTCCCTAATATTATCTTAGAAAACCGAGGTGGTTTTATAAGGAAGAGACAAATTATGGAAAATATTGTCCTTATACATCAATTTATCCCCTTTAGTAGGAAGACTGAGGAAAAGTGGTTGATACTTAAGTTGGATATGGAAAATGTATTTAATTGTGTCAAGAATAACTTCATTTTTGGATTCCTTCATAAATTTGGTTTTAATCCAAGATTCATTGCTTTGATCTCCACATGTATCAACAATTATTTCTTTCTCCTTTGTGCAATGGGTTATATATGCATTTTTTTGTGTTAGGACTTTGATAGGGTTGGATCTTATCAAAGTTCATGAATATCATCATGTTAGAATCCCTTAGCTAGAAATTGAATACAAATTATTTTGGTATATTATTTCAAGTAGGTGTGATTGGTGGAATCAAGTCATTCACAGGAACAATCTAGGAGTGTGACGTCATTGTCTTGATAAGGTCATAGAAGTTAGAAAATGTTCACAAGTGTATAGGATTATCAATGTTGTTTTCCCTCCTTAATCTTAAATAAAAAAAATTCCAACAAATAATGAGCATATAAACATTTGGCATGATAGTATCATGGGGATGCATCCGTTATATCAACATGAAACCTTTCCACCCTTAAAAGTTTTTGGAACAACAAGATGATTTCAAATTATATCATATGATCTATTTGTTGTAGGTGGATCCAAGCAATATTTTAAGCAAATTGATTTATTTTTCATCCATTTCCTCCTTCACACAAATGGTTTGTGTTTGAAGTATCAACCTTTGTTCTAGAATGAGATTCTCTTGAGACCCATCTAATATTTTGTTTATATTTTGGGCCCGAACTTGAATCAAAATATTTTTTGAGGAGGGCCATTAACCACAAGTTATTCTCTACATACAAATATTCACCTATAATATAGGGTCTAATTTCATATCCTATGGCTTTAATACCTACATTATTCCAAATTTCAAGTGGAATATTGGGAAATTTTACCTAAATCAAAATATTATATGATTTCTACATATCCACACATCAAAAAGAGTGCGCCATAATATAATCCCAATAAAACAATGATTCATTAACCATGTTTGGGCTCACTCCTCATAACAAAGGATAAAACCATTCCATCCTCTCAATGTGAAATTACTAATTTCACTATACATGAGAAAAGGAAACCCAAATTATTGAAATACAAAGAAAAATGACCTAAATTAACACATCAATTGAAGAACTTAATGACTAATGTTTTTTTGAGAAATTCCTCAACTTGACAAAGAGAAATTTCCTTTCCTACCACAAGATCAATACTATTCCCATGTGATTTTACGAGCCTTTTCCTATACCAGTGACCATTGTGGCTTCGTTTTGGAACAAGTAAGGAACCTCTATGTTCCTCAATACTTAATCCCACTCTAATGGAGGGAAATGAAGAAGAGTGATAAACATAGAGTTTGACCCACCTTCCATTGGGATAGTACTACATGTCATGTTATGGACACCCATACCCATAAAAACATCCACATTAAGTGAAACATGAGAAGTATCATACCTATTATTAATTTCAAATGATGGTGGATTTAGATTGCCAAATCCATGAGTGGAAATGTTAGGAATTGTCAGTGAATAATTACTCATCTTCAGTATTCATAATTGCCTATGTACCATGACTTGATGTAATCAATGTACTTGTAAAAATAGAAATAAAAATAAAATAAAATTGTATCTTTTCAAAAGGAAATTATTTATTCAAGAATGGGTTTCTTTCCCAATGATTATTTTGTCTTAGTTTTAGCACTCGTTTGTGTGCTCTAAGGTTTTGACAATGTAAAAGTCAAGATAATTATGTAAATTCCCATCAAGGGCTCTTGAATTGATGTAAAAGAAATAATCTAAATGTAAAAATGAGATCTAAAAGCTACCAAGTGATGGGTCATCCAACCCCCACAAGAGGCCCTTGGACCTCACCAAAATACTATATAAGGGAGAGGTATTCGACCTCATTGGATATAGATAATAAATTCACACTCTTCAATAAGTCTAAGAAAAATTCAGGTGAGAAAGAAGAGAAGGATAACAAGGAAAGGAAGAAAAGTTTGTTTGTTTAACTTGGGCATTGATTCTTTGTTGGGAAGCTCGAATAATTGGGAAGGAAGCTATCTTTGTTCATGTTTTGAGCCAAAGAAGAGCAAGAATCTGAGTTAAAGAAAGAATAATTATTGTTTGGGTGGTTGGCCTATCACTTGGTTAGTTGTATTGATCATAAGTCTTGGAAGTATTCCTTGAATTAATAACAAAAGAGAAGTTTCTGGTTTTTCCCCTATGCAAGGATTTTTCCCTAGAATGGAGCCTATTTTTGGTGTTCTTGTTTGCATTGTGATATTTTTTTTTTCTTGATGATAAACACATCATAATAATAATGATAATGGGTTGGCATTGCATGATTATAACATTATGTGCAATTATATAGAAATAAAAATAACAATACAATGGAAATAAAAGGAACATAAGAAGAAAATCATTCGCATAAAGAGACACTTGTTACAACTTTACACTGGCCATAGAAACACTAAAACCACTTACATATCTGAGATGTCATTACTGTAATATCATCAACTGTGTCATGCCAATATTGTTTCTAGGGTTTGAGGTTTCATAGATTATAGCATGGATACCTTTGCTACATGGTTCCATACTATTGTGCTACATATTGAATTGAAATGAATAAATCAAACATGATGTCATATTATTGTGTTGGAAACATGGGGAGTGTCATATCAATACTGAACTGCAATGTGTAAATCACAACATGTTAATATCATATCAATATAATAGACTGTATAGATGAAAAATGTTGTATTATGTTACAATGAGATCATCATCTATATATATATATATATATATATATATATAGATTCAATTCCTGCCAGTTATACCATGCAATGAGGTCGCATAACAAAGGTGGAATATATACAAAAGGGGGTGCCAATATACCACAGTACACCATTTACTAGAACAACAGTGCCAAAAATGGAGACGAAACCTTGGTAAAAATCCAATTTCTATGCAAAAATCCAAGACCTTATCACTCTAATAAAAGCACAATCATATTCAAAGTAAGCGGAGGTGTCTTAAGCCTATTTCCAAGAGATCGAATAGTCAATAAATCTATCCTCTCAAGATAAAACTCATTGATAATTGGATCATAGTTTTTGGTAGTATATGTGGCCCTATTCTCAATTCCAAAACCGCAAACTTGCATTCAAAATCATTAAAATTTGGAAAATAAAAATATCACTGTTTGCAAGGGTCTGAATATCCATGGTATTCACAAAGCTAAGTTGTTGGCTGAGCTTGAAAAATGAAGAAATGATGAATCAAATAAGGAAACCAAACCACTCATAATTACAATCCAAAGTATCCCGGGGTATGGATACAACACTAGTATATTGACTCCTTACCCTTAATTTCCTTATGAATTCTTCTAGATACCACATATCATCTTCTGGGTACCACGTATGAACTTATTGGTCTCATGTTACCACTGTTGGTTTTATCAGTTCACCACCTCTAGCTGCTCATGACTAAATAATATATTCACATATAGATGAATAAGCCATAACCCATTACTAAATAAAGGACTCCAGAAGGAATGAACAGATTAATTAATTGATAACCATGATACTACTCTCCTATTAATGCATAAATTGAGAAAATAATTTTTTTTTTTAGGGCATAAATGGTCTCAATTGTGCCTACCCTTAGGATTGTGACAATGTTTGAAAACCCTAGAATTGTAGGTGTTCAAGAAGAAATGTGGACTTTACCATTTCTTAAACTTGATGCCAGAATCTGCCAACAACTATGGATTTTTTAAGGATTCCACATAGGGAAGGGAATGTTGAATCAAATATAGGGAGGAGCCACCAAGAAATACTCAAGCGAACATAGAATGGAATGTAGCGAGGAGTGTCTAAGAAACCCTTAGGTCTGCAAGAATCGAATGTAGGGAGCATCCACCGAGAAACACTCAAAGGAATGTTGAATTGAATGTAGGGAGAGGAGCCACCAAGAAACCCTTCATGAATCAAATGTAGGGAGCGGAACAATCAAGAAAATTTGAGGTATGCTGCAAGAATCGAATGTCGGGAGAAGCGCCACTGAGAAACCCTTAGATATGCTGTAAGAATTGAATGTAGGGAGTAGAGCCACTGAGAAATCCTTAAGTTTGATCTGAGAGTTGAACGTGGGGAGCGGAGCCACCGAGAAACCCCCAGGTTTGCTGCAATAATCGAATGTGTAAGGGAGAGGAGCCATCGAGAAAACTCACAATATATGCAAAAACCAAATGTAATAACATGCCAAAAACATATAAGGGAGCAGAGCCACTGAGAAAATTCACAGTCGATGCGAACACCATATGCAATGACATCCCAAAAACATATATACGAGATAGGAATTATTAATAATATAATAATTAATATGATATTATTTTATTTAATAATATAATAATTGATATAATATGGTTTTGATTTAATAATATAATAATTAATATAATATGTTTTTTATTTAATAATACAATTTATAATTTAATTGTTAATTTCAAAAAAATAAAATATTATTAAAAAAATAAAATCAACAACTATGTGATATAAAATAGTGATTAATTTTATTAATTAATAATCAATTTACACCAATGGTTACATTTAAAAAAATCATGTAATTTGAATTAGTAGAGGTAAACTTTAGTTGATAATTTTATCAATTTTTATAGGATGTCTTAAATCACTATCATTAATACCCTTCAATCCATATTTTGGTGAGTAGAAGAGCATCTTGAAACAAATAATGTTAATTCATGGCATTCAATACTCAATAGAAGGCACTATTTAACCACAAGAATCCATGGCTCATAATATGATAATCTTCATGTATTGTCTTGTGATTTGACCTATCAATCTCCACATTGGCTTGCAAATATCAACATAGTATCCCTCAAACATATATTAAAGTTGAGCCCTACAATGAATTTGTCAATCATCCTAAAAATAATTCAAATTCCCCTAGATGAGCACTTCCCATTCAATCTCAAAGTTGGTATCCCATGGGGCATAGAATAGACGGTGATGGGGTGTACTATTAAGTCATGTCGTGATGTGAAGGTCATCGGTTCGTAACTCTGTGGGAAAAAACCCAGTCATGTTAAGGCCTCATGTGGCCCAGGATGGGTGTGATCCCCGTGTGATTTTTAAGGCTTGGATTCCCCTGGGTCATGGTGTCTGAAGCCACAAGATAAGCCTGATGTAATCTTTGGAGAAATTAAACCACTTCAAAAAAAAAAACTAAGGTTGGTAAGTGAAAAATATATGAAGCCTCAAGAAATTTCTTATGAAATTTCCCTTTGGTTGACTGTGAACGTCATAGATACACTCTACTATATGTAATGTATATGAAATAATTGCATGAAAAATCCATTGCAATTTACAAATATTAGAATTATGCAATATTAATATTCATTGAGAAAACTATAGGGCTTAATGACTACAACAAATACACGAGAGATATTTCATCTTCAAATTTAGTAAGGATCTCAATAAAACTTATAAGAAATACAAACCCAGAAAATTTGAATCACCACGAGGCTGAGAATACTAGGAGAAACATCGAATACCTGTGCTCAAATTCAAAGGTCTTGTAACAACAATTAAAAGTTTCGAAAATCTTAAGGTTTTGTGAAATTCTGTGAAGGTGATAAACTTACTAGTTAAA
This sequence comes from Pinus albicaulis, assembly GCA_034641835.2. Lineage (NCBI taxonomy): Eukaryota > Viridiplantae > Streptophyta > Pinopsida > Pinales > Pinaceae > Pinus > Pinus albicaulis. The sequence continues at coordinate 1,221,254,852 of CM076582.1, read as the reverse complement.
ATCATATTTTGTGGACTAGAGGTAGTTCTAATAGGCCTGTTCTATAATGAGATATTAATCCCAAGTAGTGGGCCTATCTTCAGGAGCCTTTATACTGGATATTTTGATTGGACTTGAGGAGAACGACAAAGCTCTTAGGTCATAGCTCGAAGCCTTACCTTATAACTTTTCCTATCAAACCAAGGCTATCATCGGATCAGGAATGACTAGTCTCATGACTTTCATACGAAATGGAAGGACAATTAGCCCTAATAATCCCACAACTAGTAAATAGTAATAAATAATTCCATCTCCTTGACATTTATATATGTTATAATTCTTTCATTTTATTGTCAAATTCTTTCTATGAGACATATTTGAGTCTCAAAATCCTCCCATATCTTCAATGCATGCATCTACCATAAACATGTCAAACTTCAATGCATACGAGTGCAAAATGAAAAATTTTCAACATTATCCCCATTCTCAAGTCATGGGTAGTCATGGGTAGAGATTACTTCTTTTGCGTAGGCGACCCATGCCAAGTCAGATCGACCCACAAAAATGTCGCATGGGTGTCTTGGTGTGCCCATCACACACTGGACGAGCGCCTTGACTTCACCCGAGCATTCACACAGGGCCCTGCTATGCAAATCAGTGAACAAAAATCATTAGCTCATCAATGAAAACAAAATATTGTTATTTTTTATTTCTATGTTGCATGATCAATATTCAATTATAAACTAGATTTTAACACCTAAACATTAATTTACTTAATTTTCTATAAATCATTATGAGACCCCCTTTTGGGAACTCTATTCATGGGCAGTCATAGTTTGACATAACTTCTTTTGTGTGGGCTCTACTTTCCAAGTCGAGACGACTGACCAACTCGTCGCACAGGCACCCTTGCTAGGAGAGCACCCTGGCGTGCACATCACACGATGCCCCCATGGGTGCTCAGGCACCCCTCCTTCGTTTTCTCATCAATCACAACAAAACATTATAATTTGTGAGTGCTATGTTGCATAATCAATCAATTATAAACAAAATTTTAATACGCAAACATTAATTTTGTGAATTTTCTAAAAATGATTATGAGACCCCTTCGTGGGAACTTTGTTCATGGGTAGTCATGGGCCGACCTTAATTCTTTTATGTGGACACCCCTTGCTAGGCGTGCGCTTTGGCGTTCCCAACATGTGATGCCTCCATGGGCATTGGGCGCCATAGAATTCCCAACAAGAAATATCCCCATGTGTGCCCGAGCGCCCTACCTTCGTGCGGGAATGCCCAGGGTGCGTGAGTTCACCATGTTGTGAAAATAAGTGAATAAAAATCATTATCCCATCGATGAAAAAAAATATTATCATTTTTTATTTCCATGTTGCATGATCAATATTCAATTATAAACCCACTTTTAACACCTAACCATTAATTTTATTAATTTTCTAAAAATCATATTTATGAGAGCCCCTTCTTGAAACATTTTTCATAGACATATATAAGACAAAATTACTTATTTTGTGTGGGTGCCCCTTGCCAATTCGATTCGACCAACCAATTACTTGTTACACAACTGCCCCTGCCAACGGATGCCCTGCAGTTCCCAACACGCGACGCCCCAATGGACGTCGAGCGCCTTGTGCTGCCCAACACGCGATACCCCCATGGGAATAATGAGCCCTAGCATGCCAAAAATGTGACGCCCCCATGGACACCTGAGCGGCCCAGTTTTGTTTGCTCATCAATCATAACAAAATATTATAATTTGTTAGTATTATATTGCATAATCAATCAATTATAAACCAACTTTTAACACCCAAACATTAGTCAATTTTATAAAAATAATTATGAAACCCCTTGGTGAGAACTATATTCATGGCCAATCATGGGCCAAACTTATTTTTTTTATGCGGGCTCCCCTTTCCAAGTTGGGTCAACCCACAAACTCGTCGCACGGGCGCCCCTACCAGGTGGACATCTTGACGTGCCCAACTCGTGATGTCCCTAGGGGTGCCCAGGCACTCTGCCTTTGTGTAGGTGCATTTAGGGTGCAGGAGTTCACACTGATGTGAAAATAAGTTAAAAAAATCATTAGCTCATGAATGTCAACAAAATATTATCATTTGATAGTACGTCCATGATGCATAATCAATCAGTTATAAATTCGATTTTAACACCTAAATATTAATTTAGTCAATTTTCTAAAAATCATTATGATACACCCTATTGGGAACTCAATTCATGGGAAATCATGGGCTGAACTTACATTGCATGTATGCCCAAACATCGTGTCTCTTGTTTCGCTCGTCTCCCAACTCGTCTAGTATGTCTGCTTAGTGAATCAATTTTAAAGTGAAAATTGGAAAGTATGCTATAAACGCAAATGACCTTCTCTTCGTTTCAAGAATAACATATTCTCTACTTAACAAGGCCAACCACGTGAAGGTGGAAGCTCATATTCCACCCACACGCCCCCCTCCCCCAACATCACTCTTAATTCCCCATACCCAATCTATCTAATATAATATATTTGAAAGAAACGTAGTAACATTCAAACATAAAAACTAGGAAAATAAAAATTTAAGGTGGTCGAAAGAGAACACGCCAACTGAAAACATATAAATACATAACTCATAATTTTCAACATTTTTATATCATTAATATTCTTCCTCAACCATCTCATCATCTGTATCATACATTTTAGAATTCATGTACAAAGGATTCACCATATCAACATCAACATCAACATCATCTTCATCATCTATATCATCATCTGGAACATGCTCCTCTACATTTGGTTCAACTTCTTCAAGTTCTTCACCTGACACAATGTAAATATCATATACTTCATCCAAATTAAAATTTTCTTAATTAACATATATTCCTTGAACTTATTCAACATATTTATCTGACACTACGTGAACCCTCTACTCCTCTACATCATCCTCTTCTTCAATTTCATATTCTTCTGCTACATTATACTTTACGGGCCTTCCTTTGGGACTATACCTAACAACATATGACGAACCCTACTAGCTAGAACGTTTGCATAAAATACCTATTCACATTGGCTTGGAATAACATATCGCTCTGATCTTGGATCAATATTCCTTGTAACAACCATGGTAAATACATTAGAATGATTAATAAGTGTTCTATCAGGGTCACGCTCATGGATTCATAGCCTAAACCATTTGACATTGAACAAAACTATTTTGAAGGATTCAATGTCACACTAAAGTATATCATTAAAATATCCATAGTATTTATTATCAGAGGGTTTTGGATGTTTTTCACCTCTAGAGGAAACACTAATAGCTTTAAATATTGCAGTTATCCCACTATCAGAAGTTTTCATCTTTTCATCCAATATTTTGATGGAAAATTTGGGGCCATTGCACCACATTTTGTTGTGGTGTTTCAACTACAATACATCAAACACTTAAAAAATGCATTGTCAATTGATAAGCATGCATATTTATACTTGAATTTTTTTAAAATTAAGAAAAAACCACACCATATGTTGCATCAATATAATTGTAAAAAAACTTAGTATGGGTGAATATGCCTACTTGATAATATTTTAAACCGCATGTTAAATCAATTTCCCTCTATGTAAGATTGTTATATCCACTTATTTGAGCCCCTTTGATGAATGAAGACAAACCATACCATGATAACCTACCATTATTAGCTTGTTTACATTGTTTAATCCATACCTTCATCCAATCTTGATTGTTCGCAATGTATAACAATATTGCATCCCAATATCGATGAGCTGTATTAAAATAAAATAATTCATATATATATATATATATATATATATATATATATATATATATATATATATATATATACCATGTTATACCTTCATAATAATGAATTATGCAAGAGGACTAAAAATTAAATAAGCACGATATACATAAAATAAAAGAAAGTCAAATGTGCTATAAATATCCAATATCTACTTACATCTCACTTTTCTCATTCTACATTTCGCTAATAGGTGCTCCCCTTCAAAATCGTCCACAGAGTTGACATCCCAAATGTGACCTAATACATTAATATTTTTTCTTATTCATCACTATTATTATTGATGAATATAAGCCATGGTTTGATATACCATAGAACCCTCACGACATGCTCTTTGTCTGACTAAATCCTTCAGTGATTTCAAGTTCCTTTCAACCATCCACATTGATCTTGTGTGTACAAGTCCACACTTTTCAATCTCCTCGGCTTGGTGTATGAGGTAGTGTTCTTGTGCATTGAAAAATGTCAGAGGTAGATACTTCTTCATTTCACACATTAGACGAGGAAATTTATTTCTCCAATACTTTATATCTTCTTTATCGATTTCTTTAGATGAAAACCATCTACAAATGAAGCAATAAAATCGCAAGTTTTAACAAAAAAAGAATAATATAGTGTATGATGACAAGAAAAACACATGCAGTGAAAAATATGTGACACAAAAAATTATTGAACAAATTACACTTTTCACATATATCTCCAGTTACATCATGCATTTTCCAAGATCATAAATAACTTGTTTAAAGGTAGAACATATTGTAACAAAATTAATGATTGATCATTATTTTTTCGCAAATTAGTAGAAAAAAAACACTAATTAAAATGATGTTTCATTAATGTATAAAATATATATACATCAAAATAATTACCTTAATGAACGTATGCCAATCATGAGTTTTTACCCCACCTAATTCACCTTTCTTTGATAGGATATTCTTTATGTTTGAAGAAAATCCAGTTGGAAAATTATTTTTTTCAATAAGCTCTTTAACATGCTTGCTTTGTTGCTATGTCAATAACCATGGAAGGGTGCTTATGTTTTAGCTGTCTCCATCACTATTTGAATGAATCTCACTTTGTAGTGCATGCCTGACCTCCTTAATGTCATTAGAAATCTTGATATTTTTTTCTTTATCGCTCCTCCAATCTAAGATTATCTATAAGGTATTTGTTACATTCTTCCCAATGTGCATTATATCAAACAAATGAACAATTTCTAGGTGCTCATAGTAGGAAAGTCTATTGAATTTCTCAGGATAAATTTTTGTTCCTCATGGAAGTGCCCTGTTATTAATGTCTTCACAATCTACAACATGAACCATAGATAAATATATTATAACAAAAATATAACATGTCAATTAGTACAGTGAAGAAAATCCAATAAAAAAGATAAAATAATCCAAACATATAATGTATATTGATACATAGACAATTCGATCCATACCTTGAGAGACTCTATTATATTTCAACTTCCATGCATGAGGTATCGTTCTCTGTGGTCTTACTCTAGTCTCTTCTTTCCCATTGAAAATATGTTTTTCAGTACTTCAGTACCTATGGTTCTTAGAAAGGAAGTTCCTATACTCATCAAACACCTCCTATCCTAAGCTTCTTGAACGAGGACATTTAATCTTAGGAACACAAACTAGACAAGAAAATTTACCATTTGTTTGAATACTTGCAAGAGATGGAATATTTTTTATATCAATTATTTTAAGTATGTACCATGAAGGTTGAACTATTTAAAAATATACTTGAAATGAAATTCATAAAATTAAACATTATTAAAGTGCAAGGTAATGTTATAACATACCACATAAATGTGTTAGACCTGGGGCATAATGAATTTTCCATACAATCATTTCATGGATTTCAAATTCCTTTTGTGCAACTATTGGTCTATAGATACCATACATAGTGTCATTGTTCCATAACTCCACTAACTCATCGATAAGAGACTTGATATATAGATTCATATCTTTGACCCGGTACTTACCTAATTGATTGAACGTATAACAATACATAATTACTAAATATATGTGTAAATAATTATAAGTCATTATTGAACATATATGAGTAAATTAACAAAAAAATATAGGACATAATTATGAAACAAACAAGACAAATGAGATGGTATGGTATTAAAAAAATTTATTCTAAGCAAATTAATACCTGGAACAATAATTTTCAACATTATGTGCTCCCTCTTTACTGACTTCCATGGAGGAATGTTATTGTTGATAACAAAAACATGCCACACCGAGTTAGTATATTTTGCCTCTCCAAATGGATTGACACCATCAACAACTAATGAAATCCTAATATTACGAGGTTCTCTTTTAAAATCTAGCCACTTTTAATTTATATTCCTAAATTTCGATCCATCTATAGGAATTTGAAGGACACCATCTTCACATATATTTGTTGCATGGTAATCCATAAGTCCTGCTATGCTTTTGCACATGAACAATGGTCGCATATGTGGAATTATGGGAATATAATGAAGAACCTTGTGAGGCACCCTTTTTTATACTATATCGGTTTGATATCTACTCTCATCATATTTTGGGCATTTTTCTTTCAAGGCATGTTCTTTATAATATAAAATATTATATTTAGGGCATGCATGAAGAGCTTGATACCCCATTCCACTATATTTTACAACGACAGGTAAATATTGGTATGTACGAGGTAAAAAATTTGACGGTGGTAACAAAAATTCACCTAATAATCTACAACATAAAAAAATAGTATTGGTTAATGTACTAAACAATATTAATCGTGCATATTGCATCCAAATGTTACAAATTAATTAAATGATGCAGATCAATGTACTAGCATTAAAAACAATGGAGAAAATAATTGCTTCATCATGTATATAGTAATAAATATCAAAAAATATATTACATACCTTAGGAGTTGTGTCACACATGTGTTTGACAAAACATTCACCACAGTTAAGTTGACCAGCAACAGTAAATCAAAGAGAAGATACGTTTTAGAGCCTTCATAAAGAGGCTTAGTTTCCATATCAGGTACATGAAAATAAAAAACACAGTCATCATACTGGTTGCCATCATCATCCACTCCAACATTATTAAATGTCTCCTGGATCAATATATTTGCCCCATATTCTTCAACTATGTTATCAACATCATTATGTTATTCCATAGGATCATTATCTTCATCCTTGTTGTCACACAGAATTTCTAGGCACCACGATAACGCCTCAGATCGGGGGTTGTCACCCTGATCCCCAATCTCTCTATTTAAGTTGTCTCCTTATAGCAGACTAAGGGGGGTTGACCCTATGGAAATGGAATGAAGGAGAACCAATTGGAAACCAACCAATTCGAGAGATAGTTAAATGACCAAATACTTGTAAAATATCTAGCAATATTAAATGATTCGATTGAATTGGAAAGATTGATACTAGCGCCTTATGGAGTCAACTATCTTGCTAAGGAAATTACAGCCAAGTACTTGATGAGAAACTGTTGCTATGCAATGTTAATTTAGAATGTAGAATGCAAGGAAAATGATTGAAGAAGGACCGAGATGAAGCAAGCTTTGAAGATGAGAGTTAATGTTAAAAAGCCTAAAGCACTTGATTATAAATAAACGATGAAGTACTTAAGCGAGAGTGTCAATTATGAAGATTCCCACAAGATTAATCGATTAAAAGATATACAGATCCACAATAGAGATCTCAAAATCAAATATCGATCACACTTACTTGAAAATATTTCCCAAACATTAGTATTCAATAAACATCCAATAATTCAAGTAAATGAAACAAAAGTTAATTAAAAATTAGGAAATTTTAATTGATAGAACACGTTCCAAAACTCAGATGCTAATGATCATCAAACCCATTTGAAACATATGAAATTTACTAGCACTTAAATCTTAGTAATTATTCATCCAGATATACCATGAAAGTATAATGCTAATAAAACCACTTCGTCAAGCAATTTATGGATTAAATGATGTTCTTAAAATAATGCAAATCCAAAAATTAAATTTTCTCCTATAGTCAAACTTAGAATATATTCTTCAACAAGATTTCAGATCTGAAAGATAAATTGCAGCAGTAATTTAAACCATAGATCAACAAACAAACGATACTAGCACCAATGCCCAAAATGACTAAAAATAGTAAAAATTGTTGAACTTGAAGAAAAATAAAATTTTAGGGCTTGATTAAGGGAAATTTTATATCTGATATTTTTATTTCAGCAGTGAAACAATGATAGATCAGCAAGATAAAACTGTCCAAATAGCTGCCAAATACTTCCAAAAATAGCAAAAATATATTAAAAGTTAAAATTTTCAATTTTAAGGCTTTAAGAGAGTTTGATTCAGTAATTTTCAGAACTGATAAATTTATAACAGTAATAAATTGATAACATATCAGCAAATTGAAAATACTGAAAATGATACCCACAATGTCTAAAAATAGTAAGTTTTGCCGAAAAACTGAAAATTCAAATTTTTTGGACCTTATTTAGGACATGCATCATAAATTTTCAGATCTTATTTTTCACAGCTATGCAGTAATTTCTAGCAAGCATCAAAGTTAGATCTAGGCAAAATTAAAGATGTCTAAATGGCCAAAAATTCTGAAAATGAAGATTTTGCAATTCTAAACAATTTTGACCATATAAAATGTGTTTTTAGGGCCTAATTATTTTTGATTTGCTTGTTGTAATAAAATTTGTAGAAAATAAGGGTTTAGAGATCAAACCCTTAGCCCAAGGCTATGAAGATCCCACCGTTGAAAATTCTTGAAATTTTGGGATAATTTTGTTGCTTGAAAATTATAAATTTTTAGACCAAAATCCTGGAAAAAATAGCCTCAAAATACTATACGTCCTCAAGGGTCTATATGTGGGTCAGATCTGAAGATTTCCTTGGCTAATTTTTCAAATTTATTCCTACACAGGTGAGAATAGAAAAACCCAATACCTAATATGTACAATAATAAAGATAATACAAAAAAAACCGAAATGTTAGAATTCAAAATTATGTTACAAAACTTCAGATCTACATATGTAAATTATAGATCTATACAATATATTAACAAATCTATGCACAAGAGTTACATATCTATCAATTCTGAGTAGCATAAGTCTGACTTCGCTCCGTGATCTGAAGATCTAAGGCTCTTACTAGCGAGATCTAACTTTAAATTCAATAAAAGTTAAGATATATTTTGTAATTAGGCACAAGCCCTAGAAACATCCCTGCAAAAAATGGAATTTAAGATAAGCCAGGGAAATTATATCTGGAGGGCTCTTCAGATATTATCTCCTTGGGAGTCATCTGGTCCAACCGAGGACTTCCCCAAATGCCCAATTCTAAATCCAAAAGATTTATGCACACTTAAAGTTAAACTGTTAAATCAATAAAGAAATAAGATAAAAGATAAATTTTTCAAGAGTTAGAGATAGCTGCTAACTCAATCCAATTAATATTCTTATCCTAAATCCAGTAACCTACGCAAGATACCTATGCAATATATTACTCTACAAGAGCCATTAATAGACAATCCATTAAAATAATCACCGGCAGAATATAAAGAACAATTTTACCATAAAATATTGAAGAGGAACACCACTATCAAAATAAAATCCCAAAGTCTTCGTTTGTATTATTCCATAAAATATTACAGGACAGCTTCAAGAGTAAGTACACGATCAAGAGATCAAATGCAAATGACATACAAAGACCTCTAATTTATAAGATAAAATCTCCAATGGCTAGTTCAGTTGATCCATGTTAAAATAATCTCGACTGTCGAAAAAGATTTAATTATCTTTTAATCTAGACCATCGAAATTATAATTTTGAGGAAATTTGAATTTAATTTCATTTTAATTAACTCAAAAATAATATTTTTGAGTTAATTACCTCAAAATTTTGACTTTGAATTAATCAGCAAGGCCCAAGGGTCCAAAATTTCTTAAAATTCCCAATATTCCCTTGGCCTGGGACCTTTAAAAAATTATTTTTTAAGGACCCACGAATTTTGCCTATGAAGAGTTTTAACTCACCTAGGACTTAAAATTAATTAAATTTCTGGCTTAGGATTTTTAATTTAAATTGGCCAGAAAATTTAATTAATTGACTGAGAGGGGATTTAATTATTTTTCCAACCCTCTTTACATAAGATAAATACATTTAGACACATAAAAGGGGAATACCCATTCACGATAGACCCTCAAATAGCTACCAAATTTTGTGACTCAAAGCATGATCTAGTAGACCAAGTAGCTTGTAATAAAATAATCTAGCCAATTAGCTAGGATTATTCCCAAACTACTTTTACAAAGACTCGATAGAAAACACTGGGACTCACTTAGCATCTTGATGACAAAATCCACCCTAGCTTTTGGGTGAGGCTGGAGGGGAAAACTCTGCCGATCACTTGTGTCAAAAAACACAAATTAATCAGTGAGACAAAAAACCTCCTAGGATAGAAATCATCACCAAAATACTAGGCTTACCTAGGTTTGTTACATACATGATGGCCCTCCTAAGATAATTTACATATAAACATACATAATGGGCTTACATCATTTATAAACTTTTTGATTGATGATGGAATCTGAATGGCGTGAACACTTCGAACATGATAATTTCCATTTGCAAAAATGGGGGTGTACTGCTATGGGGTCGTTGACACAAAGAGGTCAACATCTGGCTCTACTTGGGGACACATTGCTTCATTGAAGGAATGTGAGAATCCAGAATCTGAATCCAAGAAACACACAAAATTACAAAATTAGTGTCCATCCAAATATCATCATATAACATTAAGCACATGAAAATAGAAGCTCTTCATTTATTGACTACTCTACCAACATGAAATGTAAATCCACTCTAACTACAAAACGAAATGTTGAAAGGACAAAGTGTAAGGTTAGAGATAAAATACAAAGGATGCCCTATGGCATCATATGTGTTCAATATAGTGTATACTGAGAATTTTCTTGCTTTCAGGAAAGTCTGTAGGTTTCCTTTCAGATGTTCCATTCCCGATTCTACATAATGTAGGACTTTGTCTTATCCAAATATCAAGTTGCTCTTGGCCATCAGACTCATCTAGCCACTTACTTATTCTTTTATGCCTTTTTATCTTCTTCTTAGTGGGTTGTGACGTTAGCAATGAGACCACTATAGATTTCTTGTCCTTATCTTGAAGATGCTTGTACAAAATACCTGATGGACCTGGAGTGTGACCAATCTTATTTTGAATATACTCTATCAATGGTGACACATAAGCTTGGTCTTTCTTAATGTCCTTTGTAACAATAGTTAATTTTTCCTTAATGGGAGAGGTGACCTCCTTGTGATGAGATGGGAATTGCTTCAACAGACATGAAGGCTTATGATATGTTTATGAATTTTCATTATCAAATTTCGATTGGAACTTCTGTATATGTAATTTTTCCATTTTTTCCAACCTTTTCTGTATGGAACTCATTTCCCTGGCATGCCTTACTATTAATTTTTCTTGATTGATTTCTGTTTTCACGAATCCGTCTTGCAGATTGGTATGATTTGTCTACATAATTTTCATTTCCAGCGAGTGATTGTCCTTCATGGAATTCATTTCTGATGGAAATGTTGTCATTGATGAAAAAGGAAGTAGCAAAGAAGGAGCATCTGAACAGCAACAAGGCAAGCAGAGATAGAAACAGAGAGATAGCAGAGGCAGCAAAGAGACTAGCAGAAAGAGAAAAGAAGCAGAGAGGAAGCAAGGTAGATAAGGAACTAAGGCAGCAGACAACGTAGAGACAGTGAATAGAAGTAGAATGCATAATTGAAGCATAATCGTCCAAAGACAGAGTAGGAGAGAAAGGCCATCGAATAGAAAAGAATAAGTGAATGGTAATCTGTGATAAGTAAGAAATCCATTGAAGGAATTAATGGTTGCAGAGATATGATGAATGTAGCGAAGACTATAATTGTGATGGACCATAGTACAGTGATAAGCTTGCGGAATCAAGAACTTGAATGTGCAGCTAGAAGCGGAACTGTGACAGGATTGAAAAGGCGATGGAACCCTACGTGGAAGAGCGGAACCATGAAGGCGGTTTACGGTTTTCATCGCACCACCTATGCGGAGTGAGCGGTATTTGAGGAGTTGGGAGCGATTCCATAAATCACTCGACATGTGGCAAGGAGGACCCACGGAAAACTGCTTGTCAATTGACGCCATCGCGCGTTATATTTCGACCCAGGACGCCCAACGATATTGGTGTGCGCCGTTGATCTGGAGGGAAGCCATCGAATGGTGGTCATATGAGGAAGGTGCACAAAGAATAACCAAAGTACAGTGGGCCATCGCATGTTAACGTTCGGCATCGGAGGTCGAGCGATATGCATATATGTCGTTGATCTGGAAGCTTGCTATCGAATGGTGATCGGACGCTGGACTTGCACGAAGTTTACCTATGGTACCATGCACATATTTGATTGGCTATTGACTATATTTGTGGGCCCGGGGTCAAAGGTTTACCATATTGTTTGAAAGCATTAAAATGCGAAGGGTTAAACTTAATCCTAAAGTTAAGTTCAAAAGTATTAAATTAATTACCAAGATCAATAGAACAGTGTGAATTATGGAAACCCCGCTGGATTATCTATTTTGACCCCATCCAGGAATACCATTAGCAATTGAATGGTTTTGACCCAAGGTTTTAATAAAGGTGAAAACTATATAAGGTGATGAGAATCATGAAGAACTGTGTGCATGTGAAAGGGTTGATAATAAACAAAACTCTTTTAGAGATATATGTATGAATAAAATCTGATATATCTGAATCTATGGTGCACCTGTGAATATGATGATTGATCAAGATCTCTAGATCAGATGATGATTAATTCCTGGTTTAATCGACTGACGAAATCATGAAGAACATATGCATGAGTAAGGGTTGTGAATGAATACTTCACCCTGAAGTATATCTGTATGGAATGGGTAACAGATTGTTGAAAGATCTGAATTAAGGATGCACCTATGAAGAAAATAAATAAATCTAGTGGCCTGCAAGGTATGTTGTGTGGAAGTAGATGAAATGTGGTCTGCAGTAGATCTGAGGGTCGAAGCCTTCAATGAGGGGGTTGTAGCTCCCATCCAGTGGTAGCTGGTAAACGAGAGGAAGGGGTTGTAGCTCCCTTCCAGGAGAGGCTGGTAAACGAGAGAAGGTTGTAGCCTTCTGCAGGTGGGTGCCTGTGTGCTGGTATGAGTCTGCACCAGTACATGATTGTAAGAAGCTTTCTTTATAATAAAAATTGAAGACTGAAATTACAGTAGCGGTGGTTTTCTCCCGAATTGGGTTTCCACCTTAAATTCTGGTGTTCATATGTGTTACTTATGTTTGATGGTTTGATCTATTATTTCTGTTCATGCTTACTGCTTACTAAACATCTGATGAATGAATGATGCAATAAGATCTCTGGACATACAAGTTGGAAACAAAAAATAAAAAATTTTCAGTCAGCTCTAAATATTGATTCACCCCCCCTCTCAGTATTTTTCCCAACAATTTATTGTGTGCGTCTTACTTCCATTGCAATCATATGATTTTGAATAATGGACATCTGATTAGAATGATTAATTTTCATGATCTTTAACCTGTTTTCAATGACATTCATTTCTTGCACATGACTTGCTTCCATGGCATTTATCCTATTTTGAAGATTAATATGGTTAGCTTCCATATTTTGAATCATTTGTGTATAATTGGGTTACATATCCTTAATCATTTGAGTTGATTCCTTAATAGGACTTTCATGATCTTCTACAGGCATGTGATAGTCCTTACCAACAACATTAATTTGATGGCTCACCCGTGCCATTATACTATCTATAATTCTTTTGACAACATGGCAAGTAAACTCTTCATGAAGAGCATTACAGACTCTACAATAAGGAGGAGCTTCATCCACAAGGTTTGTAGACTCAAGTTGATTTGGCAGTCTCTGCTCATTATATGGGCCTCTCTTCTGCAAAGCATTATTATTTCTAGGTTGGAAATTTTGTGCTTGAGATCCTTCCATTTGGACCAAACTAGCCTATAAGACACTTATTTGTTTAGAATGATTAGATATTAACTTTTCCTGATCAAGTTCCATGCTTTAAAGTTTTTGCATCTATTTCTGCATAGGGTCTTCATCATATTATTTAATTTATTTTCCGTTAGATCCTGTCAAAAACCTATCAAAATCTGGAGTTTTGGACATTCCATATGCTTTCTTATCCTTTTCAATCTCCTCAGCTAAAAATTGTGCAACCTTATAATCATTAAATTTATCTCACCTCAACTCATAATAAGTATCAGCATCAAAGGCATCAATATAAAAATAAAAAAGGAACCTGGCAGGAGGTCTATAATCTTGAGGTAATTCTTTAATAATACCATTAAACCTCTTATTAAATTCCTCTACTCATTTTATTTTTTCTATATGATGCTGATATCTCTAACCATATGTTTTTTCTTTTTCTTATCACCAAACTTATCCTTAAAGGAAACTATAATTGATTCAAAAGTATTGAATGAATTATTAGGTTTTTCAATAAACCATTCCATAGCATCTTGCTCAAAAGTAAGAATAAAAAGCTTCATCTTTACATCCTCGAAGTCGTTATTTAAAACCGCAAATTTATTCCACCAACCAGTGAAAGCAAACAAATGAGCTTTGACACTACCTGCATTATTTCCTTGAAAAGTAGGTAACCTTTCCATGCCATTGTTAGGAAGGCCATTTGGATAATCTTGGATGTTAGCACAGTTACAAGGGGTGAACAAGTCCATGATGTCTTGCTCAAAGGGATAACCAAATGGATGTTAGAGAAATAGATCCTTGTTCAAGAAAATTAAAGAGAAATACAAGAAGCGAGCTTCTTAGTAGAAATTCTTGTAAGAAATGAAAGAGTTGGAGTTGTCACTTGAACATGAATCTAATTCTAAAAATGGAAAATTAGTCGAGAGAAGTATATGGATATCAGGGAGGATTATTTTTTGGGAGTAAATAGATGAATAAGTGGAGTCGCCACCCAAACAAGAAGCCAATCAAAATGTCCAGGTGCTAAAGGTGCAAATTAAAGGATTAGTGAGATGACGAAAGATAAGGGGATGAAAAGATGAAGAGATGAAGATATGAAATGACACAAAAAAATGTGATCCCGTGTGACAGGCTAATGAATGACGAAAAAATATTGGGTGGTTATAAAATGTCGTTAATACCAAGGATATAAAAATTCTATCCCCGACAACGGTGCCAAAAAATGTTGTCACACAGAATATCTAGGCACCACGATAATGCCTCAAATTGAGGGTTGTCACCCTGATCCTCAATCTCTCTATTTAAGTTGTCTCATTATAGCAGACTAAGGGGGGTAGACCCTATGGAAATGGAATGAATGAGAACCAGTTGGAATACAACTAGTTCGAGAGACACAATTAAACGACCAAATACTTATAAAAGATATAGCAAGATTAAATGATTCGATTGAATTGGAAAGATTGATACTAGTGCCTTTTGGAGTCAACTATCCTGCTAATGAAATTACAACCAAGTATTTGATGAGAAATTGTTTCTATGCAATGTTAATTTAGAATGTAGAATGCAAGGAAAACGATTTGAATGAGCGAGATGAAGCAAGCTTCAAAGATGAGAGTTAATGTTAAAAAGCTTAAAGCACTTAGATTATAAATAATCTGATCTAACCATTAAGTACTTAAGCGAAAGTGTCAATTATGAAGATGCCCACAAGATTACTCAATTAAAAGATATATAGATCCACAATAGAGCTCTCAAAATCAGATATCGATCACACTTACTTGAACATATTTCCCAAACATTAGTATTCAATAAACATCCAATAATTCAAGTAATTGAAACAAAAGTTAATTAAACATTAGGAAATTTTAATTGATAGAACACATTCCAAAGCTTAGATGCCAATGATCATCAAACCCAACTGAAACATATGAAATTTAATAGCACTTAAATCTCAGTAATTATTTGTCCAAATATAACATGAAAGTATAATGCTAATAAAACCATTTCATCAAGAAATTTATGGATTAAATGATGTTCTTAAAATAATGCAAATCCAAAAATTAAATTTTCTCCTATAGTCAAACTTAAATATATTCTTCAGCAAGATTTTAGATCTGAAATATAAATTGCAGCAGTAATTTAAATCATAGATCAACAAACAAACGATATCGGCACCAATGCCCAAAATGACTAAAAATAGTAAAAAAATTTGAACTTGAAGAAAAATCAATTTTTAGGGCTTGATTAAGAGAAATTGTAGATTTGATATTTTTATTTCAGTAGTAAAACAGTAACATATCAACAAGATAAAACTGCCCAAAATAGCTGCCAAATACTTCCAGAAATAGAAAAAATATATTAAAACTTGAAAAAATCAATTTTAAGGCTTTAAGAGAGTTTGATTCAGTAATTTTTAGAACTGATAAATTGATAACAACAGTAAATTGATAACAGATCAACAAACTAAAAATACTAAAAATGATCCCCACAATGTCTAAAAATAGTAAGTTTCACTGAAAAACTGAAAATTCAAATTTTTTGCACCTTGTTTAGGATATGTATAAGAAATATTCAAATCTAATTTTTCATAACTATGCAGTAATTTCCAGCAAGCTTCAAAGTCAGATCTAGGAAAAATTAAAGATGCCCAAATGGCTAAAAATTTTGAAAATGAAGATTTTGCAATTCTAAACAATTTTGACCATATAAAATGTGTTTTTAAGGCCTAATTATTTGTTATTTTATTTTTGTAATAAAATTTGTAGAAAATAAGGGTTTAGAGATCAAACCCTTAGCCCAAGGCTATGAAGATCCCACCGTTGAAAATTCTTGAAATTTTGGGATAATGTTGCTGCTTGAAAATTAGAAATTTTTCGACCAAAATCCTGCAAAAAATAGCCTCAAAAGACTATACGTCCTCAAGGGTCTAGATCTGGGTCAGATCTGAAGATTTCCTTGGCTATTTTTTCGGATCTATTCCTACACAATTGAAAATAGAAAAACCCAATACCCAATATGTACAATAATAAAGAAAATCCAAAAAAACCCAAATGTTAGAATTCAAAATTATGTTACAAAACTTCAGATCTACACATGTAAATTACATATCTATACAATATATTTATAGATCTATGCACAAGAGTTGCAGATCTGTCAGATCTTAGGAGCATAAGTCTAACTTCACTCCCAAATCTAAAGATTTAAGGCTCTTACTAGCCATATCTAACTTTAAATTCAATAAAAGTTAAGAAAATTTTTGTAATTAGGCACAAGCCCTAGAAAAAACCCTGCAAAAAATGGAATTTAAGATAAGCCAGGGTAATTGGATCCGGAGGTCTCTTTAGATGTTATTTCCTCGGGAGTCAGCTGGTCCAACCGAGGACTTTCCCAAATGCCCAATTCTAAATCCGAAATATTTCTGCACACCTAAAGTTAAAATGTTAAATCAATAGAGAAATAAGATAAAAGATAAAATTTTCAAGAGTTAGAGATAGCTGCTAACTCAATCCAATTAATATTCTTATCCTAAATCCAGTAACCTAAGCAAGATACATGTGCAATATATTACTCTACAAGATCCATTAATAAACAATTCATTAAAATAATCACCAACAGAATATAAAGAACAATTTTACCATAAAATGCTGAAGAGGAATACCACCATCAAAATAAAACCCCAAAGTCTTTGTTTGTATTATTACGTAAAATATTACAAGAGAGCTTTAAGAGCAAGTACATGATTAAGAGATCAGATGCAAATGACATATAAAGACCTCTAATTTATAAGATAAAATCTCCAACGGCTAGTTCAGTTGATCCGTGTCAAAATAATCTCGACCGTCGAAAACGATTTAATTATCTTTTAATCATGATCGTAGAAATCATAATTTTGAGGAAAATCGAATTTATCATTTAATTTCATTTTAATTAGCTCAAAAATAATATTTTTGAGTTAATTACCTCAAAATTTTGACTTTGACTTAACCACCAAGGTGCAAGGGTCCAAAATTTCTTAAAATTCTCAATATTCGTTTGGCCTAGGACCTTTAAAAATTTATTTTTTAAGGACCTACGAATTTTGCCTATGAAGAATTTTAACTCACCTAGGACATAAATCAATTGAATTTCTGGCTTAGAATTTTTAATTTAAATTGGAAAAAAAATTTAATTAATTGACTGAGAGGGGATTTAATTATTTTTCCAACCCTTTTTACATAAGATAAATACATTTAGACACATAAAGGGGGAATACCCATTTGCAATAGACCGTCAAATAGCTACCCAATTCTGCGACTCAAAACATGATCTAGTAGACCAAGTAGCTTGTAATAAAATCATCTAGCCAATTAGCTAGGATTATTCCCAAACTACTTTTACAAAGACTTGATAGAAAACACTATGACTCACTTAGCATCTTGATGACAAAATCCACCCTAGCTTTGGGGTGAGGCTGGAGGGGAAAACTCTACCGATCACTTGTGTTGAGAAACACAAATGAATCAGTGAGACAAAAAACCTCCTAGGATAGAAATCATCACCAAAATACTAGGCTTACCTAGGTTGTTACATACATGATGGTCCTACTAAGATCATTTACATATAAACATGCATAATGGGTTTACATAGTTTATAAAATTGTCGATTGATGATGAAATCTGAATGGCGTGAACACTTCGAACACAATAATTCCCATTTGCAAAAATGGAGGTGTACTGCTATGGGCTCGTTGACACAGAGTGGTCAACAGTCCTCAATATTAATCACTCCATGTTCTTGAACATGTGCTTCTACTATAACCACCTCTTCCTCATCGAGCAATGTCCTAGGAGGGCGATACTATACAATTACAATCAATAAAGTAATATTAGCATATATTGAAAATATTGAAACCTATATATACAAAAGTTTACAAATATAATATATAAGGAAAAAAAAGACAAGAAATACAAAGAGAAAGACAACTTAGGTGAGACCAAGAATCAAAGACAACAAATCAATTATGATGTTTGTGCAATTTATCAGGATATTTAAGAATATGTTGAAAAAATATAAGAAAGATGTTACTTTTCTAGACATGTAGGAAATGAGACACTTTCTGATATATATAGTCACAACCATAATAAAACAATATTTGATATTATTGTGCATTCATCATTGTAATGTCACATTCTTTCTTAATGTAATATTTTTCATAATATACTTTATAAAATTATTAATAATGCTACATAAAAACCTATGATTAACCTCTAAATCCTCTAGGTCCAGATTAACCTCATAAAAAATATACATTAACCCCCTAACACCTTAACCCCATTCCCCTAAGCCCTTAAACCTCTAATCTCTAAGAGCCTAAACCCCTAACCCCCAAGCCATTAATCCCTAATCCCTAGACCCTTAAACAATAACCCCTTTGTAACAATCCTGGTGAAAATTCCATGTAATAAAGTTAAAATAATAACCATGGTTGATGGGATACATATTCCAAGTTGAATGTTGGGAAAAACATTCTAGTGCAGGTGTTCACATGGTTTATTATGGCTATGGAAATTTGAAAAGGCTATGGCTAAGGCATTAAAAAGGGAAAAGGTATTTTTGGCACATCTAGTTATGAAAATAATGGAAATTAGGAGAAAAGGGAGATGAAAGGTCACAGGTTGCATGTGAGGAGGAAAATGAAGGAAAATAATGGAAAATGAAGAAAATAGAGGCCTCGTTGATAAAAAGGCTTATGAAGATCAGTTGGTACCTTTTGTCAGTGAATTTTTGGAGCTTTCTCATTATTCTCTCTCTCTCTCTCTCTCATAATCTTGGATACTTAGATTTTTCTTAGAGCACATGTGGATACTTGGTGATTTGGAGCAAGAAGGATAAGGAAGAGAAGGAAAGAGAAATCATACATCGGTATTGTTGGAAATACTGAGAGGGGGGTGAATTAATATTGCTTTTCAATTATTATTTTTACTAGTTAGATCACTTATATTTAGAACACAAAATGAACTATAAGAATAAATGCTTTTGTTAATTTCTTCTTTACATTAAATCAAGTATAATATATGTAGGGATCCAACCCTAAATGGAGACATTGATCTTCAATCTCCCAGGCTTCAACCTATATTTTCCAAGCACCAACTTGGAATTCCAAGGCTCAAACCTTGTCAATTATGATGCACCAACCTCAAGGGCTCCAACCCTATATCTAGTACAGGCTCCAACTTGGTCTCTTGAGAACTCCTATCCTCTAGCGCTCCAACCCTATCTTCCAAGGAACCAACCTTGTCTCTATGAGGCTCCAACGTCCAACTTCAATTTATAAAGATATATTTGATTATACTTCATGACTCCCAATGTATTCTTAAACGAGCCTTGATAATATTCAGTTATCCCCTCACTTGGTCTCCATTTCACTTCATCAATGACAACCTTGTTCTTCACATGAATGTGTCTCCATTGTTCTTCATGGTACCCAAAACAAATATCTCCAAGTTTAACTCATGATGACTAATGCATCATGGTATTCAACATTATCTCCAAGACCTTCAAGGTGTCTTCAATTGGCAGTGCAAGTTCTACACTTGCTCTAAGCTTCTTCAAAGGATTCTTCAAGAACTCTCCAAGGGAGTCTTCACAAGGTGCTTCAAGGGTGTCTTCACACAGTGCTCCAAATACTTCAATATTTGGTCAACAGTCTTCTCTAATATGCCCAATGTCAAGATCTTATTCATGTGTACACTCTTTCAAGTTCATTGTTCAATACTTTAATGTAAAAATATTTTTCTCCTCTCCCATAGATCCTTCAATATCCTTTATTGTTCACTTTCCATTAATGCTCATTCATTATTCTTCATAGGACTGAAATCCAAGCATGTGGTTACTATTTTGAGTCTCTCATAGGTCCCAGGTCTGAGCCTAAAGTGGATTTGAGCCTTTGAGCCTTGACGTAAATTTGAGTCAATGATATACAATTGTATCACAAGTATATATACAGGTGAATTATCTCAAGTCTTCCACTGATGAACCAAGTCTGAGATTTTTGTTTATGTTAGGACATGAATATCCTTCACTATCACAGTTAGAACAATCATAATAGTAAGTCTGAGCTTGTTAAGATTCTAAGAGATATGATTTGTGTTGTTTCCAAGGTGTATATATCTGTTTCTAACATTTACAATATACAAGAGACTGTCCCTTTTCAAGTCTGAGGTCTTACAAGTATGAAATAACAAACTTCCCACCAGTCTTAAGATTAGCCTCCACAAGTGACTAACATAGGTCTGAGCTCTAGTGAGAAGCAGCTACAAGGTTGTGGTTCGAGCCTCCAAGCTATAATTTCTGGTTTTTTTACACACAGTTCAAGGTATCTCCACTGTTGTTTGTTGGTTTCTTAACCACAGATTAGAGTTTTATCACATAAATTCAACAGGTAAAAAATCAGAGCTTTTACACTTGCCTATAATATGAAACAAGTTTGAACTGTATAGATGATTAATTCAGATTTCAACCCAAGCAAATATTTCTCCAAAAAATCCTCCTTGGCTTCAGATCTGCCTCGGTCCCTCTTCTCTGTGATTTTTCACTAGAATTCTTAACCCAAAGTGAAGGAGTACGAACCTATATATATATATATATATATATATATATATATATATATATATATATATATATTCAATTTGAATGAGTGGATGTGACTCTTTGGAGGGAGGCCGACTTGAGAGACAAAGTGTAGATTGGCTCACTACTAAATATAATTTTCTCAGTCGTAAAAATTCAATATCTCACAAACTACTAGGGGTTTCAGGACAAATAAGGGCTCATTGGAAAGAGGAAAAAATCCTCTTTAAGATGGTCTAGGTCCCATGTTGAAATATTTCTTCTAAGGTTGGAAAAAAATATTTTTCTTTGTGACCTACCTTAAATTTTATGCATAAAAAAGTTTGGGATAGCATGAGGAATGTTTCGGACAACGTGGCTTCTTCACTGTTATCAATGTTATCATAGGATCATAGATTCACTATGTAGGAGTGAAGCATTTATGTAGCATCATGTATCAATAATGTCATCATATATTAGTGCAGTGATATGTCATAGTGCAACCTTTATTAATTTTTCACCAGCTTCAAAGCAGTCTTCCAATCATCAAATGATCTCCAACCATGTTATCAAGACCTTATCAAGTTCCATCATCAAGTGTGGTCATTTTTAAAGTGTATGACATCATCAAGTGTAGTCCTCCATATGTCATCAAGGGGTGATGTCATCAAGTGTATTCCTCCATATGTGATTAAGGGCTATTAGATATTTTAATGGTACTTAAGATCTAGATCATAAAACAAGGCATATGATTGACACTTGGCACTTGGCACTTCTTAAGACTTCTTCATTAGTGGATTGACATATTAATTGATGGAATTTTTATCAAACTAGAGCTTTGACATCATCACTTGGAACCAGGCATCTATTGTCTTCAACCTTATCATCAAATTTTATGGCATCTCAAGAATCTTCCATCTCAACGAATGCCATATTGACATCAATGACAACCTTGATTAAAAATCTCCCCCTTTGTCATTTATGGAAATATTATTTCCCTATTAGGTCCCTATATTACTAGTGTAGTCCCTTATTGTTGTTAGTGTAGCCCCATTATTGTTATTGTTGTACCCCTGTAACCCCCATAATGTCATTATTGTGCCCTTACATTATTAATTTTAGGCCGACTAGGATTACATTGTGACCCCATGGAATCCTATATATAGAAGGAAGTTTTTTCATTTGTATCATTCAAAAATTGTTCATTTATGTAATGTAAAGGATTTTTCCCCCTCGAATTGGCTTATTTCTAAGGTGTTTATCTCTCTTTTCTTCTATTTTTGGAGTTGGTTTCATAAGATTTGGTATCACAGCTTTGGATTCTAGGGTTTCGTTGCTTCAAACGGGTCATCGTGGAATTTTAGCTTTCTACGAAGGTTTAGAAGCTGAAAATTTTATGATGTGAAGCCTAAATCATGAGAAATTTTGTGTACAGATTTCATATCTTAGTTCGCAATATTTTCGTAGAAATTATCTATGGAAGTTGGGGTTTTTTCAGGCTCCCAAATTTTATCTAAAAGAGGTGACCTTGGGAAAATAATCATAACTCTCTCTCTCTAAGCATCAGATTGGAATTATGTAAAACTTGGCCACAAGTGCATGGACTGTAGTTTCTTGTGTATCAATTTCAGAGCCAAAGGAGGAAACAACACATGGCACACCGTACAAGTTTGCTCTACTGAACCTGTCCATAATTAGGTCATTGCGGGGGATTGGTCATAAGTTTTCCTTGAAGAACCAAAATGAGGTGAAATTTGTGGCATTGGAAAGAAGATTTAGAGGGTTACTACAAGACCAAAGATAAAATCTCAGGGATCCAAAATTTCAGAGATACATCAGTTTCAATATCGAGCTCCTCAAAATCAAGAAAAAGGTGTGTATTTTGTTTTTCGAATTGCATAAGTCTTTTTTGAAAAATCAGTTTGAAGTGATTCCAAGAGCATATTGAAGCATAGATATTAGTATTGTGTTCTAAAATTCCCCCTAAAAAGAATTCAACACCCATTAATCCCTCAGAATAATCTATTATGACTCATGAAGAGGAAGAAGTGCAACATGATATATCAAAATTACAAGAGTAACTGCACCAAATTTCTCTCTCGCAAAGAGCAAAAAAAAATGAAATGAAAGTTTTGAAGAAAGGCGTGGAAGATAAAATGGATGGTTTGAATAATGGCATGGAACACATGGAAGAAAAAATGGAAGGTTTGAAGGAAGACATGGAAGGTTTGAAAGAAGGTTTGACAAATTTGATACAAGAAATGATTCCTAATGTCGAAAAGATAGTAGAGGAAACTCATGATGAGAAAAAAATAAATGTTAATCATGATTTCATAAACTCAAATGTTTGATGGAAGACCCACCATATTCCAAATATTGATACGAGGAATTTTGATGGCAAGGATCATGCAACATAGATACCATTTATAGAGCAATATTTTGATCTCAATAATGTGCAAAACACACAAAAGGTACGCATTGAAACTTTATATTTAGAACAAAATACATTTGTACAGTATCCATGGCTTTTCTCTTGTAAAAAAATTGTCACTTGGCCAATTTTTATAGAGTAAATAATAACACATTATGAGGATACAAAGAGAAACACCTTCTTTATCCAATTGGTAAATCTTAAACAAAAGGGTTCAGTGGTGGAGCACATTGAAGACTTCTAAAAACTGATTATAAGGGTAACTGATATTCCATAGGAACACAAGATTTATGTCTTCATAGGGAATTTAAAGGATAACATACAACATGAGGTTTGCCTTTGGGAACCTGATTCATTGGAGAAGGCATTCAGGTTGGCAAGAAAAATTGAATGTAAAATTATGGTGACAAGGAAGCCTACCACTCTCATCTATAAAATTGGAAGTGTTGCTACTACTAGACTTCCACAACCTACAAGGTTGACACCAAAACAATTGGAAGAAAAAAGAGCAAAATTTCTTTGCTACAGTTGTGATAGAAAATACACTAAAGGTCATAAGTCTGCTGAGAATAAATTATTTTACATAGATTGTGAAGAGGAGGAAGAAAATGAACAAGAAACTTCAAAAGAAGAGGATATAAATTAGGAACCAAACCTAGAGAAAGAAGAAATGATTTTGACCATATCGTGTAATGCATTGGCAGGAATTACCACTCCTCAAACTCTCAAGATAGAAGGACATATCATGAATAAAAAGGTAATAGTTTTTATTAATTCAGGTAGTACCCATAATTTTATTTATTGTAAGGTAGCCAAGGAATTGAATTTCTTCCTATACCCAGCACCATAATGTCAATTGATGGTTGAAAATGGAGGAACTATAAATTTCTCTGTAAAATGCCATAATATCAAGCTAACTATGGGGGGATATGTATTGAATATTTCAATGCTTTCCATTCCAATGGGAGGTGTTGATGCTATACTAGGAGTACAATGGTTACAACCTTTAGGGACGGTAGCTTTTAATTTTCAACAACTTTTCTTGAATTTTTTTTTTTTCCAGAAGGAAAGGAATTCAAATTACAGGGTATTTCAGGGAAGATGGGAAATATAATAAGATTTAATTTCATGAAAAAAGCTTCTGAAGAAATAAAAATGAGGCGTAATTGCACAATTATGCTCACTAGAAGTTCCAACATCAAAATCATCTATTTCTCCAGATCTCCAAAAAGTCTTGGAAAATCATTCCAAGGTGTTTGAAACTCCTAAAGGACTCCCAACTATTCATGATCATAAACATGTTATTCATTTGATTCCTAGACGTGGCCCTTCAAACATCAGGCCTTACAGATATCCTTATGCTCAAAAGAGCGAAATTGAACGTATGATTGCAAAAATGTTAGAGGCTAGTATAATTCAACCTAGTCAAAGTTCTTTCTCTGCTCCAGGAGTATTGGTGCAAAAGAAGGATGGATCATGTAGCATGTGTTCAGATTATAGAGAGCTCAATAAGCTCACTATTAAAGATAAATTTCCCATTCCTGTCATTGTTGAATTATTGGATCAATTACATGGAGCAATTTATTTTACCAATTTGGACCTTCGTTCAGGATATCATCAAATTAGAATGAAGACTGAAGATATTTCGAAAACAACATTTCAAACTCATGTGGGTCATTATGAATTTTTGGTCATGCCTTTTGGCCTTACCAATCCACCTTCTACATTTCAAGGGTTGATGAATTCCATTTTAAAACCCTTCCTTAGAAAATTTGTGTTAGTATTTTTTGATGATATACTAATCTACAGCAGGTCTTGGAAGGATCATGTTCAACATTTTGACAAGGTGCTAAAACTATTGGAGGAGAAACAATTATATGCAAAAACCTCAAAATGTTTCTTTGGAGTATAAGAGGTGGAATATTGGGTCATATTGTATCTCACGAGGGTGTTAAGGTAGACCTTAACAAAATTAAAGCCATTAAGGAATGGAAAGTCCCAACAACGATAAAGTTGTTGTGAGGATTTCTCGGGTTAACTATGTATTAT
Organism: Pinus albicaulis; assembly: GCA_034641835.2. Taxonomy (NCBI): domain Eukaryota; kingdom Viridiplantae; phylum Streptophyta; class Pinopsida; order Pinales; family Pinaceae; genus Pinus; species Pinus albicaulis. The sequence goes on along the minus strand of CM076582.1, from coordinate 1,221,228,911 downwards.
CTCAAGCTTCTTAAGAATTATGGGACAATAACAGCACCTCTAACAACATTATTTAAGAAAGATGCATTTTCATGGACTCCCAAAGCAACTAAGGCCTTTGAACATCTTAAAGAGGCAATGTGCCTAGCACCGGTCTTAGCTACATCGGACTTCATAAAAACATTAATTGTGGAATGTGATGCCTGAGGAAATGGAAATAGTGTTGTTTTAATGCAAGAAGGAAGACCCAATTATTTTTAAAGTCATCCAATCAAGGGAAAGTATTTACATAAATCTATTTATGAGAAGGAAATGTTGGAAATACTACATGCACTAAATAAATGGCAACCTTACCTAATGGGAATACACTTCAAGGTAAAAAATTACCATGATAGTCTTAAACACTCCTTGGAACAAAGACTATCTTCAGAAGAGCAGCAAAAATGGTCACAAAGATGTTGGGTTATGACTATGAAATCACCTACAAAAAAGGGAAGCTAAATGTTGTTGCAGATACATTCTCAAGAAAGGATGAAGAGGTGCAAGCATTCCTTTGTGCCATTTATATTATCCAACCATATTGGATAACCGAAGCAAGGGATGAATGAAAGAATGACGAAGAAGTGTGGACACTCATTCAAAATTTGCAGTGAGATCCTAGTACATCTGATACATTTAGTTGGAAAAATGATTCCTTATGGTACAAATATCGCTTATATCTTTGTAAGAATTCCCAACTAAAACAAAACATTGTTTTGGAATTGCACACTTCTCCTTTACGAGGACACTCAGGATTTTAAAAAACTTACCACAGGGTGAAAAAATATTTTTTTTGGGATGGCCTTAAATCTGATATTCAAAAGTTTGTGGCAGAATGTTTGGTTTTCCAGCAAAATAAAGTTGAGACAATTAAGACCCCGGGTCTTCTACATCCTTTATCCATTCCGAGTCAATGTTGGGTGGAGATTTCAATGGATTTTATCATAGGTTTACCTAATTCTGAAGGAAAGAGTGTCATCATGGTGGTAGTTGATAGACTTACCAAGTATGCACACTTTTGTGCATTTTCTCATCTATTTAAATCAATTACATTTGCTACTACATCTATGGAAACAATTCAAAATATACATGGAAACCCAAAGATTATTGTAAGCGACAAAGATCCCATTTTTACTGGAATTTTTTGGACGGAATTATTTTCTTGTTTAGGTACTCAACTAGCTGATAACTCATCTTATCATCATAAATCCAATGGTCAAACTAATATAGTGAACAAATGTTTGGAAGGATATCTTCATTGTTTTGTATCTAATAAACAAACACAAAGGGTCAAGTGGTTAACTTTGGCTGAATGGTGGTATAACACTTCCTTCTATCCTGCAACAAAAATGACCCCATTTATGGCACTTTATGGATACCATCCACCGTCCATCACATCATATTTAAGGGAAAATTATAAGGTTCAAGCAGTGGAAGATCACACTGAGCATCAATAAAAATTTCTCCAACTCTTAAAGGATAACCTAAATTTGGGACAAAATCGAATGAAACAACAAGCAAATCAACATCGCAGTGAGAGAAGTTTTGATGTAGGACACTAGGTATTTTTACAACTACAACCATACAAACAAATGTCCCTCAAGAAAGCTAAGAAGGATGATAAATTATCGCCAAAGTACTAAGGTCCTTACAAGGTGTTGCAAAAGATTGGTACTATGGCATACAAATTGAAGCTTCCTGCTTCTTCGTGAGTGCATCCAGTTTTCCATGTTTCATGCTTAAAGAAGCTTATAGGTGACAAAATTTTAGTTCAAACAATATTTTTAGAACTTGATAAGGAAGGAAAAATCATATTGGAACCTGAAGCAGTCACGGAAACAAGAACTCGAAAGCTACGAAATCGATCAATTTCATAGTATCTCATCAAGTGGATTAACTTACCTACTGAAGATTCTACATGGGAGGATGAGAATTTTATACACAAGCATCCAGAGATACTCAAGCATTGAGGACAACATTTTTTTTAAGGAGAGTGGCATGTTATTTCCCTATATTACTAGTGTAGTCCCTTATTGTTGTTAGTGTAGCCCCCTTATTGTTATTTTTGTACCCATGTAACCCCCATATTTTAATTACTGTGCCCTTACATTATTATTATTAGGTTGGCTAGGATTATATTTTGACCCCATGGACTCCTATATATAGAAGGATTTTTTCATTTGTATCATCCAAGAATTGTTCATTTATATAATGTAAAGGAGGTTTCCCCCTTAGAATGACTTATCTCTAAGTCGTTGATCTCTCTTTTCTTCTATTTTTGGAGTTGGTTTCATAACATTCCCTTCCAAAATTCTCTCCCCCTTTGACATCAATGGAAAATGGGTTACCCAAGTACTCCCCCTATCAAGCTCCTTCTTTTCTTCATCAATAATAGTTCTTCATGTGATGAATAATCTCCCCCTGGCTACATAAACTCTTCTAGCTCAAGAAAACTTGTTGCCATGTAAAAAAGTGGATGAAATATTCAAAAATAGTTCACCATATGCATAAGGAATCATGTTATTCTGGAGAGATGATCTATCAAAGGATGATTTTCCATGTGTGACTCAACAAGGTTTTCATAGGGCCCCCTTCACGGATAGCTTATGCAAGAATGTTTAAGAATCATAGGCTCCCCCTAACAGTATGAATGGTTTTCTATTTTATAAAATTATTATCATCAAACATTTTGAATATCAAGGATGTCTTCATCAAATCAACAACATGGGTCGTTGGCTGGACTGTTCAAGAAAATTTCAGTTTTCTTCCTTATCCATACTTGTGTAAATTTTTTTTTCTGGCTTGGTTGTCAAGGTTCTAGCTTGTGTAGGGACCTAGGTCAATTTACAATCATGTGTCATATGTTCAATGTTATGGAAATTGAAGCACTTCATCTTGTTCATGAATGAGAAATAATGAATTATTCTTTCAAAATTTCTTCTAGGAGATTGACAGGGACCATTATATATACCTTTGTGATATGCCCTACAATATTTTCCCATGTGCCCAAAGATTGTACAAGAACAGAAATCACCAAGAAATAGGAGAATTCCTTGATGTACTTCTTACGTATTTTTTCCTTGGGATTATTTGATGATATTCATTACCTTTTGTATTCTTTACACCATCTGCAAGTTTCCTTGGAGTAGGATTTCTTCCATAGTTGACTTGACTCTTCTCCTTGCCTTTTTTGGAACTAGGAGCATCAACATTTCTTTCTAGATTCCTCACATCCTTATTGTTGAAGGATTATTATTCTTTCTTGGGGATTCACTTTCATAGCCAAGACCTGATTTATCAAAAGGAGACCTTTGATGACTTAGGATGTCATCTAGGGTTTGAGATATTTTCAAGTTCTTGTTCAGCGATTCAACTTTCTTTTTAAGAAAGATAATTTCTCCTTTCAAATTTTCACAATATTCATGTTTCATAAGCAGTTTTTTCTTCATTTCGTCCATCATCCTTGTTACTTCATGTGTTTCAATTTTTAGAGGGATGACATTTGATTTTAGCAAGAAAATATCTTCATCCTTTTCTTTTAGTTGACATGTCATAGTGTTTCTCTCCTTTTCTGCTTCATCAACACATCCTTATATGAATTCTAAAGCTTCCATCACCTTCTCAGCTCCTTGTGCTTGTTTCCTTGCTTCTTCTAGTTGAGATCTAAGGGAGGAGACTTATTCCTTGTATTGACCAACTTGTCCTTTAATTTTTTTCAAGTCTTCATGCCTTTGTTCAAGATGTCTTGAAAAAGTTTCTTACCTTTTATTTTCCTTATCCAATTGTTTTTTCATGGATATGAATTCTTCATGATGCTTTCTTTTTTTATCATGAAATTACCCCTCAAGTTTTGTGAGCTACTCATCTCTTTCTTGTACTTGAAGCTTGAAAAGGTGAACTTCCTTCCTTGTCTTGTCTTGGTCACCATATTGTGCTTTCTTCTTAAGTTCCTCATTTTTCTTTTTCAAACTGTTAATATCTTCCATGGAAGATATAAGTTTAGTCAAAAGATCTTCTTCAAACTCTTATTTACCTTCTTATTATTCTAGGTCTTCTTTAGATTTGTCGTCATCACTCGTATTTTCAACTACCTTGATTGGCTCTATATTTCCTTCTTTTATTCCACCATCTTATTGAATAGTGGTTATGGTAAACGTTCCTTTTGAGTGAATATCATGAAGTTTGTCCCATATGTCTTTTGCTGACAATTTTTTTTTCCAAATTAGCCTTCATAGAATCTAGTAGATCATTCAAGATTCATTCATCGCTTTTGGATTGTACTCCTTGGATTCTCCATCAATCATTCTATCAATAATCAATGATTCCCATAATCACATGCCTGGATTCATTAAAAATTTCTCATTATCATCTTCCATACATCAAATTTTCCAACGAACAATTTAACTTTCCAAATTTGATTGTCCTCATTTTTCACGGTTGAGGAAGAGACATCTTTAGAAGGATTGGAGGCTTTCTTCCTTGGTTTTTCCATTTGTGTTCTAAGGATCAACCTTCAAGCTATTAGGCTTTGAGTGAAGGCTCTGGCCCTGATACCAATTGTTGGAAATATTGATTGGGGGAGTGAATCAGTATTTATTTTTAATTGTTATTTTTACTAGTTAGATCACTTATATTTAGAACACAAAATGAAATATAAGAATGAATGATTTTATTAATTTATTATTTACAATAAATAAAGTACAATATATGTAGATACCGATCTTCACTCTCCCAGGCTTCAACCTATATTTTCCAAGTATCAACTTGGACTTCCAAGGCTCCAACCTTGTCAATTCTAAGGCACCAACCTCAAGGGATCCAACCCTATATTTGGTACAGGCTCCAAACTAGTCTCTTGAGGACTCGTATCCTCTAGGGCTCCAACCATATCTTCCAAGGCACAAACCTTGTCTCTATGACGCTCGAACCTCTTGCTTCAATTCATCAAGAAATATTTGGCTATACTTCACGACTACCAATGTCTTCTTCAATGGGCCTTGAAAATCTTCACCTATCCCTTGAATTAGTCTCCACGTCACTTCATCAATTAAAACCTTGTTCTTCACATGAAGGTGTTTCCATTTCTCTTCATGGTACCCAAAATAAATATCTCCAAGGTTACTTCATGATGACTAATGCATCATGGTCTTCAACATTATCTCCAAGACCTTCAAGGTGTCTTCAATTGGTAGCCCAAGTTCTACACCTACTCTAAGCCTCTTCAAAGGCTTCCTCAACAAATCTCCAATGGATTCTTCACAAGGTGCTTCAAGAGTGTCTTCATACAGTGCTCCAAATACTTCAATATTTGGTCAAAAATCTACTCTAATATCCACACTGTCAAGATATTCTTCACTTGTACACCCTTTCAAGTTCATTTTTCAATACTTCAATGTAAAAAATATTTTACTGCTCTCCCATAGATCCTTCAATATCCTTTACTGTTCAATTTTCATTAATTCTCATTCATTATTCTACATAGGATTGAAATCCAAGCATGTGGTTACTGTTTTGAGTCCCTCATAGGTCAGAGGTCTGAGCCTAAATTGGACTTGAGCCTTCGAACCTTGATGTAAAGATGAGTCAACGATATAAAATTGTATCACAAGTATATCTAACATGTGAATTATCTCAAGTCTTCCTCCGATGTACCGAGTCTGAGATTTTTTTTTATATTAGGACATGAAGATCCTTCACTATCACAATCGCAGTAGTAAGTTCGAGCTTGTTAAGCTTCTAAGAGATCTGAGTTGTGTTGTTTCCAAGGTGTCTATCTATGTTTCTAGCCTTTACAATGCTACAAGAGACTGTCCCTTTTCAAGTTCGTGGTCTTACAAGTATGAAATAACACACTGCCCACCAGTCTTAAGCTTAGCTTCCACAAGTGACTAACACGGGTCCAAGCTCTTGTAATAAGAAACTACAGGATTGTGGTCTAAGCCTCCAAGCTTTAATTTCTAGTATTTTTACACACAGGTAAAGGTATCTCCATTGTTGTTTGTTGGTTTATTAACCACAAATCTGAGTTTGATAACAAAAATTCCACAGGTAAAAAATTTGAACATTTACACTTGCCTATAATCTGAAACAAGAATGAATTGTAGAGATGATTAATTCTGATTTTAACCCAAGCAAATATTTCTCCAAAAAATCCTACCCGGTTTCAGATCTTCCTCAGTCCCTCTTCTCTTTGGTTTTTCACCGAAATTATTGACCCAAAGTGAAGGAGTACGAACCTATATATACAAATTTTCTATTGGAATGATGGGATGTGACTCTTTGGAGGGGGGCCAACTTGAGAGACAAAGTGTAGGTCGGATCACTACTAAATATAATTTTCTTAGTCTTAAAAATTCAATATCTCACAAACTACTAGGAGTTTCGAGACAAATAAGGGCTCATTGGAAAGAGATAAAATCCTCTTTAAGATGGTCTAGGTCCCATGTTGAAAGATTGCTTCTAAGGTTGGAAAATTTATTTTTCTTTGTAACTGTCCTTAAATTTTATGCATAAATTTTTTTGGGACAACATGAGGAATGTTTGGGACAACGTGGATTTTTCATTCTTTTGCTTCTTCATTGTTATCAATGTTATCATAGGATCATATATTCATTATGTAGGAGTGAAACATTCATTTAGCATCACATATCAACAAATTCATCATATATTAGTGCAGTGATATGTCATAGTGAAACCTTTATTAATTTTTCAACAACTCTAAAGCAGTCTTCCAATCATATAATTATCTCTAACCATGTTATCAAGACCTCATCAAGTGCCATCAGCAAGTGTGGTCATTTTTCAACTATATGACATCATCAAGTGTAGTCCTCCATATGTCATCAAGGGATGATGTCATCAAGTGTAGTCCTCCATATGTCATCAAGGGCTATTAGATACTTCAATGGTACTTAAGATATAGATCATCAAACAACAAAGATCAGTAGCTACAACAGGATTTGATTGTAGGTACTGAGTTGCATGTATGTTTTCCTCACTAGTTTTGGCATGCATGGTGTATGCATGTGGATTTTCCTAGCCTTCCCATTTCCTGGATAGCCATGGTGTTGTGGGTTTATTTCCATTGATTGTTGTCTATTTGGTTCTCATGATTCCTTTTGTTTTTGGGTTGAGTCATTAGTTCCTAGAACCTTGGTTGGAAAAACACTCTGGAGCTCGGTGGATAGTTGTTAGGTTGAGTTACTATTCCTGGAGCATTGATCTAAAAATGAAAGTATTTGTACTGTTGTTCAAAGTATTCATTTCAATTAAATTAAGTGTGCAAAGTGTTTGTAAGGTCTTCCAAGTAAAACAAAGTGTTCTTGGTAACTGTTTATGAATTTAAGTGTGAGGGAGTGTTGTTTAAATTTACTGTTTAACAACTTGAATCTGAATTACAAAGCAAAATAATTTCACCATAAACACACAACAACATGATGAGGTAGTTCACCCCTCCTGGGCTACATTTTTCGGGTCCAAGGCTCCCAATGGGCATGTCCTTGATATATTATGATTCTCAAATTGGTAATACAGTGAGGAAAAGGACTCCAGATGTGAAAATGAATTAATAACATATAAATCAGTATAAATTGGCTTTTTTTTCACCTAAAATGGTTAAGCATAGCCCAAAACAGCTCCAACTCCCTCTAGGCCCTGATGGCTCTCTCAACTTTCCTGAAGAAAAATTTCCTGAAGATCAACTCTGTTGGTTTTGCAACATGTTCCAATGGCTCTGGAATGCTCAGAATAGTCGAAAATGACTAAAATTTCGTCCAAAAAGGTTCAGTATCCTGAAAGTTATGATCAAAACAGTATTTGCCTAATCTTGCCTAAAAAATCTCCACCAAATTTGGGAGGACTGTAAATAACTCCACTAGTTTAGTAAATACCGCCAGATTAGAAGGCCCGAAAATCAGAACCGCTGGAGGAAACTGTCAGTTACATTTAAATTTTAATGTGGAGTGATCATATGCGCCTCTGCATAGACCGCAGACACTTTTGGTTACAATTTCCCCCCCACTTCGCATTTACTGTTGGGATAAGTGACCACATATCACGCGGTTTGTCAACCGTTTGCACCCGCGGTCAAGGGTTTAAGCCTCATTTTTTTAGATCCTGGTCACAAGGTTAGGTCGGGGGCTTAGCCCTGAGGGATAACCATAATTTTTCACTCCAACGTTCATTTGCCAACCGCTATACCCTGAACGCGTTCGAGTCAGGTCGTCCTCCACCCGACTGACCCGACACGTTCAAAGATTGCATTTAGACATGACCCGTGTTCAACCTACACATAGATTCGTTCACCTCTACCCATCTACTGCACGAAATTTTTTTCACCTCTGCCCATCTGTTGCATGAAAGTTCGTTCACGGGTGACCCGTGATCGTTCGCGTTGGGTCGTGCCCGACTGACCCAATGCGTTCAACTCGGGTCGGGGCTGCCCATGAAATTTTTCAAACCAAAAATTTTCAAACAGAAATTTTAACCCTTTGGCCTAGGGCCATGTGGTAGCCTCCGAGCAGGCCATGTGGCACCCTCTAATAGGCCACCAAAATATCATTAAAAAATGAAATATTTTCCATAAAATATTTTCTGAAGATGAAAATTTTTAAGTTCAAAGGTCCTGATTTGAAGGTTATTGGGAAAATTAAAACTTGAATATCTTCCACATCCGACATCGGATTTGAGTGCCCTTCGCAGTGCCAGGATCATAATGACGAACATTATCCGGTCGATCAATTTGTTACCAATTCTGAGAAGTTCCAATTTTGAGCATTTTTTCCCTCTTGGACATGATCAGGTACCTGATAACACCTCCTCATTGGGAAGCTTTTGGACCCCAAAATCCTTCAATTACCTGTTAAGAAGATGAGGGTACAGGTCCCTCACCTTTTCCACTGCAATCCACTAATTTTCCTTACTTGGTTTGCTGCCTTTAAGACCAACCCGAACATAATCAACATTTCCCCTCCTCGAAGTGCGTGTCCTTCTGTCAAGGATAGCATCCTCTTTCAACTCATCCAAAAATTATGGTGAGAAATCCTCTATGGATGGCATCTGAATGTCACTTTCATAATCAGAAATTAAAGGAGGTTCATACAAACGTAAATTTTCCACATTCACGACGAAATACATTTGCATATATGAAGGCAAATCTAGTTGAAAAGCATTATTTCCAACTTGTTTAAGGATCTTGAATGGACCATAACGAATAGGCTTCAACTTTTTACCTTCTCCTTGCATTCTTTCCTTACTAATATGAAGCCATATCTCATCCCCTTCTTGAAACTTATGATCAACTTTGTGCTTATCATGCCTCTCCTTGTACTTGCCTTGAATTTTTTCAAGCGTTTCTTGAACCTACTGATGTATGAGCTGAATTATTTCAATGAACATGTGAGCTTTGTCAATGTCACTATGCCCATCAATGGCCACATCGTTCTCAATAATGAAATCTAAAGGTGACTTAGGAAAATACCCAAAGCAAGCTTCAAAAGGTGAAGTATTTGCAGAAGAGCGCTTGGCCTGGTTGTAAGCATGTTGAATGTAATTCAAGTGCTCATCCAAAAGCTTGGGATGCTTGCTGCAATAAACTCTCAAAATATGTACAATGGTTCTATTCACTACCTCTATTTGGCCATCTGTTTGTGGATGGAAAGCAGTACTCTTCTTCAACTTGGTGTCCATCATCTTCCATAAATTGGACCAAAAATTCCCAACAAATTTGGAATCCCTGTCACTAACAATGGAAATAGGAAAGCCATAATGAACCCATACATGTTGAAAATATAAATCAATAGTTTTTTCAGCAGTTATAGATTTCTTACATGCATAAGAATACACATCTTGCTGAATCGATCAACTACTACATAAATATAATCATGCTTCTTTATAGATAATGGTAGACCTCTAACAAAATCCATAGAAACACTTTCCCATGGTCTAGAAGGTACCGGAAATGGCATATATAAACCAAGATTCCTATATAATGAACAACCTCTAATGAAATGTGAAACACTATCTACCATGGGAGGCCAATAACAATACCTCTATAAATGTGCCACCGTTTTTCTTACCCCGAAATGTCCAGCAATAAGAGAAGAATGAGCTTCTCTCATGATGCTTATTCTATCCCCCTGTGGTATACATAACTTGCCCATATGAAACAACAAATTATTATGCAAATGATAATCATTCTCCTCAACATGATTCCCTTCACTCAAGGTAACATACACATCCTTAAAATCAACATCTGATGCATACTGTTCTATGTCGCTCTCATGTGCAATATAATCATTCTTAAGTAAAGTACTAGCACTAATAATAGGCCTTGAAAGCATATCAGCAAATTTATTTTAAAACCTTTCTTGTACCTTATTACCAAGTGAAATTGTTGTAGAAAACCCATCCATTTGAAATGTTGTGACTGCTGCAATTTACTTTGCAACTGCAAGTACTATAAAGGTTAATGGTCGGTATGAAAAATTGTTTCCTTGCCCATAAAATAGTGTTTCCACTTTTTGACACTTTTTACCAATGCATACAAATCCTTATCATATGTAGGATAATTCACAACAGCACCATTAAATTTCTCAAAATGAAATGTGATAGGCTTACCATGTTGTAAGAGAACTGCACCCATGGCGTAATCACTAGCATTGGTCTGAATCTCAAATGGTTGTCTCAAGTATGGAAATGCAAGGACTGGAGCTGAACTTATCTTCTCTTTCAAAGACTCAAAATCTTTCTGTTGCTTGCCTCCCCATTGGAAAGCACGCTTCACACTAGTCACTACATGCATAGGAGTTGCTATGGCAGAGAAGTTAGAAATAAACTTCTTCCAATACTGAGCTGCACCCAAAAAAATTCTTACCTCTGTAATGGATTTGGGAGTAGGACAATTCACAATGGCTTCTACTTTGGAAGGATCAATTCTCAGAGCACCTCCTCCTACTATGTGTCCCAAATAAACCAAATAAGTCTTTCCAAATTCACACTTTGACATTTTAAGAAATAACTGATTTTTCTTCAAAATATCAAGTACTTTCTTAACATGCATGACATTCTCTTCTCTAGTCTTGCTGAAAATTAAGATGTCATGTAAGTAGACTATAGAGAAATCATCAAGAAAATGACGTAAGACATCATCCATTACTTGCATGAAAGTTGCAGGTGCATTGAATAAACCAAACAGCATAACAAGCCACTCAAAGAGTCCCTGTTTGGTTTTAAATGTTGTCTTCCAAATGTCACTTTCTACAATTCTAACTTGATGATAGCCACTACGTAAGTCTAACTTAGTGAAATATTTAGCATTTTCAGCTGATCTAACAAATCATCTATCCTTGGAAGTGGGTAACGATTCTTTACCGTTATCTTGTTCAATGCCCTGAAGTCTACACACATGTGCCAAGTTCCATATTTATTTGGAATCAACACTATCGGTGACCCACATGGCGAAGTGCTTGGTCTTATGAATCCTTTATCCAACAAGTATTTAATTTTCCTCTTTATTTCAACATTCTCCATGATAGACATGCAGTACATGCCGATGTTAGGAAGAGGAAAATCTTGATGTAAATGGATTTCATGTTGAATCTCCCTTTTAGGAGGTAAACCTATCAGTTCCTGAAACATCTCATGATGTACATCAACTACATCATATAAATCTGATTTAAGCTTGGAATCACAATTTTCAAATGACATGATTCATATCAACCTTGGGCTTAACCATAAGAAGTACAAAACTCTTACAAGAATTCACTAGCCTTTTTACCTGTCCCGCATTTACCATCGCTATATTTTCCTTCTTGTGATGTGCTCTGACAATGAACTCCTTGCCATATTTAAAGAGATGATACTTATTTTCATGGCGATGGAAGATAACTTTCCTGTCAAATAAGTAAGGACTTCCCAAAACAATTCTTGATATATCAAGCGGTACTATATCAAGTTCAATTGTGTCAATAAAGTGTGTAGTAATGGCGAATCGCAATATGCACTTCCTTGAGACTTGTAAGTTTGCATCCTTGCATATCCACCCAAGTGGATAAGGCTTTGGATGTGGAATGGTCTCAAGTTTAAGTTTTTTGACTAAGTCTTCTGATATGGGATTTTCTTGTGACCCATTTTCAAACAGTGTGTCAATTTTTGTATGTTTTGAGACTACCCTCACATGGAACAATTCAATTCTTTCTTCCTCATTTGGAGCTTGTACATGATATTTTGAAGTACTAGTGCTTGGCTTAGTTTCAGTTTCCTTTCCCTTCATGCTTTTCAAACCCATGGCTGCAATTTTGGTTTATTCACCTGAATCATCACCTAAATTTTGTGGTGTAGTTGTAGTAGCTACAGTTTTCTTATTTCCTTTGTTTTTGTTAAACTGAGTTCTTTTTTCGAGATGTAATTTCCAATAGTTTTTCTCTTCATGGCCCTCTCTTGAACAAGGTTTACATATTAATTTTTCACCCTCTTGTTTGATAGATGCATTCTTTTTTCCTTTTCCCTTAAAGGTTTTATCTTTGTTCTTTCCTTTAAAAGGTTTTTTTCTACCCTCATCAAAAGTGTTTTTCCCTCTAGCCTCTAAATGCGTAGCTCGTACACAAACTTCGTCTAGACTAGTAGGATTGAACATAACGATAGTATGTTTAAGGTAGTTGTGCAAACCACCTATATATTTCACCAAAGTTTCTTGACTTTGTAAGTCTACCCCTAATAAGAGTGCTCTTCTCCTAAACTCTTGGGTGTAGTCTTGCACATTTTGTCCCTTAAGCTGTCTAAAGTTTTTCCAATTCATGATAGCCTTTTGTAAATGAGCTAATGGATAAAATTGATTTTTAATTGCAGTAATAAATTCAGCCCCTGATAAAGTGACCTTACCATGTTTTTTCATTTCATCCTTGGTCTTGGCTTCCCACCATACCAATGCTGCTCCATCCATTCTCAATGAGGCTAACTGTATCTTGGTGTCATCATCATGAAGGTTTTGTATCCTTAAATAAACTTCCAATTGGCTGATCCAATTGTCAAGTTTCTCTGCATTGACTTCACCGTTAAACATAAGCAATTAAAATTTGATATCAAGCTTTAAAAATGGACTTTTACCAGTGGTTTTAGACTTGTGAGATTGATTCACCAAAGTCGAGGATGACGATGTAGAGGAAGAGGATGAAGATGGGGATGGTGGATCACCATTTCCTCCATGTCATTTCTTTGACTTGTCATCACTTTTCTTTCCTCTTGAAGAACCCTATCCTTATTTCTGGTTTTTAGAGCCTTCTCCAACAAGCCTATCATTCCTTTCTTGGTAGAGTATCCTCACCATCTCAGTCATATCCAAGAAAGCTTTCAGGAATACCCGTTCTTCTTCCTTAGGATCCATATCTTCAGGAGCTTCTCCCTCTATTAAAGACATTCTTGAAGCTTATTCTATGGCTCTTGGAGGTGGCTCTCTGACCCTTCTTGGTTGTGGATTAGTTTGTGCACTAACCAAGTTTCCTTCACCTCTCTTGTGTTTAAGCATAGTAAGCATCAAAACTTGAAAATAATTAACTATATCTTTGCACAAAACAAATGCTGAGTAAAACTCTAGCTTATAAGGCTCTAATCCTTAGCTCTAATACCAACTGATATGAAAATGAAAGTATTTGTACTGCTGTTCAAATTATTCATTTCCATTAAATTAAGTGTGCAAAGTGTTTGTAAGATCTTGCAAGTAAAACAAAGAGTTCTTGGTAACTGTTTATGAATTTAAGTGTGATGGAGTGTTGTTTAAATTTACTGTTTAACAACTTGAATCTGGATTACACAGCACAATAATTTCACCATAAACACACAACAACATGATGAGGTAGTTCACCCCTCCTGGGCTACATCTGTCAGGTCCAAGGTTTCCAATGGGCATGTCCTTGATATATTATGATGCTCAAATTGGTAATACAGTGAGAAAAAGGCCTAAACATACCAAACCAACTGTGAAAATAAATTTATAACATAGAAATCAGTATAAATTGGCTTTTTTTTTCACCTCAAATGGTTAAGCATATCCCAAAACAGCTCCAACTCCCTCTAGGCCATGACGGTTCTCTCAGATTTCCTGAAGAAAACGTGCCTAAATATCAACTCTGTTGGCTCTGTAACCTATTCCAATGGCTCTGGAATGCTCAGAATAGTTGAAAATGACTAAAATTTCGTCCAAAAAGGTTCAGTATCCTGAAATTTATGATCAAAACAGTATTTGCCCAATCTTGCCTAAAAAACCTCCACCAAATTTGGGAGGACTACAGATAACTCCACTAGTTTAGTAAATGTCGCCAGATTAGGAGGTCTGACAGTTGGAACTGCTAGAGGAAACTATCGGTTACGTTTAAATTTTAATGTGGAGTGATCACATTCGCCTTCGCATAGACCGCCGGCTATTTTGGTTACAACTCTCCACCCACTTCACATTTATTGTTGGGATAAGTGACCACATATCACGCGGTTTGTCAACTGTTTGCACCCGCAGTCAAGGTTTTAAGCCTTAGGTTTTCAGATCTTGGTCATGAGGTTAGGTCAGGGGCTTAGCCCTAAGGGCTAAACATAATTTTCTGCTCCAAATTTCATTAGCCAATCGCTATACCCTGAACGTGTTCAGGTCGGGTCGTCCTCCGCTCGACTGACCCGACACGTTCAAAGATTGCGTTCAAACGTGACCCGTGTTCAACCTGCACGTAGATTCATTCACCTCTGCACATCTGTTGAATGTTTTAGCACTCAAATCTACCTTAGGCTGAAATAAGGTAAAACTCAAGGCTACATCAAACCACGCTCAGCCTCGTAGCTAGCCCTACGAGGACAGGAGAGGGCTCTCTCCGGGTATATCTCGGCAAAAGGTTTTCAGAGGGGTTGAGATGACTTATAATGAACAATGAATATTGAATTTAGGCTATTAAAGAGATAGGAAATTTTTATTTTGATTTTTTGGGTTTTTGTTGAAAAAATGGGAAAAACAATTTTGGGTCCGGGGATAAGGCCAATTTTTTGCAGAATTCGAGTTGGGGCGAGGTAGGAAATAGTCTTGATGCTTTTGATTGGGTATATGGATGGATCAGAGCTACAAGGAGCTGAAGAGGGCAAGGGGGAACATGGATCCTCTCCAAACAGGCGAAAACATGTAAAACTAAACAAATTCAAAGGCAGAGCACTGAAATCAATGGATTCAACCTCATTTACTCATTCATTTAGTTTCAGAAGCATAAGAAGGGAATGGCATACATTAAACATGAAAGAACTTACAATAAACTGAGAGAAAACACCATCAAGAACTGAAAGCCAGAAGAATCCCAACAGGTGCTGCAAAACCTCTGATCTTTCCTTAGCCAAAATATGAAAAATATGTACAATAGTGTGCCAAAATCTTCCCAAGAGTCCAACCTATTCCAACCTCTGAAAAGGATTGAGAAATTACATCATATAGAGCATCCTAACCCCTTCCCATGCCTATAGGGGTCGAATTCCTCCTTCTAGGAGCAATTCCAACTAATTCTAAACAAGGAGCTAGAATCTAGGCATCCAAACAACTTGCCTCTAAAAGGGAGGGAACTGATTCTTACATCTGATTTTTACTTTTTTAGGAGTGAATCATCTAGAATAGGTAAAAGTGAGTCCAAGTTACATGCCAACCATAAAATTACATCAATAGAACTGAAAAATTACATCCATAAGCAAAACTGGTCCAACTAGCCGAAATCCTGAGCTGGAAAGTGAAAAATTGACCAAAAATCTATATGCGTAGCGCGCCTGAGCCATATGCGTAGCGCGTCTTTCAGCCTGATTTTGGGGCACTTCCTAGCATCCAAATTGAGCTCATGATAGCTCTTTGGAAAGCCTTGGATGTTGGCTATCCAACCCAAGTGGAATTTCCCAATTTGGAGCTAATTTTCCCTCCAAAAATTCATTCTCCCAGAAGTACTTCCTGCTGGTGCAAAAGGTGGCAGAAAGGTGGTTTTCATGGTGTTTTTGGGCCCTTTGATCATCCATAACTTGATGAAATGCTTCGAAAATACTGGAACATGCATAACTTACCATGAAAAACCCAAAAATATAATTTTTTCCTCCAGCAAGTGTACCAATCATAAGCGAGCGCGTCGACGCGCTACTCGTATGGCTGAAAAATCTGTTTTGAGACCAAAATATTTCAAAATGACAAAAATTTCTCCGAATTTGCTCAAATTTGGAGAGAAGACCCTCCATCATGTATCATGCCCAGCCAATGAAGCCTTGTCCAAAATCTGGAGTGGATCAGGCCTCTTTCGCCTCTTTAGTGCTTCGCTCAATCTCCTCTTCAGAATCTTCATTTTTGCTTTGCAGACATGCATGCGGGCCCAATAATGACCTTTCATGTGACGAAGCATGTCTTTTTCTCTATTTTCCTTTGCCAAAAATTTCTCCAGATGAATTTTAACATGCGTGAGGCAAGAATCTCGATCAGCTGGTGTCATATCACCAGGTCTCTTCCGAGCCAATTGTCGATGCTCACGGATTCGCCACAGCTCATAAAGTGTGTGCTCATCCTCTAGTTGTTTGTTACGCTGCTCCAGGTATTTTATCACCCACTAATCCCTCTACAATTTCTCTTTCAGCGTGTCATTCTCGACCTTTTTCTCCTGGATGATCTCTTTCAGTTTCGAGCAAGGAGAGCTCGCATCAACATCAATGATCGTGAAATCAGTGTCTCGGCCTCCTGATGGGCCCTCATCATGCATAGGCCTCTTGCCTCTATCCTGAATCTGTACCTGTGCTGAAGAAGAATGCGAGACCCCTTCCACATCATGTGGAGATAATACTTGCTCTGCTGATGGAGTCAACGAGACCCCTTCCACCCCGGGTGGAGATAGTACTCGTCGTGTAGCTGCAAATAAGGCTCTGTGGCCTCGCTGGTATGTCACATAC
Source organism: Pinus albicaulis (assembly GCA_034641835.2). Lineage (NCBI taxonomy): Eukaryota > Viridiplantae > Streptophyta > Pinopsida > Pinales > Pinaceae > Pinus > Pinus albicaulis. The sequence continues at coordinate 1,221,211,961 of CM076582.1, read as the reverse complement.
AATGGAGCACTGATATGCTCGATCTCAGGAATGTCAGGCTGGTGTGAAGGCTCTCCCTCATCATGAACTACGTCGGGAGGTGGCTGTAGCGCTGTGAAGAAGTCACGGGAGATGAAATCCTCCCAAGTAATGCCCTGCTATGTCAACTGATGCACCACTACGATCTTGATCAGCGCGTAATGATATATACTTATATGATGTTGTGCTGGGGTCTTCTTCTGTACAAAAATCATCATCCTCTCTATGTTACGATACATGAAGTATGGAATGTTCATCATTTGTACCCTTGTAAAATGCATCAACAAATGGACATGGTATGCATAAAGACGCGAGAATCTGCCCTCGCAACTGAAATACCGAATGATGAGTTTCATCAATGGTGCAAACTCATCCTTCAGGAATCTGAAAGGAAAAACCCTGCTCATGTGCCTCATATACCCAGGTTTGATGTATGACTCATAGTGGAATTTCTCTAACTGCTGACGTTTGTTCCATTCCTCTCCTATATTTGGTATCCCGGTGGCCTGAGCAATAGTCTCTGGTGACAGAATGAAATCTACTCCGGCGAGGTTTACACGGCCATCATGTAAATGTAGAACAAATAGACGAGCTAGTTCACGATGATGCTGGGTTTGTGAAATCATCTCACAGTATTTTAAACATGACTGACGCTGAAAACAATCCATTGCAAGCGGGCAAGCCTGCAATTGAGCCAAAGAAGTAGGCTCTTCCCTGAGATGCTTACCACCTTTGCCACTTTTGTGAGACCTTCGTGGCACATTACCCTCTGCTGTGGAATCACTGTCATACTCCTGCTCATAAACTGAATACGTCTCTGACATGGCTTTGAAAACAAGATGTTTGCAATATGTATGTTGATATAGGTGTAGTGAAGTCAAAAGTTTCAATGTATGCTCAAAACCCAAATATGTTACATATGTACCAAAGCATCATAAGAAAATAAGCCACAGTGGTAATAGCTCTGTTAAGTGGATTGGCATAAAAACAGTCACTGCTTTGATCACAAGGGAATTTGACAAATGAGTAAAAAGTGTAATGTAGTGTGCAGCCTTTGTAATGCTGGCTAAAATTTGTCAAAGGGAAAAATGAGTATGAGACTGTGTTTTGTCAATGGAGAATGGGGAAACAATGTGATAATGACCATAGTAAAACAATAGCAATGACAGTGGTAATATAATGGAGATGACAGCAGTGATGAAATGGCAAACTGAGAGCGTGAGGGCCGTGACACTGTGACAGTAGATGCATCGGTATATATATCAACAATACAAGCTGGGAAATCCTTCACAAGACCATCAACATGTATTTCAAAACCCCAAGAGATGAATTTGCAATGAACCTAGGGTTTCACCTTTGTCCACATCAAACACACTAATTTCCCCACTTTAAAAACACCACAATCCTGTTCAAAAATCACTTAACAATGGCGGAGAACCTACTTGCAAGCCGATTGAGGCGTTTGGGCATGAAACTGGACGCAAGGGCAAAATTTTTTGGCTCTGAGACTGTATGGGTAGCGCGCTCACCCAATGCGTAGCGCACTGCATGTGTGTAGCGCCCTTGTTATTTTACACAGGCTGGTGAGGCTATATGCGTAGCGCGCTCTATATGAGTAGCGCGCCTTCTCTGCTCGTAGCGCGCACCTCCAGTTCCGGTCCACACTTTGTAAAACACGATTTCGGCCTTCAACTTCACCACTTCGATTTCTGCCTTGAGAATTTGTGCAAATTAATTGTTTTCCATGTCTTATATGTGAAGAAAAATATCTCATAAAATCAGATTTGATTTTAAATTTGCTTCATAACCCACTTTTATAATGTTTGGCACTTTGTCATTCGATCACTTAATACAATGTTGTTCTTTGGCTTTTCCTTGCTTTTTCTTGAGTCTTGGACTGATGATACCTGGTTGTTTTTTGCAGGGATTTGGCATTTGGCTTAGGCAAAGATCAGAGGCTTGCTCTGAAACTTATTATGGTGAAACAAATACAATTATTACAAAAAATGAAGTTTGACAATTTCTAGTTCCAAAACAGAGTTTTGGACTAGAAATGTCTTCAAATGTTTTTGATAATAAAAACGTGAAATAGGAATCCTTTGAAACTAACCTCATGTCCTGCGGGCTTTTATTACATGTATGCAAAGGACTGAAAACCCTAGACTCTAGGACTAAAGACTCTTTTTAACGAAACTAATCATTTATGACCATGAATGCAATGACCATGAACTTCAGTGATTTTTTGAGGAATTCTAATTAGCCCTGCAGGTACAAGCATGAGGAAACACAAGACAACCAGACCCCCTCGTCAGTCAATGGCATGCCCCTAGAGAAATGCAACGAAGTGGAACGAGCGAGACACCTAAAAATGATATGCAAAAAGCGAACTGATCTCTGACGGAGGGATGTAAGGACTGACTCTAACATTGGCTCCAATGGGGATGGTGGCTCCAAGGAGATGCCAAGAACGGTAGATCTCTGGGGGAGCAGAAAGTGCCTCCATCCATTGGGCAATGGAATCATTATTGCAACAGATAACACAAAACTTTTAATACATTTATTGACTGCAGACTTGACTGAAAATCGACTGAAACTTGACCAAAACTGACTCAATTTTTAAACTGAAAAGACTGATAAAACTGACTTGACAAACTTCAAACCAACCAACCTCCATCTCCAGAATTATAGCCTTCGCTCCGGGCCCCAGACTGAAGATGATAGATCAGTACAAACTTGCAATAAAACAAAAGTAAAATGATATATACAATGATGATGAAATCAGCAGAAAATACTCAGAAGTGGTATCTCTTTAGCAGCCGACCATTGATCAGCCCTCCAGGACAATCATCTCCATTCATTTCCTTGAGAAGAAAGGCGTTTTGACCACGATACGCTGCTATCTTGAAAGGACCCTTCCATAGGTTCTCAAATTTGTCGTGCTTTCCCTTATCTTCATTCCGAGCATCCCACTTCAAAACCACCTCATCCAGCTGAAACTTATCTGCTTTTGCCTTCCTGTCATAAATCTTCTTTATGCGCTCCTGTAACTTGAAATTATTTTGAAAGACCTCCTCTCGTGTCTGCTATAAATGAATCATCTGATTAATCCTCTACTGCATGGGATCTTCCTCACTACCAGCTTCCTGAAGCAATTTGACTACCGGGACAACAAGTGAAGTAGGAAAAACCATGTCTATCCCATACACCAACTCGAAAGGAGACATGCCAATAGACTTTTTCTGACTTACCCTATCAGCCCAAAGTGCATTCACTAATTTCTTGTGCCAGCCCTTTTTATTGATTTCCAACAATTTCTTAATGATATTCACCAAGGACTTATTTGAAGATTCCGCCAGACCATTTCCTTGTGGATGGTAGGCAGTCGAATGTCCCAAGCTCATATTGTACTTATAGAAAAATTCAACCATCCTCTTAGACTTGAAGGTCGTTGCATTATCTTTGATTATCTTACTAGGACACCCAAAACGTGACAGAATATTGTTTTCAAGAAAAGAGATAATTACCGCATCCGTGGCCTGTCGAGTGGGAATGGCCTTGATCCACTGTGTGAAGTAATCCGTAGCTATCAATATCCATCTATGTTGTTTGGAAGATGCTGGATGGATTTCCCCGATGAAATCCAATCCCCATTGCTGGAATGGTGCACTAACTTCAATTGGTTTGAGAGGCAAAGGCTGTAGTTTCTACTTCCCTTCGAAAATTTGGCATTCGTGACAATTCTTAACAGCCTTATATACATCAGAAAACAAAGAAAGCCAATAGTAACCTGCCCTTAGAATCTTATTCGCTGTGGTTTTCCAAAACAGATGGCCCCCGCAGTCTCCTCTATGAAAGTCCTCCAAAACTCTTTTGGCTTCTTCCTCTACCAAAAAATTCAATAACATTCCACCAGGGTCTTTCCAATACAATGCAGAATTCAGTATGCAAAACTTTGCAGCTCTCAACTTCAATGTTCTACTCTTATTTCTAGGCATCCCAAGAGGTGGAGACAAATTCTGAAGCACATATAAAATGTCAGCATACCAAGGGGAAGAAACAAAAATATCAGATACCTGAAATGACGTACTCTCCTCGTCTTCATCGGACATGGTAGCGATCAAATTTATATCTAGAGCATGCAGATTTGTTTCAGCCATAAGCTTGGCGAGTCCTTGTCCTTTGATCAGCTTGGTCGGTTTAATCTCCACATCATATTCTAACAATGCAGCGATCCACTTACCCTGTCTTCCTTCTGGATCTGCCTGTACCAAAACATCTTTAACTGCTGTGTTAGGAACATATGCTATAATGTGGGAATGCAGTATATACACACGGAAATCTTTCAAGGCCTTTACAAGCGCAAGTTCTTGTTTCTCAATAATGTTATATTTTAATGCTCCGTCCCTTATAATCCAACTGAAAAAAGCAATGGGCTTCTCAACTCCATCCCTTTTCTGCATTAAAACAGCTGCCAAAGTGTGCTCAGAAGCAAACAAAAACAAAATGAACTCCTGTGTGTATTCCGGGCTGATTAAAATAGGGGCTGAAGAAAGAGCTATCTTTACCAAATTAAATTATTTCACCGCCTCTTCTGTCCACTTTACCTGATTGTCCTTTTTCAGCATGTCCGTGATTTCTCTAAGATGCTCAGCAAGATTTGGAATGAAACGACGCAGAAAATTCATTTTACCATTAAAGGACTGTATTTCTTTCTTGTTCCGGGGCTGTTCAATCTGTTGGATGGCTTCAACATGTGCAGGGTCAACACGAATGTCGTCTTTCGATATGATGTGGCCAAGGAGATTGCCTTCATCCATGGAAAATAGGCTCTTTTTCGGATTCAGCGAAATGCCATATTTTCTGCACTTCTGGAAAACAACTTTCAAATGATATAAATGTTCCTCATCAGAATTTGAAAACACAGTTAAATCATCAAGGTAAACAACCAAAAATACAACTTTCTCGTTAGCGAAAGCCATGTCCATTGCTCGTTGAAAAGTGGCGCCTGCATTCTTCAAACCAAACAGCATTTTTGCATAATGAAACGTTCCCCATGGAGTGGTGAACGCATTCTTGTCACGATCATCTTCATGCACTAAAATTTGGTTATAACCCGAATAGCCGTCGAGTAGTGAAATCCTTGATGCTCCAACTACTTGCTGCAATATATGGTCCATTTTTGGCAGCGGATAATTGTCTTTTAATGATACCTTATTCAAATTTCTGAAGTCGATACATAAACGGATCTCACCTGTTTTCTTTCTCACGGGCACCAAATTTGATATCCAATCTGAAAATCGGATAGGCACAATGATTCCTGACTTATACAACCTCTTTACCTCTTTTTCAATCGATGGTAGCAGCTTTGGATTGATTCTCCTCAACTTTTGACAGAAAGGCTTCTGATTTGGTTTAATGGTGATGGTATGCTGAATGATATTAGTGTCATATGTTTTTAAATCTGAGTAATCTCACGCAAAAGCATCAGAAAATGAAGACAAAAATTTCACATACTCTGCCTTTACCTTTGGTGACAATGACTTTGATAACTTTACCATCTTGGGATTTTCGGCTGTCCCAATATTTACCTCTTCAACGCCCTTTTCAGTCGGCCTCAATGTCGGTTTGCGGGCTACATCGTCTTGATCAAAGAGTTCCTCCAAAGGAATCAATCCTTTAGGAATGATGTTATATTTAAGTTGCAGTACTTCCATTTGATTTATTTCTATATCATCATTACCATCATCATGTTCTGTATCTATGGAGGTGTCTTTAAACTTACCCCTATTTTGCATAAAATCACTAATCTCCTCGTCATCCTGAAAGACTTGCCAACATCGCTGATTGTCTGGAACGGTGGGGCGGTGCTTCACATGAATCTCAAACTTGTTGCTGGAATTCATTGGAATTTTTAAATTGCTTGCTGCCTTAGCAAGTCCATCAGTGACACCATTTTGTATGCGAGGCACACATGTCAAGGTATGATCAGAAAATAACTTCAGAATATCTAAAACTGCATTATGGTAAGCCCTCATGTGAGGATGCTTGGCCTAAAACTCACCCTTTACCTGCTTTATCACCAACTCTGAATCACCATAGACTGCAATTCTTTTCGCTTTCATCTTTCTAATAATCTTAAGGCCAGCAATCAGAGCCTCATATTCTGCTTCATTATTAGAACAGTCAAATGCTAGCTTGTAGGAACACACTCTCACATTACTTGGAACCTTATCTGGAGCGGAAAATGGACTACGAATCCAAACACCAATTCCAGCAGCGTCACTACCCACTGCGCCATCAAAATCCATGGTCCAAAGACCATCTTCATCGTCCTCTAGATGCTGAAATTGCGCCAGCTCTGTTTTTCCTATTTGTTGCCCATTGTATTTAGCTGATTGCTCCATAGTATCTTGCTTTTCTCTTCTTTCTTTTTGCAGAACTTCCCTAAAATTCTCGGTGATTTCTGGTATATCTTCCGCCTGAACTAATTGACTATCTATATCATTAAAACTATCAGCAAACAACACAAATGACTCTAAGTCGGTATGTACATAATTTACAAGATGATTGATTGGCTTCTCCTTGCTAGTTATCATGTATTTCATCTTCTGCTCTTGATATAACTTTCTCATTTGACCGAAGACTGGAATTGTCGCATAAGAGAAATCTAACTGTAGTGTACCTTTCAACTTTTCCCCCCAAGATCTTGAAAGGAGCATCCCAAATCGCGGAGGAATGTCCGCCACAACCACATCCATTAAGACATTCTTCGCCGGAATTTGATCTAAGCTTACAACCAAATCTTTGATGAGTCCGATACACCTCACACGGCTGGAATCAAATGAATACAAATCATGATATTTTCTTGTAATGTCTAGTCCCAACTTTTCCATGATCGCCTTTGGCATCAGATTGTGCGAAGCACCCGAATCGAACATGGCATTGTGAAATACATATTCATGCAACCTCAAACTAATATAAAAGGGAGGAACATCACTGTCAGGGGACTCACCATCGAATGCAGGCCCAAATATCAATTCTGGCTGATCATCTTCAACATTTACCGTGTCAAACATTGGATCGAAATTCAGAATTTTGGAGACTTGACCTCGGTAGCTGTTGTTCTTCATGATTTCTTTCAAAGGAATAGATACTTTCAGTTTGGAAATTTCATTTTCTAAACTAAATGTTGAAACTCTTTCGACTTCTTTGACCAGAACTTCCTTCTTTTCAGCCTTATCCTTCATTATACTTGACTGATTTACCTTTTCTGCTGATGATACTTTACTAGCTGTGGGATCAATTGTCTCTTTTCCTTTCTTCTGTGGTATAGGTGAATCCATCTTCGGTGCTGAAGCCTCTTTTCTTTTCTGAATTGGATTTATGGGCACATCTCTGCTTCTCAATGAGTACTGCTTCTGTTGAGCGGACAAAGCATTCAAATATCCTCTTTGGTAATCATGTGATTCTTCCTCTAAATCTGCATCATTTGCTAAAATGAAATCCTCATCTTTCTATGCAGCTGAACTTTCTCCATATTCTTCATCCTCAGAAATGTAAATAGGCAGATCGTCGGGAGTAAAGAAATGGTTTTTCTCACCTACTACATCATCGTCATCGTCTGAATCTTGACTCACAAAATTCTGCAAAAGAGGAGTTTTAATCTGTTGCTGGGCTACCGGCTCTTGTGCTCTCTGTTCACGCTACTTAATTTTGAACTGTGGCTGCTGCTGACCACGATAATTGGGGTTACGAATCTGCGTTTCTGGTTTTTCAAGCCTCATTCTTTTGAGCATTTTTTCCATCTCACGAAGCCAGTGCGGTTCTGATGCAGATGTGGAAGCCTCTTCTTTTATAGTCACTCTTTTCTCTGCTTTCAACCGGGCTCTTTTATCATTCAGATTCGCCTCAACACTAACAGCAATCTTCTGCATATCTTCTAAGGTAGGCAGATCTCTGTCACGTAGCGAATAAGCCATCTCCAGATCAAAACCATCCAGGAATTTAAGAAGATCTGACTTTTTAGACGGTCTTAAGTCATCTGGAATTGCATTATACACTGTATTGAATCTGATAATATAATCCTGAATGGACTCACTAGGATTACACTTAATGCTGGTATACTCTGAAGTGATCTGCAGCGGATCTTTTTTCATCTCCCATCGATCTAAAAATTGTGTCTGAAGCTCTTGTAATGTATTTATACTTGCGGGATGTAGAGCTCTGAACCATTTACGAACCTCACCTCCAAAAGTCTGGGCAAACAACCTCATGGACACATTTTCTTCATCTATTTCATGCAAGTCCAAGAAATATGTCATTCGAACAATATGTTGCTGACCGGATATACTCTGTGGTGTGCCATCAAATATGGGAATCTTTCTCTGATAATCAGCAGGCATAGGATCCAAATTTTCAGGTAAAACAAGAGGTGCAAATCTCGCAGCCATGGCTCTTGGCGGATTTATAATCTGCTGTCTCGGAGAAACAGGAAGAATGGGAGTAGTAGGTGAACGAGGTGTAAGCGGTGGAGACGGAGGAGAAACTACTGCTGATTGCTGATCAGAAATCTCAGGCTGTACGCGAGTGGTAGGGATAAAGGGAGGTTCAGTGGGAATCTGTGAACTAGATGCAATCTCAGATGGCCCAAGAGTTTGTGAGGCAGATTCAATGAATTCGGGAATATTGGTTGCCACAATGGAATTTTGCAGATTCAGAATACAATTATCAATAGATCTATTTGCTTGCTCAACTTCTAAATACTTGATGAACTCAGGATTGATAACGGTAGAACCAGTGGCACTTTCGGATTTGGTTTCAAACAATGATAACTCAAACTGATCGTCAAACTCAATATCATCAATGTATTCGAAAACAGTGGGCTGTGAGTGAGATTTGACCAAAGGAATAATAGGAGCTTCTCGACGGAAAATTCTTGGGATTAGGTTGGGGTTTTCATATACTGGAGGCGGATTTGGATCAGGATTTGATCTGGTATGCCTTCTTGAAGCCAGTGTATTAATCTACTCGGGAAAAATTTCAAGGGACGCAATCAATTATCTTCAGCCTATCGACTTCTAGACTTAATCATCCAAAGGTCTAGAACGAACAAGTATACTGGGGTGATTTTGCAAATCAAGTGCTGCATTCACAAGCTAACCGAAGATCGACTGAAGCAGCGTTTATCTATTTCCGTTTATGCATGGCAAAAGCGTTTTGAAAGCTACCTGGCGTGACTTCAGAATCCGTCTAAGACTCATGAAACAAACACATCAACAAGCAAACCATTGAGATTTGTCCCCAGTATGGTCGCCACTATGTTAGCGCTCAAATCTACCTTAGGCTGAAATAAGGTAAAACTCAAGGCTACATCAAACCACGCTCAGCCTCGTAGCTAGCCCTACGAGGACAGGAGAGGGCTCTCTCCGGGTCTATCTTGGAAAAAGGTTTTCAGAGGGGCTGAGATGACTTATAATGAACAATGAATACTGATTTTAGGCTAGTAAAGAGATAGGAAATTTTGATTTTGATTTTTTGGGTTTTTGTTGAAAAATGGGAAAAACAATTTTGGGTCTGGGGATAAGGCCAGATTTTTGCAGAATTCGAGTTGGGGTGAGGTAGGCAATAGTATTGATGCTTTTGATTGGGTATATGGATGGATCAAAGCGACAAGGAGATGAAGAGGGAAAGGGGGAACATGGATCCTCTCCAAACAGGCGAAAACATGTAAAACTAAACAAATTCAAAGGCAGAGCACTGAAATCAATGGATTCAACCTCATTTACTCATTCATTTAGTTTCAGAAGCATAAGAAGGGAATGGCATACATTAAACATGAAAGAACTTACAATAAACTAAGAGAACACACCATCAAGAACTAAAAGCCAAAAGAATCCCAACAGGTGCTGCAAAACCTCTGATCTTTCCTTAGCCAAAATATGAAAAATATGTACAATAGTGTGCCAAAATCTTCCCAAGAGTCCAACCTATTCCAACCTCTGAAAAGGATTGAGAAATTAAATCATATAGAGCATCCTAACCCCTTCCCATGCCTCTAGGGGTCGAATTCCTCCTTTTAGGAGCAGTTCCAACTAATTCTAAACAAGGAGCTAGAATCTAGGCATCCAAACAACTTGCCTCTAAAAGGGAGGGAACTGATTCTTACATCTGATTTTTACTTTTTTAGGAGTGAATCATCTAGAATAGGTAAAAGTGAGTCCAAGTTACATGCAAGCCATAAAATTACATCAAGACAACTCAAAAATTACATCCACAAGCAAAACTGGTCCAACTGGCCGAAATCCTGAGCTGGAAAGTGAAAAATTGACCAAAAATCTATATGCGTAGCGCGCCTGAGCCATACGCGTAGCGCGTCTTTCAGCCTGAGTTTGGGGCACTTCCCGGCATCCAAATTGAGCTCATGATAGCTTGTTGGAAAGCCCTGGATGTGGGCTATCCAACCCAAGTGGAATTTCCCAATTTGGAGCTAAGTTTCCCCTCCAAAACTTTATTCTCCCAAAAGTACTTCCTGCTAGTGAAAAAGGTGGCAGAAAGGTGGTTTTCATGGTGTTTTTGGGCCCTTTGATCATCCAGAACTTGATGAAATGCTTCGGAAATACTGGAACATGCATAAATTACCATGAAAAACCCAAAAATATAAATTTTTCCTCCAGCAAGTGTACCAATCATAAGTGAGCGCGTCGACGCGCTACTCGTATGGCTGAAAAATCTGTTTTGAGACCAAAATATTTCAAAATGACAAAAATTTCTCCGAATTTTCTCAAATTCGGAGTGAAGACCCTCCATCATGTATCATGCCCAGCCAATGAAGCCTCGGCCAAAATCCGGAGTGGATCAGGCCTCTTTCGCCACTTTAGTGCTTCGCTCAATCTCCTCTTCAGAATCTTCATTTTTGCTTTGCAGACATGCATGCGGGCCCAATAATGACCTTTCATGTGACGAAGCATGTCTTTGTCTCTATTGGCCTTTGCCAAAAATTTCTCCAGATGAATTTTAACATGCATGAGGCAAGAATCTCGATCAGCCGGTGTCATATCACCAGGTCTCTTCCGGGCCAATTGTCGATCCTCACGGATTCGCCGCAACTCATAAAGTGTGTGCTCATCCTCTAGCTATTTGTTACGCTGCTCTAGGTAGTTTATCACCCACTGAGAACTCTGCAATTTCTCTTTCAGTGTGTCATTCTCGGCCTTTTTCTCCTGGATGATCTCTTTCAGTTTCGAGCTAGGAGAGCTCGCATCAACATCAATGATCGTGAAATCAGTGTCCCATCCTCCTGATGGGCCCTCATCATGCATAGGCCTCTTGCCTCTATCCTGAATATGTACCTGTGCTGAAGAAGAAGGCGAGACCCCTTCCACATCATGTGGAGATAATACTCGCTCTGCTGATGGAGTCAACGAGACCCCTTCCACCCCGGGTGGAGATAATACTCGTCGTGTAGCTGCAAATAAGGCTCTGTGGCCTCGCTGGTATGTCACATACAATGGAGCACTGATATGCTCGATCTCAGGAATGTCAGGCTGGTGTGAAGGCTCTCCCTCATCATGAAATACCTTGGGAGGCGGTTGTAGCGCTGTGAAGAAGTCACAGGAGATGAAATCCTCCCAAGTAATGCCCTGCTGTGTCAACTGATGCACCACTACGATCTTGATCAGTGCGTAATGATATATACTTCTATGCTGCTGTGCTGGGGTCTTCTTCTGTACAAAAATCATCATCCTCTCTATGTTGTGATACATGAAGTATGGAATGTTCATCATTCATACCGTCGTAAAATGCATCAACAAACGGACATGGTACGCATAAAGACGCGAGAATCTTCCCTCGTAACTGAAATACCGAATGATGAGTTTCATCAATGGTGCAAACTCATCCTTCAGGAATCTGAAAGGAAAAACCCTGCTCAGGTGCCTCATATACCCAGGTTTGATGTATGGCTCATAGTGGAATTTCTCTAACTGCTAACATTTGTTCCATTCCTCTCCTATATTTGGTATCTCGGTGGCCTAAGCAATAGTCTCTAGTGACAGAATGAAATCTACTCCGGCGAGGTTTACACGGCCATCATGTAAATGTAGAACAAATAGACGAGCTAGTTCACGATGATGCTGGGTTTGTGAAATCATCTCACAGTATTGGAAACATGACTGACACTGAAAACAATCCATTGCAAGTGGGCAAGCCTGCAATTGAGCCAAAGAAGTAGGCTCTTCCCTGAGATGCTTACCACCTTTGCCACTTTTGTGAGACCTCCATGGCACATTACCCTCTGCTGTGGAATCACTGTCATACTCCTGCTCATAAATTGAATCCGTCTCTGACATGGCTTTGAAAACAAGATGTCTGCAATATGTATGTTGATATAGGTGTAGTGAAGTCAAAAGTTTCAATGTATGCTCAAAACCCAAATATGTTACATATGTACCAAAGCATCATAGGAAAACAAGCCACAGTGGTAATAGCTCTGTTAAGTGGATTGGCATAAAAACAGTCACTGTTTTGATCACAAGGGAATTTGACCAATGAGTAGAAAAAGTGTAATGTAGTGTACAGCCTTTGCAATGATGGCCAAGATTTTTCAAAGGGAAAATGAGAATGAGACTGTGTTTGTCAATGGAGAATAGGAAACAGTGTGATAATGACCATAGTAAAACAATAGCAATGACAGTGGTAATATAATGGCGATGACAGTAGTGATGAAATGGCAAACTGAGAGCGTGAGGGCCGTGACACTTTGACAGTAGATGCATAGGTATATATATCAACAATACAAGCTGGGAAATCCTTCACAAGACTATCAATATGTCTTTCAAACCCTAAGAAATGAATTTGAAATAAACATAGGGTTTACACATTTCTCCTCATCAAATACTTGTTTCCCCACTTTAAAAACACCACAATCATGTTCAAAAATCACTTAACAATTGTGGAGAACCTACTTGCAAGCCGATTGAGGCGTTTGGGCATGAAATTGGACGCAAGGGCAAAAAATTTTGGCTCTGAGACTATATGCATAGCGCGCTCACCCAGTGCGTAGCACGCTGCATGTGCATAGCGCCCTTGTTATTTTACACAGGCTGGTGAGGCCCAACGCGTAGCGCGCCTCTTGTGTGTAGCGCGCCTTCTCTGCGCGTAGCGCGCACCTCCAGTTCCGGTCCACAGCTTTGTAAAACACGATTTCGGCCCTCAACTTCACCACTTCGATTTCTGCCTTGAGAATTTGTGCAAATGAATTGTTTTCCATGGCTTATATGTGAAGAAAAATATCTCATAAAATCATATTGATTTTAAATGCCTTTCAAAACCCACTTTTATAATGTTTGGCACTTTGTCATTCGATCATATACAATGTTGTTCTTTGCTTTTCCTTGCTTTTTTCTTGAGTCTTGGACTAATGATACAGTTTGTTTTTTTGCAAGGATTTGGAATTTAATAGGCAAAGATGATGTGGATGAGGCTTGCTTTCTGGCCGTTATGGTGAAACAAATACAATTTTACAAAAAATGAAGTTTGACAATTTCTAGTTCCAAAACGAGTTTTGGACTAAATGTCTTCAAATGTTTTGATAATAAAAACGTGGAATTAGGAATCCATTTGAAACTAACCTCATGGCTGGGGCTTTTATTACATGTATGCAAGAGATGAAAAACTGAAAACCCTAGACTCTAGGACTAAAGACTCTTTTTAATGAAACTAATCATTTATGACCATGAATGCAATGACCATGAACTTAAGTGATTTTTTGAGGAATTCTAATTAGCCCTGTAGGTACAAGCATGAGGAAACGCAAGACAACCAGACCCCCTCGTCAGTCAATGGCATGCCTCTAGTGGAACGAGCGAGACACCTAAAAATGATATGCAAAAAGCGAACTGATCTCTGACGGAGGGCTGTAAGGACCGACTCTAACAGAATGAAATTTTTTTCACCTTTTCCCATCTGCTGCATGAAAGTTCGTTCACAGGTGACTTGTGACCATTCGGGTCGGGTCGTCCCCGACAAACCCGATGCATTCAGCTCAGGTCAGGGCTGCCCATGAAGTTTTTCAAACCAAAAATTTTCGAATAGAAATTTTAACCCTTTGGCCTAAGGCCACATGGCACCCTCTGATAGGCCACCAAAATATCATTAAAAATGAAATATTTTCCATAAAATATTTTCTAAAGATGACAATTTTTTAAGTTCAAAGGGCCTGTTTTGAAGGTTATTGGGCAAATTAAAAATTGAATATCTTCCACATCCGACATCGGATTTGAGTGTCGTTCACGGTGCCAGGATCGCAATGACGAACACTATCCGGTCGATCAATTTGTTACCAATTCTGAGTAGTTCCAATTTTGAGCATTTTTTCCCTCTTGGACATGATCACCTGATCAAGCATTGGTTGGAAAAATGATCTGGTTCCCTAGGTGGGTTGAGTTACTAGTCCTGGATCCTTTATTAGAAAAATGCTCTGGAGCTTGAAAACAACTAGGGTTGAGTTACTAGTCCTGGATCCTTGGTTGGAACAAACACTTTGGAGCCTTGGAGTAGCTTGGATAGACACCAATTCGCGATGGTTGTGATTTCTAACTGTGAGGTGGAATCACTCGTTGAGGTTTGAGGTGGCTTGGCCTTTAGAAGCCTTGGATTGGTTTTGATTGATGTGTTTGATGAGATCCCACATTAATTCTTGTAATATGGCACGAGGGTGATTGGTTGAAGAGAGACTTGGCTCAACCAATCTATGGTCGAGTGGAACGTTGAGTTCCCATCCTCGGTTGGTTTCTACATTCATTAATGAGAAATCAATTCCATTGGTAATTGGTATTCAATTGTACTAATTTATATGTGGATTCTATTGTTAATGTATCCATGATATTTCTGTTGTTTTTATGTTAGTTATGAGCACGCATTTTTACACTGATGATGTATGCCTCTTCCCATGTCTTTACTTATAAATGAATACACAATTTATCTATGATAAAATAGATTTTATTTTAGTTAATGATGTAGGGTATCAATTCTTCTTAATGATTCTCAGATAAGAATGAGACCCGTGTGCTTAGATCTATTGTTTACACATGTAGCTTTCATGTTTGTGACATGTTTGACAAAATTCTTGTCATGGCTATGATGGGTCCAGATCAATTATTAATGATATGATTTCTTACTCATCATTGTCCTATTGTTATTTATAATCTCTGAACTTTTCATGAATTTTTGTGCAAATTCTTGGGTCATGGGCCTAAAAAGGTAGCTCAAATCCTAGATTTGTAGGCATAGAACTGAGTTTTTGGGGCCTTGGCAACTGGAATGTAGTGTTATGACTATGGCTATAGCCTCCTGGCCACTGGAATGTAGTGCTATGCCTATGTCTATGGCTCAAAGGGGGTAAAAATGCTAGTGTGACCCAGGGATAAGAGGCATGAATGGTTGGGTTACCTCCTGGGGGTGTTGTGGTTGTTTTACAAGTTTTGTAGGTTGTCTTTTCCATCGGTTCCACTTCCTTACGACCACATAGGAGGTTTAATCTCATTATATTAGCTTCTCATCGCATGTTTACCCCGGTTGGTTGGTTACTTGGGCAGATGTGGGAAGGGAGTGTTATACCCTTATCCACAATCCCATAAATCAATTAACCTGTAACTTGATGTAACCCCTTAATAGACCCTAATGACAATAATCAAATAATATTTATAGTCCACATCAAGATGACAGCATAATTCAAACACCTCCCAAAAGAGTATTATAAAATGCATTTACAATATAAATATAATACAATTTACAATACACAAACATAGAATCTAAAATATAATATACATATAAACATTTACAACAACAATTTACAATACAAAGACATATAATAAATAACTTTAAAATGGATGATATTCATGTTCGCCTTCAGCATGTCCACAATATCTATAATGATTTTTAGTTGATGTCATTAGAATTATGGGCCTTGGCCTCAAGCCCTTGCAATTTCTACAAGGGAAATAACATTTTCCATCCTCAGAAGCCCTCGATGTCGATCCCGCGTATCCTTGGTCTCCTTGAGGAATGTTATGTGACATTTTTTGTCACCAAACTTTCAATGATGATTTTCTTCAAAAATTGACCTCAAAATAAGGCTAAAACCTTTCAAACCAATCACAATTAATATATATATAGCAACTATGTCAAAGTTATATGATGTTAGGGCCTCTGCACACACACACACATTTATTTATTATAATTATAATAATATATTTATAAATTTATATATACAATTTATATTATAATCATATAATATTAATATTAATATATTATAGATATTAATATTAATATGAATATATATATATATATATATATATATATATATTAATAATATTATATTTAATTATAATATTAATGTTATATTTATTTTAATTATTCAAACTGATCAAAAGTGGTCCCATATTAGACATTGTTAATGCAAAAATCCATTAATCGTGGAATTGAACGTTATGCAACGGTTATTTACCATTCGTAGGAAATTGGACAACACATTTTCATATTGGATATCGTGTGAGATATTCAATGGTAAAATAACTATCATCAGTTATTCGACGAAGGGATTATAAGAAAACGTCTGATAATCAATGGGATATGGAATTATGTCGAATATTCGACCGCTAAACTGGCATCATATATTTGACGGTAGTTAGCGTTTTCGAAAAAAAAACAAAAAAAAAAACATTTAACTTCTGCCACATTTTCCGATTTTAGTCATTACGTCGAATTCCATCGTCGAAATTTCTGCCCAAATGTAGTAGTGTGATGAGGTTTTGAACCTCAACACTTACTCCTGTACATATGTACTTCTAGTTACCCAAAAAGTGTATTATCTACTAGTTCCTTCCATCTCTTCGAAGATATTTATTCTATATGCATGAGTCTAATGGTATTTAGAGGTAAAATGGTGTCCTTTTTTATTTTTATGGAGTTCAATTTGATGATTTATTTTCCTTTGATATAATTATCTAACATGTTCCTACATTTTTCTCAACGGGTTACCTGAGGTTTATGTGTTGTATGTGTACGTAAAAATTTCCTCCTGTGACTCCTATTCATTCTTTTGAAAGAATCCCTTTGAATTTCAGCAGGATCGAAGGCTTTACTTGACATTTTTCCCTTTAGGTATCCACCCTCTAACTTCATCCCTTATTTTCCTAAACCTGGAGTTTTAATTTGTTTTTCCATTTACAATATTAGGGTTTGAAACTTTTAATTCTATAATCAGGTTCTAGTTATGAATGGAGGCAATCCCTTCTTGTTGGGAGATATCCCTAATCACCTAAGATAATTTCATTTTATTTGCATTCTCTATTGTTTTTGTTTCGGCCCATTTCATATAGGAAACAAAAATCTGTTTGCTTTCCTTTGAAATTCATAGAGCTAAGTTAAACCTTTTAACTCTAGAGATTCCTCTTCAAGTTATTATGGGTTTGTTTTCATTATAATTTCATTCAGATGCCTTGACCCACCATCTATTAGATATAGTTACATATTATATACAATACAATAGTTTGGGGTTTTTTATTAACTCTTCAATAGAGTTTCTAAGCTTAACCTGTCGCTTCAGTATTAGCATTTTTACCCTTGCAAGGCAATAGGGCTCATAAATATGTTTTGAAGAATAGATCAAAAGCACCATTTCCACTGATAAATTGATCAAAATTTAAAAAAAATATGAGTTGAATTTTCCTAAAATAACAAATATTGATCAAAAAGTGAGTGAAGGTTCCATCTAAGAATAATTCCAATAGAACCAAACGGGGCAAACAAACAAAAAAATGTATATATTAAAGGTTATATTACATTTAGTTTTCTTTTTCTAGTTCTTTATTGTGCTTTTAATTTGACATTTTTGTTTCTATTTCCTAGATTGAGAAGGGTTGTTTAGTAAATTGCCATAGACTATAGGCCTTCCATAATTTAAAAGAAGGCCATTTTTTATCTAATGAATCAATTTTTAAAACTTCAACATGGGTGACCAAACATCATAACTATGGTTTGGATAAGAGGTTTTTTTTGGGCCTCTAACACCCAATGTGCCCCAGTTACTTAGAATCTACATTTAAAGGTTGTAATAATGTGTATCAACGTTGAAATATTAAATTCCCTCAATGTTTCCTCTAATATTCAAGATGAAATCATCCATTGATTGTGATTCCATTTCATGCAACTCAATCAGAAGCACTAAAAATTCCAATTAGGCACCTTTCTTGATGTAAAGTTCAATTATTTTTGGCCATATTTATTTAGTTCTTAAAGTTTCACAACCAGGTTAAGACAATGAGAAGTATTTTATTTCAACTTAATTTATTTCATTTACTTCAAAAGGATTTATCTTAATTGACCAACATACACTAAGTACCCCAAGACAACAAAGAAGCTAGCCAGGTCCGCTAATAGAGCACATTCATGCCACAGATCTATGCATTTTCTTTTTGAGAATTCCCAAGGTAGGAAAAGTTTTTCTAATCTAGGAATCTCCATGAGACAACTTCCAGGCTTGATCTTCGCTTGGATAGATGTGTTACGGTCCCGTGATTTGGAAAATTGGTAGACCAAATGACAGGGTAACATGGAACCAATCTTTGGAGTCTTCGGACCTAACCTTCCTGGACTCATAGAGAGATCTCTCTATTAGGTGCAAAGGATGTGTTCTTTTTGCTTTAGGGTTTTGATTTTAGGCTAGTTATTAAGTGTGGGTTTGTTGATTGTTTTGTTTGGGTAATATGGTCAAGTGGAATAGTTGGAGTGAGAGTCTATCAAAGCCATCGGGCTATGGAGTCAATGAAAGTCATGAGTGTCTCAATGATGAATAAGAGTGTGTTTCAGGGCCAATTTAGCAAGGTAAATGGATCCTTAAGGTAATGTGTGAGGTGGAGTGAACATCAAGTTTGGGAAAAACTTGGAGGTCTTAAATACATATAGTTAAAAGCTACAACTCATGAGGTAGGGAAAACCATTAAGCTCAATGAACAATACTTAAACTGATAAATATCCAAGATAAACATTCCAGTGAAACATAGAAGTCATAAGAGCTTCTAACTTTAATAAATTCACCTTCATAATTTTGGGAAAACATATAAGATAACACAAATAACTCAATCTATGAAGAGGGAACTCCTAAACATCATATATCAAGCTATAGAGAACTTTGAAACAAGTTGGTAGGCATGGGAAAAAGGCAAGATCGAACGAGACCTCTTTGACTTAACCTAGCAAACAATATTCCAAAGAAAAGTTTCAAGATAGAGTTTTGAAAGCTTCAAATAAGCAGGGCATACCGTAAATCATACTTGTAAACTAGCATACTAACCATACATGAAACAAAAAAAAGTTTAGGTGGACCTAAGGATCAATCAATAATTCCTTAAGATGACCAAACAGAGGAAAACATCAAAGCTATAACAAACAGGAGGACTGAGGTGCTTCGAAGAGCATGTCTCAACCTATACTTTTCTTATTTATAGCAACCAAGAAGGATGAAAAATAATGAAAACAAGGAAACATAAACAAATTAAGAAGACATTACCATTCATCAAGCTAAGGAATCCTACAAACAAGCTTCTCCATCATCAATCCAAGTAAGCCATTCATCAACTTCACAAAACCAATTTCTTCTCCAAGCTCATAGAAACCATGTATTTCTCTCCAAGTTCATCAAAAGCCAACAAAATACATGAGGGCCTCATGCTCTATTTATGGAGCAGAGGACTAAAACCCTAAATATGGTAGGAAAATGTCAAATTCAACCATAAATGCCATTTATGGCCAAGAGACCATGCAAGGTCCAAGGCACATAATATCCTAAGAAATAAATTCCAAAATAACTATTTGCACCTAATTCTAGAGTGTTTTGCCTCAAAAAAATCAAAAATATCAATTTGCAATAAATGAGTGTGTTTTTTTTACTTTTGGTCAAAAACACACTTAGACAGTCTCTGTGCACAGCACCATTTCAGCAGAAAATAAGGTCTTTTGTGACTAAGTTTTGGACCCCTTCCCGATGGCAGATTTGGCTCCGTGATGGCTCATTGGAAAGCCTGATGAGTATAATTTCCAGAAATTATTTATTTTTCCTAAATGAGTGCCATTTTTCCTATCAAAAAACCCATTCTCCCAACACTTCTTTGTGCGCATCACCTTGCCTGAAAATGAGGCAGAATGGTCAAAATTTTGGTGTTTTTATACCTTTTGGGGGGTCAAAACTACTCCAAATGATCTGAAATTTTGTGAGAAGACTGTTGATGATGAGAGGAATCCAAAAATTTAAATTTTTTGAGCTGAGGATGCACCAAATTTTTGCATAGCGCCAAGGGTGTTGCGCACAGAGGCCTCAAAATTTACAAAAAACAAAATTTTGTTCAATTTGGCTCAAAATTTGTGGAAAGGTCCCTCAAGAGGTCTTGGATAGCTGTTGAGAAGCCTCTACCAAAATCCAAGGCTATCATACATTTTTTCCTCTTTTAGGTTTTTTATCTCCATGAGGGCCTCCTTCAGTTTGGCAGAAGCAAGCTTGTTTTTCTTTGCATAGTGCTTGGTCATCTTCTTCTGGAGAGCAAGGCCCCTTTTCAACTTATTGAAGTGCTTGTGCTCATTATTTTAATACTAAGTGACACATTGTGCCATCTCGAAATATCTTTCCCACTCCTTAAGCTATGCATCTTTGGTTAAGAGTAGCAATCTGGTGGTCATCTCCTTGTCCTCATTGTCATTGTCTAGATCAATGAATTGAGGCTCTTGAGTAGTTCTCTTGATTCTTTTACTTCTCCTTACCTTTACCTGTTGTTCACCCCTTTCCATTTTTTCCTTGCCCTTGTCTAATGGTTTGATAGCTGGAGAAGAGATGGCCCTCTGCCTTTTTGAGGCAGCAAACACATCTCTCTTCCCTCTATGATATGAGAAATCAAAAGGTCTAATGATTTCTGCTCTAGGTTCCTTGTCATGAATGCTATAATCTGCTGGAAATCCCTCTTTCTCATATTTTGGACTATTGTGTGTAGCCCCCTCTTCCATTTCACCTTCACTACTAGATATCCCATCACTGTGTACATCATCATCTTGTTCATTGAGAGAACTAAGAGCCTCATTGTTGCCTTCAACACCCTCATCATTATCACCCTCCTTGTTGTCTTCAGTGTTGTTACCTTGGTCTTGGATTTGATCATCCATCTCTGCATAAGCTTCACTTTGGCCCTTGTTGGACGGTTAAATCGTTCTTGCGGACAAGACAGATCTCCCTATTATCTTACGATAACTAGCAACAAACAGACAGATGTAAAATACCTTCTCTAGATTATATTTGATCTAGAATTATCTATAATAAAGGATTTAGGACTTACCTATAGTCCAGTTCTGATCGTAGTCCTCTTTCCTATCGCTTTGAATATGTCTCCTTTTGGGATCTGCAATCAAAAACATGAAAGAATCAGAAGCACCTGCATAATATAGACTAATTCATAAACCATAAATCTATATTGATGATCAATGAATTCAAGAAATAAGCCATTTAAATAAACAACTCATTGAGAAAACAGGATCCATTTGTATTATCTTTAATGAAAACGGAGCATTACAACCGTGTTCGCCTTGATGTCGTATAGGTCCTTCCGGGGTCCGGAACAAGCGTTTCCTATACTTTGACAAACCTTTGCACTCTCTCGATTAACATTCACATGACTATGTAATAATTCCAATATGATAATCGGTTAAGAGAGTCTGAGTTTCTCCATCAATTCTCCTCAAAAAATCTCAAACCCTAACTCCCTTTGAGGCTGAACTATGGCCTCAATTTATAGAAAAAGAGAAGAGGTTGCAGCTCCAAATAAGAGGGGATAGAATCCTCTTTCAAAGGGATTAAGTTCCACTTACCAAGGGGTAGGATCATTTAATGGAGGGATGAATGTACATGAAAGGAGAAAAATTTCCACTGAATAATTGCTTCCAGAAGCTTCCAGATTCAACTAGCTGGGCTTCCAAATTTTACTTCCACCTTCACTTTAACTTTAACAGGGAACCACACCTTAAATGAAGAAAAAGTGCGGACGGTTCCGTATGTTATATAAGAAACAGATGCAGCACTGCAGGTAATACTAAGATAAAGTGCGGTACAAGTATTTTTATGAATTTTATAGGCTTTCCTATCAATTTCAAGGCTTGATTTTAAGAAATTTATTTTTGTAGACTTATAAGGGAGTATTGTATGAGTAATGATGAACCCATACAGACAGTAAAATGTCATGGTGACAATTTTAGTGTAACAGATTTCCCCCTAAAGTGCGAAGTCTGAGACCATTCGAAGAGTGATGTGCTTTATCATTTCGAGGATTAGCTTTTGGACACCCCAGTCGGAATCCTGTAAAAACATTCAATGCAAAACATATATATAAATATCATCGCTGAGGTAGGCATTCCAATTCTCAGATCAAATACTAACTAAAACTTGTTCTGATTTAGAAATGATCTTACTATCACATCAATAATGTAGACACAGCATGGACACAGCCATCTATTTATGAATAGTCTATTGCATAATGAATAATAAAACTCCTCGCAACCTGGATGGTGGAAACTAGATCCAGGGTCTTGATTTTTGTTACCCGAACTAGTACGATTCTATCCATGCGATTAATTGTGTCGAAGTCAAACATGGTAGAAACCACTTGATTTCCAGTCAATGATGTGAACTGTTAACAAGTGTGAGAGAAACCACCATTAATGACAATGGCTCTCAAATTACTCAGTACAATCCATGAAATGTGAATAAATGATCTGAAGTCGAACATTTCACGGAATCGTTTGATCGAAGTTCAATGATGTAACCTATCATCGAAGGCGAGAAACCTGCCATTGACGCATGTAGATTCCAAGGTACTGAAGGATTCTAGATTAACTTCCTAGATGATGAGTTGTTGTCGATAGAAAGTGATCCGTCGTAGGAAAACCCACGACACGAAACCATTAGATCAAGTTTGGTAGATATATTTTTCAAAGACTGACTCAGGGATGGTCAACGCAAATGGAGACATATGTTTTCAAATGAATGGTTTATTTGAATTGTCCTCTTAAACACATAATGAAACTGCATATGGTTTGGTGACAATTGACCTAAGCTAATACCCAGAAACCGGATGATGAATTTCAATATGGTTTGATTAACTGATAGGCAAAGGATTTTCCCAACCCAGGTAGAAGTGTGACAAAAAGTGTCATGTTCAAGAGTGGTAAACTGCTTTTTAAACAAAGTGTGACAAACAGATTTGTTTTCTCTCTTTTTCCTCCACCATTTCTGGCAAGTACCTTTCTATTTTTGACAAGCTTGAGGAGGATAACATTTTCTTGTTATATAAGCTCATCCTTCGGATGAGTCCAACTTAGTTTAAAATCTAACCCTAAGAAGGAGTGATTTGTTCCTGTTTGTAATCGACAGGTCCTTTACTATTAAATTTTAATGAGTCTAGTATAGGATAAACTCGGTGTTTTTCAATTTTAAAGAGTCAGAAGAAAAACTTGAGGAAACTCTGTGGGTATAATTTTTCGTAAATTTATTCTCTCAAGCCAAAAAAAGGATAAAATAATACAGGAGAGAACTCTATTGACCATTATTAGTCAACATATACCTTTTTCGTAAATACTCCATTTCAGTCCGGAAAAGGGGTAAACTTATACTGAAGGGACGACTGTTCATTTCCTTTAACGAGTTCGAATAGTCAAGTACTCGGCAATATTTTCATCTTTAGAGAGTCTAAAATGGGCTTAAAAGAGAACTCCAGGGTTTCAATTTTTCATAATGTTTTAAGAGTCTGAAAAAGTGATAAAAGTGTACTCAGTAGTGAAAAAAAAACAAAATAATATTTTATATATTCAAAAAATCTTATAAAAATGATTTTTTGTAAATCATTTTTACCATTTGATTTCAGAGTGAAAATTGAGAGCTTTTGGTAGAAAATTTTCCAGAGGAGATTATGGAAGATTCACCCATCAGAATCGAAAATCGTCAATTCCAGGTAATCCACATCATCCTTACCTTCATTTTTCTCCATTTTTAAGGAGGAAAATATGTTCAAAAAATCGCTCACGAGGGTCCGTAGGTAAAACACATGAAACCTACGGACCCTGACAATTTTACAAAGGGAAATTTGTCGTGGTCCCGCACCTTACGCATAAGATACGTGCGGATCCACTCACTATTTTTATGTGAAAAGTGTGGAGGCACTGTAAGAAAAAATAAACTGAAAAAATCTCCCAATTTAAACCAAATTTTCCCATTCAAATTGTTTTTTATCTTTAAATTTGTCCATTACAGGATATTTACAATGCTTGAGTGGAGAGAACGTGAGCATGAAGAATTTGATGAGGCTGCCATGTTACATCTGCCTACATTACGTGTTTTAATAGAATGCAGTTTGTACAAATTTTGGGCCATTCAGGGTACGAGGGCTCAAGTGGATCTGCTTACCTGGCTAGTAAATAAATGGGATGTACATGAACAATGCTTTATCATTGGAGGTCACCGGTTTGAAATTGAGCTAGAAGATATATACTTCCTCACTGGTTTATCAAAGAGGGGCGAGCCATTCTCTTTTTTTGGTGCTAGGGCAGGTGGCCAGTCTATCACTAGCCTTCAGGGATAATTTTGCAATGAAGAAGCAGACCCCAAGGATAAATGTATTGACATAAAAACCATTATTCATCCTAAGTTTAAAGTGGTTGCATTTACTGTAACTAGGTTATGTGGGAGTGCAGCTCCACATGTCGCTACAAGACCCCAAATGCAAACTTCCATTGACTACTTTAGAGGCACCATTTTAAATTGGTGTGAGGCAGTGTTGGCCAATGTCAAAGGCCAACTGACTAGAGAAAAAAAAACGAAGTTGAAAAACTTCGGATATGGAGCGATTGTGGTTACATTTTCTCTAGAGAGGACTCCTTTACTGGCCCCACAACTTATTTTAGTTGATCATGGTAGAGTCAAAGAGCCTCGAATGGTTCGATGGGTTGCATTGATGGCCCGTCACAGTGAAGGCGGCAAGGTTGTTCGTTTTACCCCAACATATTTCCATTGGCTGGGGAATCAAATCTTCGTGACAAAATATTTCTCTTATGCTGGGATAGATTTCCGCAGCGATCGAGAGATGTCTCTTCCTCCAGAGACATAATGGGATGAATCAGGTAAAAATCATTTTGACACGTTCTAAATTCTATTTTTTTTTTTTTTGAATCATCCAAAACTGATGAAAAAAATTTCAAATGCAGATGTGGGTCCACGTCGACTAGCCACTCTCCTTCATTTTGACAGGAAGCCAGCTGCAGTACCACCACCACCACAGGTTCAGACAGCAGAGGTCCTTACTAACCTTGAAACTCATCTGGAGCGGTTGAATTTAGATATTCCAGAGACTACCATAGATTACATTCCGCTCCGCTTACAGAGATATGTTATCGGGGTTCCGAGACCGTTCAGGGTATTTTTGAGCAAGGTGGCACGGGCTGTAGTGTTTTATCGTGATCATCACCATGGATAGTGGATGATTGATATTGTAGACTTATATCATTTTTTGTTTTGTATCACTTTTTTCTGATCATAAAGCATTTTGAACCTATGATTGAGGACGATGTAATATTTTTTTGAAAACACTACTCTTATGCTATGATATTACTACTATTTCCAGTTATCTATCTTAACATGATATCAAATTTTATTTTGATCTACTTCTTTAATTATTTCAAATGTCTGTTTATAACACTAGAAGCTACTGCATCAGCTCATGTCTTTAAATTTCTCGGAATATGTTGATACTCAATATAATCAAATTCTCGTTCCAAAAGATGAACTTTCAAAAATAATCTTAAAAACATTGGGTTTTTAATTGCATATACTCTATTTAATTTTAATACAATGAGTTCAGAATATAACCTAACGAACAAACTTCAAATTCCAAATGAAATGGATTCAGACAATAACTCAATAATTGTGCTATACTTTGCAATATTGTTCGTCATTTGACCGAGGCTTACCCCATGCATAGATACTAACTCATCAGTGGGTGAATAAATAACCCAAGCTGCGGAAAAAATGTTTCGTGTACTATGACAAGCACCATCAGCAAAACCAATGTATGTTTGAAGGGACATCGACATTTGCAAAATCAAGAGTGGTCCAGATAAGAAGGGATAGTGGTAAAAGCACACTTAAACTAGGCACGCTTTCTAATCTAAAACACACCAATTTATGAAAATAACTAATATACAGGGAAGATCTCCACACAAGAATCAAGTGTAATATCTCTTCATATAAAGCCCATATCTAGGTTTTCCTAAAGAGACCCCGTCAAATTCAATCAGTTCATAGGCCCCTTTTGCAAGTTTTTGCTTGACAATATAAGGACCATGCCACATGGGTTCAAATTTTCCAGCCCCTATCTTATCATTAGCTTGATCATAAACCAAGACTAGGTCTCCTTCTAATAAAATATGAGGTGTAACACTTCTATCATACTGAGCTTTCATTCGTTTCACATGATTTTTGGTAGCTAATGCAATGGTTTTCCGATTCTCATCTAATTGAGCTAAGTACAAAAAGTGTTTCTCCTCTTTATAATTGGCTGGTAGTAACTCTATGGCGATTTGGAATGACGGTATCCCGCATTCAATCGGTAATACTGCTTCTAAGCTGTAAACCAGTTGAAAATGGGTAAAAACTATTGATGTTTTTACTGAGGTTCGATATGCCCAAAGTGCTAAAAAAAACAGGGTATTCCAATTCAATTTATGAATTCTGATGATTCGTTTGATCATGATGACTAAAAATTTATTGATAGCTTTAACCATACCATTAGCCTGAGGACAATATTATGTAGAACTGTCATGGCATAGGCCAATTTGATCAGTGAGTTCAGTCATCATGATGTTTCAAAAATGAATCCCATGGTCAGTAATTATCGCTTTGGGTACACCGAAATGAGCAATCACATGACTGAACATGAAAGTAGCTGCAGTTTTTCCATTTGCTGCAAATGTAGGCATCGCCTCGGCCCATTTGGTAAAATAATCTACTGCGAGAATAATATACCCATGCCCTCTGGCTGAGTGAGGGTTACATGTAATGAATTCGATGCCCCATTTTTCAAAAGGATCGACAGTAATTATAGGGTGAAGAGGAGCGGGTGGTGCACACATCTTTCGATCAAATAATTGACAATTGTGGCATTTTCGAATAGCAGAAATATAATATTTAAAGAAGGACAACCAAAAATAGCCACCGCACAATATCTTTTGGGCTATGGCATACCCAGACATATGACTGCCACATGCTCCAGAGTGACAATCATTTAAAACCATTTTAGCTTCATCAAGAGTGAGACAACGTCGAAAAACAGAATTTGCACCACGACAGTATAGTGTGTCACCAACAATATGATATTTCTAAGACTGGAAACAGATTTTTCGTCGGTGTGATTGTGAAATTTTGGGCCGAAAATTTTGGGTTTGGAGATAAATGATGATATCTCCATACCAAGGATCGATGGCACTGATAAAAAACAAAGATTCATCTAAGATCGAATGTTCTGCCACAATTTTGGTGTCAGTACTTGGGAAGTCACACATAAGTTCAGCAAAGACCAATGATTTCTTTGATTTGGATTTTTCAAATTCCAAATCAAACTCCTGTAGGATAATAGTCCATTTGGAGTATTTACCCCCTAGCTTTTTTTTGGTGAAAATATACATCATAGGGTTATAATCAGAAATCAATGTTGTTTTTCATATCAGTATGTAATGATGGAATCATTGGATAGCTTGAACGGCTACCAAGGCCAATTTATCCACATGTGAGTACTTGATTTCGATCGGATGTAAATTGCGACTGATATAATAAATCACAGGTTTGTTGTGGAATTCATCTTCTTGAACTAAGACCATGCCAACTGTAGAATTGGAGGCTGCTAAGTATAAAAAGTAATCCTGGTTGTAATTGGGAGGATGCAATAATGGTGCATGGGTCAACGTGTGTTTAAGAGCATCAAAAGATCGATCAATGATCTCGTCCCAAAAGAAAGGAATATTCTTCTTTAAAAACCTGGTAAAACCTTTGGTTAACTCAGCATAGTTAGGAGAATCAACGTAAAAAGTTCACTTTCCCTTGCAAACTTTGGAGTTGGCGAAGAGTATAAGGAGGAGGTAATTGATGATAGCCTCAACCTTCGATGGCTCGACACGAATGCCTTCCTTTGAGACAAAAAATCCCAACAATCATCCAAATTAAACACAAAAGATACATTTGTGAGGATTCAGACGAATCCTATAATGCCTACATCTCATAAAGATAGCTCGTAGATGAGTAAGATGATCTTCTCTACACAATGAATGAATGGGTAAATCATAAAGATAGGGTTGCACAATGTGTTTAATGTCATGAAATGCATAAGAAATTTCCCTCTGAAAAGTTGTGCCATCGTTCTTAAGTCCAAAAGGTAATTTGAAGTAAGAAAAATTCCCCCATAGGCAAATGAAATTTGTTTTGGGTTGATCAGCAGGGAGTATGTTGATTTGATTGTATCCTAAAAATCCATCCATAAACGAAAACATTTCACTTCTGGCACAGTCATCAATAATTTGATGGATATAAGGGGTTGGATAATTATCTTTTGGAAAAGCTCGATTTATATCCCTATAATCGATACATACTCATATCGTCCCTTGTTTTTTATTAATAGGAACAATATTAGATACCCAAACTGTTAAAGGAATTGGATAAATAAAACCTACACGAAGTAATTTCTCAACTTCAGTTTTAATAGTGGCATCTTTTCGCAGATGTATCTGACATAATCTTTGTCGGACAGGTTTAGCATCTGGGTATGTTTTAATTTCATGAACAACAATTGATGCATCGATTCCTGGCATTTCTTCATATGACCAGGAAAAAATGTCACGGAATTATTGAAATAGGGCTTTATATGCTTGGAGTTCATCTGGCGTACAAGAAGCACCTATATGAATGTTTTCAACAATTCCTGGTTTCACTGAGATGTCAATAGGAACTTTCATAGAGATGTTTGCTAAGTTCAATTCAGAATCGAAATTTGTGAGAGGATTCCGAGGTTCATTGACATAATCAGCGGTAAAAATGGAGGAAAACGTAGTTTCAAAATGATCGATATGAGGTAAAAACGAAGATCGATGATGTAGATCTTCCGATGGTAAATCTTCTATAGACAAAAATTCATGAATATGCTCATTAGTATTAAATACTTGTTGAAAAGGATCCGGAATTGATGGAAAAGTTGAGCATGATATCGAAAGTGATTCCTCATTGATGATAATCACTGGATCAGGTTTAGTTGAAGGAGTATCAAAAAATGACTATACTGCCTAATATGATAATTCAAAAGGACTCAAATGCATCATTCCATCGAAAGAATCCAGTTCTGAGTCTGAAGGCACTATCCAAGGATCATCAAAGGAAATATTACTTGATGTAATCATATTGATATTAGCAATAGGAGGTGGTACGTTAGGAGCAAGCAGGGAAAAAGTTCCCAGTAAAGCAAAATCTTTAATTAAACCTACTCCAACATCTTTATAAGGGATAGTCAATTTTCCAACATGTTGGATGCTATCAGTAGTGGCTGGGTTGGATGAATAATATGAGAGCTGATATATTTTAACGATATTTCCTTTATGAGGAAACATGATGAGATGAAAGATTGATGATACAAAAACAGTCATGGTGTAAGACCAACTGTGACCCAGGAGACGGTTGTAATCCAGAGGGGCATCAACCACTTCCATATCTAGATTAACGATTTTTCCTTCGACCTCTATTGTTAGATCTTGTAAAATACCATACGGATGGAAACATCTTCCATCAAAAGCTTTGAGGATAGTTGGCGATTGGTTAATTGTCAAAGAACCAAGTGATTTCCAACATTTTAATGACATGATACACGTAGAAGCCCCTTCATCAACAACAGTACGAAAGAATCGTTTGTTTTTTACTATTACTGGAATCTGAAAAGCCATTTGATGGGATAGGTGGGGTGTAAAATTCTCTAAATCAAAGATCATTAGGTTCGAATCCTGAAGGTTTACGGCTCCTATGGATGAAAATAGTAATTTTATTTGGGCTAGACATGATTGCATCACTTACAAAGCTGACATTGTTGAAGGGGAAACTTCCAAGTCTTCAACAATATTTTAGTTTTGAGCAGCTCTTGCATGTGGATTGAAATTTGATTTACGAATTACACCTTTAGCAGGCGGTTTGATTACTAAGTCAGGATTTGGTTTCTCGATCTGTAGTGGATCAGAAACTGAGGGATATGTAGTTGATTTTGAATTAGAATTTTCTACTTCTTTACCACCAATAGGATTTTTACTAGCATAATCTTCCGATCGCGTCGCAACCATCAAGATATCTTCTAGCATATTTGAGGAAGATCCAATCATGTTACTATCTTGAGCAGGAAAGGGATCCTTCAAGATAGCAGGTATGGGCAACCCCTAAACGAATTTCAATACCTCGGCTCTATGTGGGCACTCTTTAGTAAAATGATCCCCATCACAGATCACACAAGGATAACGAGGTTTCCATTTATCGTCAGTTGGTTCAGTTTTATCATTTTTATCTTTTGAAGATGATTTTTTGTTTTTATTCTTACCTTTCTTCTTACCACTAGTTTTAGGTTTGGCTGTAGATGATTCTACAACATGAATATCGGTGGAAATTTCAACGGAAGAATATCCTTTAGGTGAATCAAGTAAAGTTATAATAGGAGAAGTCGTCTTGGAAGATTTCTTCTTACTCTTGCTAGTGTTAACAGAACTAATTACACCATTAGAGGCATGAGAGCCTGAAGGAGTTGTAGTTAATTGACTTGGTCTTGGTAAATCGTAAATTTTGTCATACAGAGTACCTGACTGTGTATATACAAGGTCAAGGTACTGAGCTTAAGCAATTACTTGCTCTTCTATAACAACGCCTCCTTTGGCCAAATCTTCAAAAATTTCGGGCAATAACAATTTGATAAACCATTCAGCCAAAATTTGATCCGGAATAAATAATTTCACTAAACATCTCCTACGTCTCCATTCATGAATGTGATTAGATATGTAGGTAGATGTAGATTGTTTTAATGAGGTCAACAATTCCATACCATTGTCGTATCTGACAGGTAACTGAAAATGGGTTAAGAAAACGATAGCTAGTGCATTAAAAATTATTAAATGAGCCTTGTGGTAACTCAATGTACCATTTGGCATCTAGACCAATGAGATTTCTCTAAAAAATACGTAATCGAATCGAATCATTGATTAGTGAATTGGACGCACACCAGAGGTGATAAGTCATAACATGATTAGATGGATCTTCTCCTGACTTACCTTCAAACTTTGGAATATCACTAGGAAACTTATTAGGCATCGGCAACCAATATGGAAGATAAAATATTAGATCATTCGTAAGGCGCGATAAATCAGGTAAATATAAAGTTGCTATGAATGGTAACCGACGGCTAGGGTCTTGATAACCTTGTGTGATCAAACCAATTCCAGGAGGAGGATATCCACGATATCCTGGAATTGGATTTGCATTGGGAATTGTGAAACCTCCTGGATAACCAGGATTAACCGGACCATACTGGGGTTGTTGAGGTACTTGATAAGTATACCCAGGATACGGCTGATATTGGTATGTTTTATTTTGTGTAGTATGTCCAAATTGATACTGCCCCTGGTACGGTTGATAAGTAAATTATGGTTGACTAGTGAGAACCGTACTCATACCAAATTGTCCTGTAGGCATCTAGACCGTAGTCTAAATTGTAGGTCCTAACTGTGGCACAGATACTTGAGGAATTTGCATTGATACAAGGGAAGTAGAAACAGGAGCTGCAGATACTCCAAAAATAGGTGTGGTAGGTTGAACATAAGTTGCAGCAGTAGTAGAAGTTTGAGGCGGAGTTCTAGGTGTACTAGGCCCAGGCTGCTGAACAAAACCAGGTGCAGAGACTTGAATGGTAGGCTGGACAGGTTGCTGGGTTGAACCAGAACCTATAGTCTTTCCAGTTTGATTAGGTAACTGCACATTGAGTTGTAAAGTCTATTGAATTTGAGATGGATCCCAAACCATATTAATTCCGGGGTATTGACCCATAGAAGGTTGTGCATATGAAGGACCATAACCAGGTTGAACGTAAGTTTGATAATTAACTGGAAAATTTTCAGCTCCTTGTAATAATGGTTGACCTGAAGGATGTTGAAAACCTTGAGCTGGGTACTGACCCTGAGGTTTATATTGACTCTGCGACATGTACGGAATCTGGGGTTGATATTGACCCTGAGGTATGTACTGTCCTTGGGGTTGATATTGACCTTGAGGTATGTATTGTCCTTGGGGTTCATATTGACCTTGAGGTATGTACTATCCTTGGGGTTGATATTTACCTTGAGGTATGTATTTTCCTTGAGGTTGCTCCCTAGGCAAGAAATATTCTCTTACACTTTTACCTCCAGGTGGTAAAAAATTACCCTGAGGTTACCCTCCGGGCGGTAATTGACTATCTTGAGGTTGCCCCCCAAGCAGTAACTAACTTCCTTGAGGTTTCCCCCAGGCGGTAACTGACTTCCTTGAGGTTGAGGATTTGGAATATTTCCAGACATCATAAAAATATGTTCTGTGTTCAACGTGCCAGTGTTTGTTTCATTTGTACCAGATGATAACATTTGTTCAATTGGTTGAGGAGATAGACCTGAGAAGGTACCAGAGAGTGACTGGTATCCCGAAGGAACAAATGAACCACCATATAAAAATGCTTCTGGAGATTCAGAAAACATAGATGACTCACCCAACATAGCTAATGAAGGTTGATAACCTCGCAGTGTAGGGTAAAAAGGAATTTGGGGTGGTGAATAAGTAAGACCTGCGTTTTGTAAAAAATATGTCAATGATAAATACCAAGCTTCTAAAAGGACTGTATAATATTGATTCACGCTCTCTAAGATTCAAGGTTTCTTGGGTTTCAGGAAGAACTACGTCTTCGTCTAAACCAACAAGTTCTTCAATACATATGAGATCAGAACGAAGATTTTCGGTAATGCGATGTCTTACTCTAGGTGAATCATTATCACTAGAAGTCGGAGTAACAAATCCTGAAGATGATTCTAACACAACAGGTTCATTTTCTGGCTCAGAAATTTTAGGTTCTTTAGCTAATTCACTAGTTTCAGAAGCAATGTCAATGATTTCGGAAATTAAAATTGGCTCTTGAATATATTTTGTTGTTTCTTATTGATTTACTTCATGATAATTAGGATGAGTAATTATGGATGATTCTCTTGGTTCGGTTGATCCAATTCTACTGGTAGTATGTGGTACCAGAGCTCTCAGTCCTTCAATTTGGCTTGGTGTATACTCAGGGGGTTTCCCCTGAATCCTACACGATTGTCTTGGTAATTTAGCAACGATTAAAAATTATTAATCACACGCAATCAAAGAAAATTTTAATCAAAATTCCTAAAGTCACTAAAGAGACAATCAAATGATCAAACACTTATAAAATATAGCAGATCAAACCACACATAAACAGTAGATTCCCACACTAAAAACACTAGTTGGTGATGAAATCAAACATCGTAGTATTTTAATGTAGAAATGGCGGTTGGAATAGTTACCTTGACAAATTGCTTAATGAAATAGACCGGTGCAAGTTTCTCCACTTAAACCATATCGAGTGAAGATAACCCTCCAGAGATTCCAAGTGAGTCTAGTCAGCGTCTGCTTTAGGTACAGTGGGATCTTTCCTCCACCGTCACCTTAGGAAAAAATCTTAAATTTTATTGCCACTAAGGTCACCAACAAGAACAAATATACCTGGGGGAACAGTCTACGATCCGATATACGTGCAAGGGAAAAGTAACAAAGCTCAATCCCCTTAAAGGCTCCTTGACATAATCCAAGGTATACTGACAAGTGACCTCAGGCTCCTCGACAATGGTCAATCCGAGGTTTACCGTTGTTAATACGCGCACATCTTCTATCGTTCCCAATGAGATAGAATTGATCACCTCACTAGTTCGGATATGATCTCGTGCTTGACTGCTTTAGGAGGAGCTTCCCAGAGCATACAAGCTACTATTGGATTTTTCCTACCGCAAGATCAAATACTTGTTTTTTTAATTGTCTCGAAGAGTTAATTACTCCCTACTCCAAGACACTAGCCTAAGATATGTTTGTGAAAAGAATCCTAGAAATATAAAAATTACTAGATTGATTTTAATTTAAGCATTGCTTTTAATAGGCTCTTTCTTAGGAAAATAGGTACGAAAGTGAAACTTTGATGATATGTAGTGACCCGACTCAAAACACACTAAAAATTCATCTATTATGAGAAACAATTCATTTCCTTTCTATGAATTCTATCTAAAATAAAGAGTTGAGAAATGCAATCTTTTAAAACAATTCTTTCCTTCAAAACAAGAACATATGAAAAGAAATATTATCTCATGAGAACTCAGAGTGATCAATTGCTCAAAAAGAAATCCCTTTATTCTTCAAGATTGAAATACAATCAAACATTCTCCAAAACAAAAATACAATTTCTAGAAATAACACTCAAAACTAAAAACACTAATTTCGAGATCTAAAAATTCTAAGAATTAAATCTGAAATCAAAACTTTAAATATTTTGAGGAAGTTTTGCTTAGTTTGTAATCTAACTAAGAAATTATTTGCTGAAATGAGAAAAAACTCAAAAACATCCAATTATGGTTTTTTTAAGTGAAATTCAAAACTTAATGAAAAAGTTTTTTAAATATTTTCAAATGAGAAAATGGGATCTAATTCTCATAAAACAATTTCTGCTACCAAGTCAAAGACTCAGCAAGAAAACAATGAAATACCAGTGATCTAAGATATACAGAGGTTTCTAATCTTTGAGTGACACAAAGACAAATAAAAAATCACTTATAACATGCAGATCTTGTAGAAAATGATTCAAAACATAAAAAATTTGGAAGAAACTCTCACACAAATCTTTCTGATAGAAATACAAGTCTGGGTATATACTGGGAATCTTGCAAGCCAATCCTAGAAAAGAGAATTTTAAGTTTTTCAAAAAATTTCTCAGGGTCCACAGGTTTTAGTGTAAACAACTGCGGCGCCGCACTATGTATACAGAAAAACAGTGGAGATGACCGCACTGTGCCTAAGGACAAAGTGCGGAGACCAGAAAACTTAAAGAAAAATAAAAAATTCTAAATCACTTTTCAGGAATTCTACAGGAATAAATTACCCAAGCCAGTATCAATCAATCCAAATCAGAAAAATAGTTTCACAAGTCAAAAATAAAAGAAAACAAAGTTCAAGATCCATTCCCCAATGGAGTCACCATTTTTTTGGACGGATAAATCGTTCTTGCGAACAAGATAGATCTCCCTAGTATCTTATGATAACTAGAAACAAATAGACAGATGTAAACTACTTTCTCTATATTATATTTGATCTAGAATTATCTATAATGAAGGATTTAGGACTTACCTGTAGTCCAGCGCTGATCATAGTCCTCTTTCATATCGCTTTGAATACGTCTCCTTTTGGGATCTGCAATAAAAAACATGAAAGAATCAAAAGCACATGTATAATATAGAATAATTCATAAACCATAAATATATCTTGATGATCAAGGAATTCAAGAAATAAGCCATTTAAATAAACAACTCATTGAGAAAACAGGATCCATTTGTATTATCTTTAATGAAAAAAGGAGCCTTACAATCGTGTTTGCCTTGATGTCGTACAGGTCCTTCTGGGGTTCGGAACAAGCGTTTCCTATACTTTGAAAAGCCTTTGAACTCTCTCGACTAACATACACATGAGTGTGTAATCATTCCCATATGATAATTAGTTAAGAGAGTATGAGTTTCTCCAGCAATTCTCCTCAAAAAATCTCAAAGCCTAACTCCCTTTGAGGCTGAACTATGGCCTCAATTTATAGCAAAAGAGAAGAGGTTGCAGCTCCAAATAAGAGAGGATAGAATCCTCTTTAAAATGGATTAAGTTCCACATACCAAGGGGTAGGCTCCTTCAATAGAGGGACGAATGTACATGAAAGGAGCGAACTTTCCATCGAATAATTTCTTCCAGAAGCTTCCAGATTCAACCAGCTCGGCTTCCAAATTTTACTTCCGCCTTCACTTTACCTTTTACAGGGAACCACACCTTAGATGAAGAAAAAGTACAGCCGATTCTGCATGTTATATAAGAAACAGATGCGGCATCGCAGGTAATACTAAGAGAAAGTGCGGTACAAGTATTTTTATGACTTTTATAATCTTTTCTCTCAATTTCAAGGCTTGGATTTAGGAACTTGATGTTTGTAGACTTCTAAGGGAGTATTGTATGAGTAATGATGAACCCATACAGACATTAAAACTTCATGGTGAAAATTTTAGAGTAACAGCCTTGTTCATCATTAGAAGGCTAATATGTGTCATGATTGTGATGACTGCTGTCATGACAGTCATGAATTTCTTCTTTGTTATTTTTCTCATCACTGACTGTCCTATCAGTGTCATTTCCTTGGTCACTACTTGCATCTTCAAACTTTGTTTCAGCTTCATCATTTCCTTGTTCATGATCTTCTATTTCCTCATCATCTTCCTATGTTTCTTCGTCTTCATCATCTTCATCCATAGTGTCACTATTTGCACTATGACTAGGCTCATTTTCATGCTTATGCACCTTTTTCTCTTGACTGTCATGTTCACTTTCTTGTTTACTGTCACCCTCATCATTGTCTTCACTATATTCTTGGTCTTCATCTTACTCATCAGTGCCACCTTTTTCTGTACTTGGGAGTGATTCATTTGTATCACTACAATCATTGTCTTCCTCCAAGTGCTCACTTTTTTTGTCTTTATGACTGCCATGTTCATCTCCCTCCTCCTTGTTATCATCATCATTTGATGCATCAAGAGAAGAATTAGGAGGTAATTTTCCTTGTGGAGAAGGCATAGGTGGAGGTGATGGAGGAGTGGAGGTAAGTGGGTGTGAAATGGAAGGAAAATTTTTCTGAATGAAGGCTTGGGGATTTACAAATACATCATGTGAGATAAAAACTTCCCAAGGAATTCCCTGCTACTCTAACTGGTGGGCATAACTCCTTTTCTTGACCACTGAAGCCATTTTTTCAATGCTCTGGTAGAGATAGTATGGTAGGTTTAGCAGTTTAACCCTGGTGAAGTGCATTAGTAGCCTTATGTGATATGAATAAATCCTAGAGTACCTCCCCTCACAAGTGAATTACTTGATGATCTATCTCATCAGTAGGGCATATCTCTCTAGCAGGTGGGAGAAGGGGAAAACAGTCTTGCAGCCCTATTGATCACTAGGTTTGAGGAAGGGATCATAGTAGCTTAAGGCTAATTTATTCTTCTTGAACCATCTCTCACCTACATTTGGTATCCCTGTGGATTTAGCAATGGATTTGGATGATAACTCAAATTTTACTACTGCTAGGTTGACCTGGTGGTTTTGTAGGTTGAGAATGAATAACCTAGTCAAATCTGAGTGGCTTTGGACCTCTCTAACCCTCTCACAGAACTGATAGCATCCAACATCTTGAAAACATGCAAGGATCATGGGAGAAGAGGTGATTTGAATGGTATTTGAAGGCTCAAACCCGTTAGCCCTTCCTCCCTTATGTTTTGGCTTAATAGGCCTTTGGCCTTCATCACTACTGGTACTGATCTCTTCTCCAGACATGGTGGCTGATTATATCCTTGAACAAAATGGTTTTTAGCTTGCTGAGAGATTTAGGTCTAGGGAGGAAAAATGAGTAAGTCTAGGAATGCTTTCAGAGTTTAGGAGGAGGCTTAGTTTGTATTGAGTGTATTTATGCTAATGAAAAGTCTCCAATTGGTAATTCTTGCCCTAGAAGGTTAAATATTTGATTTCCATGAAGATTAGGGTTTGGAAAAATTTAGATTTTTGATATTTTCCTTTGATTATGAATGAAAAAATATCAATTTGGAGGGCAAAGAAAATAACTAGCAGCCTTTTCTAACTCATGGAGGAGCCTCGAGCAAACTTGAGGAGGAGAAAAAGTGATTTTGAGAAATTTTTGGGAAAATTTAGCAAGATCTCCTCTGTGCGTAGCACCACCTAACAAGTCGTTCCTGTTGGGCCTTCCCTGTGCACAGTGTTGGGTTGGGTCAGGCCTTCCCTGTGCATAGTGCCATTGGATGGTGGGAAATTTGGGCCTGAACTGGTCATGTGCGCAGCGCCTTCGTCGGTGCGTAGCGCTGCCTCTCTGATGCATAGCGCAGTGATTTTTTTCACTGTATCTGCCTCCTATTTGCGCAGCACCGAAAGCTCTATGCGTAGTGCCTCCGTCGGTGCGTAGCACCTGAAAACTTCAACAAGTTTTTCAAAAAACCCTAAAAAAACGTTTTCAACAGCTCTCCTTCTCTCCTGTAAAGACAAAAATGAGGTGGGAAGAGAGAAAGAAGACCCTTATACTCCTTTTTGAAAAATAATTTTTAGGATCAAACCCACTTTCTAATGTTTGTTTCCCTTATCACTTTTTCACTGTCTTTTTGGTCTTTTTGTCCTGTAGGTGGCAGAATAAAAAAAAAATGGTCTTTGCTTTGGCTGGAGCATTTCGATGTTTCCCCTTGGATTTATAAACTCTTTAACAAGCTCAAATTGTGCCTCTTTCCCAGACTTGGAAACATGAACCAGTTATTTTTTAAAAAGCAAAAGGTCTTTTGACAAAGTTTTGAGGAAAAAGGTAGACAATGACATTAGTGCTCTTTGAAGGTCTTCGCCACTTTATCCTTTTCATAAATTTCAAGGCTTGTAAACAGTAAACATGTGATAATTTTCGCTCCTTCACCTTGGAGTCTTCAGTCCTGTATCTTTTATGCCTTTTATTTTCTTGGTGGATGAGACTGAAAAGAAGAAATTTTCTCTTTTTTAACTGACATTCTATCATGTTTTTACTTTCAAGAAGTGAAAACCTCTTGGTGTGAAAACCCTAGCAGTTGGCATCAATAGTTCCTTTGGTCTTCATATGCGCCACCATTTTGATAAACATTAGGTTCTTTTGACCTTATCAATCTTCCTGTAGGTAGCCATCTTTGACAGTCCTGCAGAAGCGTCACTCATGTCTAGTCTATCTCTTGCAGAATATACTTTTAATAAGGAAACCATTTTGGAGGATTCTCTGATTTTTAGACCAATTACATGTTTGTTCCTTTGATCATTTTGACAGTGATATATCTCTAGTTCCTCCTTAGTATTTTCATCTCATGCTTGCTTCCCTTTTGACCATTTTTAAATCTTCTGACTGTATTTGAGAACTCAGGCCCTTGCACTGATACTCTTTGTCATTTGTCCCTTTCGTGAGGTGGAATCAGTGCTTCTTTGTCAAAACCTAGAGGGCAGCATGAATACCTCCTGAAATCCCATTTGTTGTTATGAATTAGGCCCTATCATCATTTTTACTTGTTTGTCATTCTTTTCAAACTCCTAGGTTTTAGGGCTGTTAGAAAAAAGTAAATAGTGTTGTCTTCTAAGTTCTTTAAAACCTTTCAAAACTCATTAATTATTTCTAAAAATATTCAATGTGCATTGGATGGAGTTGAGGTGACCTTTGTCTTTGTAGCCCTTGTACTGATTGCCTGCTTTGGCACATTATTTTTCCAATTAGTCATAGAAACCCTGATTCTCCAAAACATATCCCTGTTGCTTTCTCTTTGTTGTTGATGGTATTCTTATGATGATTTTCCCATTACCTTACCTCTTTTCTAGGTTGATGGCCATCTTGATATTTTTGCAGTAATGTGAGAAAGGGCAGCTTTCCCTTGCAGAATTTGTGCACTAGGCCAAGGAGGCCTTTCTTGAATGACCCTTTGATCAGTTTTGGACAAAGTCACTTGTCCCTTTTCTTCTTTGAATGCAGTCTCTTTACATAGGAAAAATAGATATTTTAGGATACCAAATCCACCCTATGACTTGTGAAACCCTAGGTGACCTAGTGGAAGGTTCCTTGGACTTGGCTTTGGACTAAAAACTTAGATTTTTGGATCATCAAGTGTAGAACAGAGTGTATGATAAACTGATGTATTGAAGATCCAAAATCCAATGTACTTGATTTATCTAAAGATCCTACAGAGACAGTTTTGAGACCATCAACGCTTGGGGTATTTTTTGTAGACATATTAGAGTTGTTTGATAGGTGGCCTTAGGTAGCTGTGGGGGGTTTTTAGGCAAAACAAAACAGAGGATTTGGGCCAAAGGTGAGAAAACACAAAAAAAAATGAGTGACATGAGCCCCTGATGGGTTTTCTGGGACTGGTAAGCAGAGCTTGACATGATGGGATGATGAGATATTGAAAAAATTATCTTAAGGATGATGAAGGCAGTGAGATTTCTAGAACTCACAATTTTTATTTTTATTTTTCTAAGTAAAATTAGTCTATTAACAGAAAAAGTAGTATACAGTGGGCCGAAGCCTTAAGCTTTCCTATTGATGAGGCATTTTAGACTTGTAAAAATGGAGTTTGAGACTGCCCTGCAGGAGGGAAACAAGCCTGTTGAGACCACCATAAAAAATCCCACGCAGGGGAACGAGATACTTTGAGTACTGACAAAAACAAAAACCATGATTGTAATAGCATGAAACCGCATGAAAATCAGAAACACGCCCAATGGAGAGGGCATAAACATAGAAAGGAAACCATAAATGAGAGGCAGAACTACTCATCAGGAGCAACTTGTTCAACCCTGCACCAGTATTCATCCGGTTCGCCACGATCGTTGTACAGGTCATCGACAGAGTGGATCAATTTCTCAGAGGGAGGAGGGACTGCCTGCTCTGCCTGGCCTTGCCCCGTGACGCCCGACATAGCCTCCTTTCTTCCGCTGGCCTGCTCCAACAGATCCTATAGAGCTTGTTCTTGCTTCATGTTACCGTTAATGACCTGCCCCTCCGAAGGATTCTAGAGCTGCTCGTCCTGGGGCTCCTCAAGAAACACAACCGAGATGGAAACAGTGACTATTGGACGATTGAGGGAGAAATCAAAGAAGAAAAGGGCAGTGTGGGAACGTGCCAGGAGAGCAGAAGACGAGGGCGAGTCCAGCCTGTGACCCGAACGAAGCAAATGACCACGAAGAAGACTGTGAAGACTGTCCGAGGGGGAAGAAGTCCCATATGGCGAGCTAGAGGAGGAAGGAGAACGACTCACATGGCTCCAGGTGGAACCGTGCCTACAGTGCATTCTATGCCTGAGGCGAGGCATGTTCTCAGCTGAGCCAAGGCAAGAAGGCCAGGGAACCAGAGAGTAGACAGAGGGCAGAGTCGAATTGGAGTGCAGAGAGACAGAGACAAGCAAGCAGGAACCAGAAAGTGATAAATGAAGGTTTTCACCAAGCTCTAGGCAGAAATTGATACAACTTTGCTTATCAGTGACGGTGCGTTCATTGGCAATTCCAGTAGCTAGACTGCAGCACCAATTCACCGGCGAGGGAGAAGAACTCGGAACAGAAGACGGGTCCATGTCTTTTATCAGGTCGACTTTGCAGCGGTAGATCATCTACAATTAATGGTCTTTAATGTGCACCGGAGGTCGATCCAATACATAGCAATCGAGAATGCATCATGGAGTGGCAGCCAGGTTGTGAAGTGCGCCCAGAATTATTGCAATTGAATTCCGCATAAACAAGTTTAAGGCTGGAGTGATGTTCTCCCTGCGGGATGGCATGTGGACTGCCGTCCGGCTAGACCCCCGTCCCATCAGCTCCAACGCGCCTGATAGCACCCGCATCCGGGAGATCTACCTCATCCTGAACCAAAGCTTGGCATTTCTATATTTTTTCATAGTTCTGGATAATGTCGAGCGTCCCTGTAATAAGATTGTGCCCATAGTCGACTCCCAGGTTGGCAAGATGATCCGCCACTTTGTTGTCGTCCCTTCTGGTGTGCTTGAAGAGGAGAGCACATTTGTTGCGAAGCCATCGCTCGATTTCTTCCAAACGAGCCTCAAGGCGCCAACTGATAGCAATTTTTTTCGATTGAGCCCCATTCAAGAGCTAGTTGACCATATTAATGAGGATTTGGGAGTCTCCCTATATCTCCAGAGGGTGCAACCCAATCTGTTGAGAGAGGAGAAGCCCCTGCCATAATCCTTCCAGCTCATCTGAGTTGTTCATGTCCCATCCAAGACTGCCAAAATAAATAACGATAGGAGTGCCTTTGTGATCCCGTATGACTCCTCCGAAGCCTGCCATGCCTGGATTTCCTTTTGAAGAACCATCAAAGTTGAGTTTGTAGGTGTTCTTGGGAGGAGAAATCCAAGAGTTTGTGGAGTTATCAG
Organism: Pinus albicaulis; assembly: GCA_034641835.2. Classification (NCBI taxonomy): domain Eukaryota; kingdom Viridiplantae; phylum Streptophyta; class Pinopsida; order Pinales; family Pinaceae; genus Pinus; species Pinus albicaulis. The sequence goes on along the minus strand of CM076582.1, from coordinate 1,221,169,532 downwards.
TTTTAGAGGCTTTGTGCACTTGCTTTCCAGGTAGAATATGAAGACCCCAATTTTCCCATATGGCTTTCTCTTTAGCCAGAGTAGGGTAATCCTCGGTAGTCCAGGATTGCAATGCTAAAGTTTCTGTGAGATTGAGACAGAATTTCCTCCAGATTGTCAGTTGAGGTTCTTTGATCCTTGAAAATGTGTTTGTTTCTCTCTTTCCAGATTGTCCAGAGGAGGAGGCCTGGGATGATTCTCCAGAGTTGATTCAAAATCTCACTTTTGAAAGGATGTTGATTCCATTGACGAATGGAGCTTATTATATCGGTATCTAGTCTGCAATTCTGTTGGCTTCAAAAACTTACTTTCTCCCACAATTGAGTGGCCAGAGGGTAGGTAAAGAGGAGATGTTGCTGTGTTTCCTCATTCTCATAGAAGATGGGGCATATTGAGGGGCCATGAAAGCTTCTCTTCCCTAAGTTGTCCCATGTGAGAATTCTTTGATGTCCAAAGAGCCAAAGAAATAAAGCAACCTTAGGCCAAACTACCAAACTCCATATTCTGCTCTAAAGAGGATCTTTGGGCGCTGGATCATTACTAATGATCTTGTAGGCTTCCTTGGTTGAAAAAGTTCCTTTAGGAGTGTGTCCCCATTTGAGTATGTCCCTGTCATTCGATAGTTTGATGCACCGAGTTTTTATTTCAGCAGTAATAGAATCCTTGGCTTGCTTATCATTGTTCCTTATAATCCTAGCTTCCTGTTTCCACTGCCTGTAGCCCTGCTCTACAATGTTCCCCCATTGTTGTTGAACAGTTTCCAACTGTTGCATATCCCAATCTGGTCCTGGAGGTGGGAAGTAGGTTTTGGTGAGTTTAGGAAGTTTTTCCCAAGAGTCGGTCCAAAATATGGCAGATCTACCATCTCTTACTTCCCAAAAGTTGTGGTGTTGTATGAGTAAGTGATGTTGTTTGGCTGCGTTCCATATGAGTGAGCCTTTCTCCTCTGGAGTGAATCTGATGAGTTCATCCTGGGGTCTATGATTGGCATACTTGGCAGTCCAAAGGATCGCCCAGGGCTTGGTGGGGGCAGTGAGCCAGTTCCACCAATTTTTTTCACTCATTATGGCATTGCTGTGGGTTGGATCCCTTAATCCTATTCCTCCCTGATCCTTGGGTTTGCAAACTGTTGACCATTGAACCAACGCCCATTTGCGGTTGGTGCCTTTGGATCCCCAGAGGAAACTCTGCTGCAAGGCTTTGATTCTTTTGAGAACCCATTTAGGAGCCGTCGGGATGGAGAAGAGATATAGCGGCATGGCCTGTAGCACTGCCTTGATGAGGACCAGTCTGCTTGCTATGTTCAAAGTTCTGAGAGTCCGTGAAGAGAGTCTAGCTTCAATTTTTTCCAGGAGCTTGTGCCAGGAAGCGTGCTTAAGGGAAGAGGCAATGAGAGGGGCGCATAGGTAATTGGAGGGGAGAGAGGCGATAGAGAAACCAAGGATACGGGCTATGGAGGATTGAGTTAAAGGGGGGGTGTGGAAGAAGAAAATCTGAGATTTGGCATCGTTTATGCTAGCTCCGGAGGCAGCTAAAAAATCATTCAAGAGGGATTTAAGCTGGGAGGCTTCGTGAACGGAAGGGTACCCAAACACCATGTTGTCATCTAAAAAATTTTGGTGGGTGATGGCAGGTGAGTTGTGAACAGAGATGCCCTGGATTTGTTGGGTTCTAAGGGCCGTGGAAAGATGCCACCCTAAACCCTCCGCCATTAAAACAAAAAGGAAGGGGGATAGGGGATCCCCCTGTCTGATGCCTCTTGTGGGGCTAAAGGGGCGCGAGGGAATCCCATTAATAAGGATCGAGAAAAAAGAGGAAGAGATAAGACTATAGACCCATCGAACCCAGGTTGGGGAGAAACCAAAAGCAGTTAAGATTTTTTGAATGCAGGACCAGCTTAATTTATCAAAAGCTTTAGAAAGATCAATCTTAAGGATCATACCTGCCTGGTTGCTGTGCTTGAGAGAGTGAATGATCTCATGTGTGAGAATGATGCCATCCAAGATTTTTCTACCTTCTACATATCCGGATTGCTCAGGCGAGACGAGAAGAGGCAGAAGTGGCTTCAATTTGTTGGAAATGACTTTAGAGATAACTTTGTAGATGACAATGCATAAGGCGATTGGGAGAAATTTGCCGAGCATACTGGCTACCTCTTCTTTTTGGATGAGGGCGATGAATGTTGCATTCAGAGAAGGGAGAATCCAATGCATCGAGCGTGATTCTTCCACCACCATCCAAACCTCCTCTTTGATGAGGTCCCAAAAATGGTGAAAGAAGGTGGTCGTGAAGCCATCAAGGCTAGGTGTCGTCCCTTCTTTGAGGTGCTTCATGGTGAGATCCACTTCCTGATGAGAGACTGGGCATAACAGGAGCTATTTGTGCTCGTCAGTGATAATCTTAGGAATGCTTTGGGTAATTTTGTCGATGGCCGGCCCTCTATCCAAAGGAGGTTCTTGATGAACTGCCTGGAAGTGGTCGATGAGCGCCTTCTTGATTTCTGCATGTTCTTCCACCTTTTCCCCCTCTTGATTCTTCATAGATGTAATTGTGTTGTGCATTCGTCTTTGAATGGTGGTCCTATGAAAGAACTTGGTATTCCTTTCACCCTCCTTCAGCCACCGTATTCTGGATTTCTGCCTCCAAATAATTTCTTCCTGCTTTGATCTTTCCTCAAGTTGAGTTTGTAGCTGCTTTTCCTTCTCCATTGAATATTCCTTGTAGCCTTCAGTGATGATTTGTTGCTAGAGAGATCTCATCTCCTTGTTGAGGTCCTGCTATGCCTAGAAAATATTGCCAAAAGTAGAGTGATTCCAGTGTTTGATGTGGGCTTTGAGGATTTTGAGCTTTTGATGGAACTGGTACATTTTGGACCCTTCTGGCAGCACGATGTTCTTCCACCAGGAGCTGATGAGGTCCTTGAAATCAGGGTGATTCAGCCAGAAAGACTCAAAGCGAAAAGGGTGTCGCGTCGAATTCCCCGGTCTTTTCCATTGAAGCAAGATCAGCCAATGGTCAGAGCCATTGAGAGGGAGGATAGAGGTAGAAATGTCTCCTCCCAAATGGACTGCATTATATGAGATTATAAATCTGTCTAGCTTGGAGGAAATGTGCTGGCGTCCTACTCTGCGGTTGTTCCATGTGTAAATTCCATTGCTGTACTGCAGATCTATCAGCAAGTTGTCCTGTATGAAGTGTTTGAAGTGGCAACTTTCTGGCTCTAATTTGGCTTTGCCTCCCATATTTTCCCCCAATTGCGTGATCATATTGAAGTCACCTCATAGGATCCAGAGAGGATGGGTTCTAGCAGCATTAAGCTCTCCTATAGTATCCAATAGAACAGTTTTACTACCTGCTTCTTGTGGGAAGTAGACATTCGTGAGATGTCCATGAATATTGGTACCTATGATGTGAAAATTTGCTTGGATGATGTGATGGGAGGCATGAAAATCAGAGAGTGAGACAACATGGGTGTTCCAGGCGATGGCCAATCCTCCAGAAGCGCCCGATGCGTCCACCGCCACCGATTGGCAGCCAGGCAAAGCTTTAGAGAGGATGTTGCCAAGAGTGCTGCTGTTACATTTGGTTTCCTGCAGGAAAAGAATTTGGGGCTGCTCGAACTTTATCATGTTTTTTATCATTTTGTGTTTCCCAGGACTGTTTAGTCCTCTTACATTCCATGAGGTGAGCTTCATGATTCACTGTAGGGTAGAGGTTTGTAGTACTTTATCAGCTTTGCATACCTTCCGGAGTCAACCAGGATTTTTCCCACTGTAATTGTTCGTTCCAGGTATGTTTTCCTTCCTCTTTTCTTAGAATCCTTGTGGGGCTAATTGCCATCCCATCTGCTGCCTGGTTGTATTCCTAGTTCTTTTTGTCTGAAAGCTCTAGAAAGAATCACCTCCAGGTGATCTAGCTGATGTGCTTGAATCTTGTCAAACTCCTTTTTCTTGCAGGCTTCTTCTAGTTCAAAGATGTCAAGCCCTCTCAGGTCAATGCTTTCTGTTTCTTCCTCCATGATTTTTGCTTGACTGTTATTTCCAGAGTGCTGTATGGGAATGCAGTCCACATCCATTCCATTCGGTTTCCAGTCTGGGTCTTTCAAATTCTCTTCAGAAGGACTTGACTGCGCCCCCATGGTCGAAGGGGAAGGGTTAGGGTTAGGCAGAGGGGGTGGAGAGGATGAGTTAGCCACGTGGGGTGGTAACTGATCTTCTTGGGGAAGGATATCGGTAACAGAGGCAAGAGCATCAAAGCTATTGCTGGTAGAGGGGATGGAAGAGGCTGGAATAGTGGGTTTTTTCCCATTGGGGGGTTTCTTGTGAGATCTTCTTCGGTTGGTGACTTTGGTAAACCCCTTAGGGATAGACTCATCTGGTGATCCGAGGCTTGAGGCTTTACATTGAGAGGGCAGTCCCTATAGAGATGCCCATGGATATGGCATTTACGACAGCGGAAGGGAACATGCTCAAAATCAAGAGGCTGAATCCATTTGAAATCGTCATGGTAGAGGCTTACCAAATCTGGGAGTGCTTTGTCCAGTCTCATATAAACACAGATGCAAGCGTATGAGGTGTAACAACGCATCTTCGTTTCCTCTGTGATTTTTATGAACTCACCTAATCCCTGACAAATGTCTTTTAGAGATTCTTCGTCTCAGTATTCCAAAGGGAGTGAGTACATCCTTATCCAGACAGGAGCCCAGCTAAAAGCCTCCTTATCGGGGTTGAATCTTTCTATCCAATCCCTTAGGTAAAGGCCGACAGAGTTGAAGAAGTACGGTCCTTCATCCAGAACCCTATTACGATCTTCAATGCAGAGAAAGATAACAGTAAAGAAACCCTTGGGGCCAAGTTGGAGGGTGACATGCCCTTCGGGTTTCCATTTGGCCGCTATCCACCCATGCAAGGCCTTTTCTGTGGGCCAAAATTTTGAAAATGCAACAAGATGATGGAGCTTAGTGAAAAGAAGTCGCCTTCACTAAGTGGGCCCGCAAGCTATTTTTGGCGCAAAGTCTATTTTTAGACTATGTCTATTTTTAGACATATGGATCATAGTCTATGAGTTGCAGGATGCTATTTATGGATGATTGGTCGAGTTGGTAAAAATAGATGGACCTCTATTTTTAGACATTGGGCGGTTTCTATTTTTAGACTGCCGGGCTAAAAATAGAACAGTCAAATATTATTAACCCTTAATAATATTTATACTATAAACATTATCTTATCCTCTTGGAGCACTTCAGTTTGATGCTTGGATGTGGCACATGCAGCTGACAGAAGGAAATATGCTTTTCCTAAGGGTTATTTGAGCTATTGCATGGTTGACTTCAGTTAGAACTCATGTGGCAGAGTTTGGTGGAGTTGATGAGACAGTTGATGGAGTTGTGTTCGGTTTAACTTAGTTGAACTAGTTGTATTTAGTCTAACTGATAAATATACTAGTGATGAGTGGTGTGAATTAATTATTAATTAATTCACTAATTATTAACTCATAAATCAACTAAAGAATACATCAGTTAACTGCAATGCATGGACAGTTCAGTGGAGACCAGTGTTAGAGGTGGGTGAAAGGGTGAGTCTACTATCAGTTGTGGCTATGGCTGTGCATGAGATTTGCACACACATTGATGGAGATTGCCAATGAGGATTGTGTAGTTGGAGCTAGTGGGATTTGAACTTGGATCTCATCATAATTCATCTTGGATTGTGCAGTAGAGGCAGGCAGACTTGTGTAGGAGATTTGAACCCGTGACTTGTTAATCTTCCATGCTAGTTTGTGTGTAGCATGTGAGATAGTGATGAAAGCTGTGAGAGCTTTGTGCTATGTATTGTTACATGTTCTCTATCATTATAATATACAGATAGTTGGTGGTTTTCAGCTGTATGCTTTCCCCATTACATACTGTGTTGATATGTGTGATTGATTATTGTTTTATGTGCGCATGCGACTGCTTCTATTTCCGCATATTGATGATAAATTATAGAAGAGGTTATGTATTATGAATGAAGCTTAAATAGTGTGTAATCAGGATAATCTCGGTGAATAATTCAGTAAATTATTCAAATTTTTACATGGTATCAGAGCGAAAATTGATCATCGGATCTATTACAGTGATTACAATTTATTTCGGTAGACAGAGTCTGTAAGCAGGCCAGGTAGCCTCTCGATCCATCCTTTCCTTGAAAGGTGATATATCTAGTAAATTCCCCTACATTCGATCTCTGTGCTAGAAATACATTGTTCTCAGATCCAGAAGTGGTTGAGTTTGAGCTGGTGGAATTCGAATTTTGCAGCAATTTGTTTTCTAGATGTCGGAGTTGAAATGTATTTCAACGAATTGCGACTAGAATATGCCCTTGAGGTCAGTTTGAATTATGTTGCATGGAAGGACAGAATGGAGGTGGTATTAGATGATAATGGGTTGAAGGAGTTCATATATGTTGAAGTCCCAAAGCCTACTGATGCTGATCAAGTTGAGGCTTGGCAAAAGAAGATGGCGAAATGTCGAAGGATTCTGTTGGAGGGCGTGAAGGATCACATTGTATTCAGCTTGCATGGAAAAACCTCTCCATACTTGATGTGGAAAGCGTTGATAGATTTATTACAAAATAAGAGTGACCAGAGGAATTTTGCGCTCAAGGATAAACTCAGAAACATTAAGATGGAGAAAGGCGACAGCATACCGAAGTACCTCACGAAGTTCACCCAATGCAGGGATGAGCTAGGAAGTGTGGGGGTGACTGTCGATGAAGAGGACTTGGTGGACCTGGCTCTCCTTGGTCTTCCGAAGAGTTGGCATTCCTATCAGGACTCTATCAATGGTCGGGAGAAATTTCTAGGATGGGAGCGACTTTGGTCGGATCTCATGCAAGAGGAGATAAGGCGGAGTACCAGGGACAGACCTTCATCAAAGGCATCTGATGAAGAAAATTTCGCTTTGGCTGCCAAAGAAAAGAAGGGGAAGAGCAAGAAAGCTTCTCATTCCAGTGCGAAAGGCAAGAAGCAAGACATGTCCAAGGTGAAGTGCTTTCATTGTCACCAGCACGGACATTATGCCACAAATTGTCCGCAGAAGAAGAAAAATAAGCATGTTGCTGGATCTGCAGTGGGAGAGGCCTTAGCCTCACAGTTTGAGCTGGATTTTTCACTGATCGCATGCTTGGTCTCAAGTGTGATGGGATCAGTATGGTTCTTGGATAGTGGTGTGTCTTTTCACATGACCGGAGATCGGGATTTGTTTTCAGATTGGATGAGAAAGATCTTGGAGTGCACATCGAGATGGGCGATGATGGTAGATATAGTGCGACCGGTATCGGTGCCATTTCCTTTGAGAGGGAGTCTGGTAAACCCTTCGTATTGAAGGAAGTGTTGCATGTTCCAGGATTGATGAAGAATCTGATCTCTGTGGCGATGTTGGAAGACAAGGGGTATGATGTTGTCTTCAGTGAGGGAAAGGCTTTCCTGCGCAGTAAGACAACTGGAGAAACCTGGAAGATAGGGGTTCGAGTCAAGAACCTTTATCAGTTGCAAGTAGATGGCTGCGCAGCAATGGCATGCAAGGCAGAAGGAGTGGTGAGCCGGGATGATGGCGAGCTGCGGCACCGGAGATTGGGCCACCTTCACCATGGAGCTTTGAAGATACTGCAGCAGATTTCTACTGGGCTTCCTAAGGGCACTCTTGCGCAGTCAGATCAGTGCAAGGGGTGTACCTTGGGAAAATTTGTGAAAGCCACCTTTCACGAGAAGGATATTCATGCCACGAAGATCCTTGAGAGAATCCACACAAACGTGTGTGGACCTTTCTCAGTAGCTTCGACAACAAAGCACAAGTACTATGTGATCTTTGTTGATGATTTTTCTCGGAAGTGTTGGATCTTCTTCATGCAGAAGAAGAGCGAGAAATACTCAAAGTTCTGTGAGTTCAAGGCACTGGTTGAGAAGGAATCGGGGAAGCATGTGAAGGCTCTTAGGAGTGACAATGGTGGTGAATTCATCTCTGGCGAATTCAAAGACTTTTGCAGCGCAGAAGGGATTCGAAGAGAGCTCATAGCACCTCATAACCCACAGCAGAATGGGGTTGCTGAGCGGAAGAACAGAACGATCGTGGGTGCTGCACGGGCGATGTTGCATGATCAGGGCCTACCCCTTCACTTGTGGGCTGAGGCATGCAATACTGCAGTGTATGTGCAGAACCATTGTCCTCACAAGATACTTGGCATGAGTACACCGGAGGAGGCGTTTTCTGGCAAGAGGCCTGATATTTCTCATCTGAGAATTTTTGGCTCACCTGTCTACATGCATGTGACGAAGGATGCCAGAAAGAAGCTGGATCCAACCGCAAAGGTTGGAATATTTGTGGGGTACACTGATACACCCCACAACTATCGGGTGTATTTGTCAGACAGTCGAAAGACTGTTGTGCGACGGGATATCAAGTTTCAGGAGGAGAAAGCCATGCAGTGTTCGCTTGAGAGGGAGCTACACTTGCATGCAGATGAGGAGCTGTTAGTTCCTAAGGAGGAGCTTCCGGATGTAGATCAGCCACAAGAGGAGGTTCAGGAGGTGGAAGAAACCACCCAGGCAGCGCCAACCATCAGAGGGCGCATGCGCACTACAGAAGCTGAGCGACTGGCTCGGGATGCAGAGAAGGTTGTAGGACCACCTACAGCACAGCGCAGACAGAGACAGTCACCGGATCGGTACACTGAATACATGGCTCTTGTGAGTCAATGTGTTGTGACGGAGCCATCCTCTTTTGAGGAAGCTGTGGAGGAACCCGCATGGGTTGATGCCATGATCGAAGAATATGATTCGATCATCAGGAACAGTGCATGGGAGATTGTCCCAAGACCGGTTGGGAAATCAGTTGTAGGTTCGCGATGGATCTACAAAGTGAAGCAGGCGGCTGACGGGAGTGTGGATAAGTACAAGGCGAGATTTGTCGCCCGTGGCTTCTCACAGATCGAGGGGATTGACTATGAGGAGACTTTTGCACCTGTCGCAAGGTACTCTTCCATACGGACGATCCTTGCTCTCTCAGCGCAGATGGGGTGGCACATTCATCAGATGGATGTGAAGAATGCATTCCTCAATGGAGTTATTGAGGAGGAGGTGTACATAGAGCAGCCTGAAGGTTTTGAGATCTTCAGCAGTGAGTCGCATGTGTGCCGACTCAAGAGAGCACTGTACGGGCTGAAGCAAGGACCTCGTGCTTGGTACACTCGGATAGACAGCTACTTCACCGGGCTTGGATTCTCCAAGAGTGAGGCGGATCCAAACCTGTACCAGATTGTGGTGGAGGGGAAGCTGTTGATCATCGTACTGTATGTAGATGATCTGATTTTGACTGGCGATGAGCAGTTGATACTTTCATGCAAGGAGGATCTTGCACGAGAGTTTGAGATGAAGGACTCGGGCATCCTTCATTATTTCCTGGGATTGGAGATTTGGCAGCGCAGCGGAGGATTGTTTGTTTCTCAGGGAAAGTATGCCCGGGAGATTCTGGAGAGGTTCAACATGCAAGGCTACAAGCCTGTTGACACTCCTCTTCCTGGTGGTTGGAGGAAGGAGGATGCTACTTCAGCGGAGGTAGTGGATGCCACTATCTATCGACAGTTGGTGGGGTCGCTTATGTATCTGGTCAATACACGACCCGATATATGCTATGCTGTTAACCAGCTTTCGCAAGCTATGGTTAAGCCTACCAAGCTCTTCTGGAAGGCAGGCAAGCATGTATTGTGTTATCTTAGAGGCACATCGGGATATGGCTTGTGGTACAGACAGGAGGATGGGGTGAAGCTATGTGGCTTCACGGATGCAGATTGGGCAGGGAGCCCAACGGACCGAACGAGCACATCTGGAGGGATCTTCAGTATTGGGTCGACAACAGTTTCTTGGTACAACAGGAAGCATTGATCCGTGGCACTTAGTTCAGCAGAGGCTGAGTATATGGCAGCAAGCTTGGCTGCATGCGAGGCCATATGGATGAGGAAGATCCTGGTCGGGTTGTTCGGGTCACACTTGGAGCCTACTATGATTTATTGTGATAACCAGAGTTGCATTAAACTCTCATCTAATCCAGTATTTCATGATAGATCCAAACACATCGACATCAGGTACCGTCATATCAGAGATTGTGTGCAGCGGAGAATCATGTTACTTTCATACATTCCCACGGAGGATCAGGATGCTGATATCTTGATGAAGGTGCTCACCAGGAGAAAATTCGAATACCACAGAGGCAGGATAGGGGTTGCAGATAATCCATATCTTGTTGAGAGGGAGTGTTGAAAATGCAACAAGATGATGGAGCTTAGTGAAACGAAGTCGCCTTCACTAAGTGGGTCCGCAGGCTATTTTTGGCGCAAAGTCTATTTTTAGACTATGTCTATTTTTAGACATATGGATCATGGTTTATGAGTTGCAGGATGCTATTTATGGATGATTGGTCGAGTTGGTAAAAATAGATGGACCTCTATTTTTAGACATTGGGCTGTTTCTATTTTTAGACTGTCGAGCTAAAAATAGAACAATCAAATATTATTAACCCTTAATAATATTTAGACTATAAACATTATCTTATCCTCTTGAAGCACTTCAGTTTGATGCTTGGATGTGGAACATGCAGATGACAGAAGGAAATATGATTTTCCTAAGGGTTAGTTGAGCTATTGCATGGTTGACTTCAGTTAGAACTCAAGTGGCAAATTTTGGTGGAGTTGATGAGACAGTTGGTGGAGTTGTGTTCGGTTTAACTTAGTTGAACTAGTTGTATTTAGTCTAACTGAAAAATACACTAGTGATGAGTGGTGTGAATTAATTATTAATTAATTTAATAATTATTAACTCATAAATCAACTAAAGAATACATCATTTAACTGCAATGCATGGACAGTTCAGTGGAGACCAGTGTTAGAGGTGGGTGAAAGGGTGAGTCTACTATCAGTTGTGACTATGGCTGTGCATGAGATTTACACACATATTGATGGAGATTTCCAATGAGGATTTCATAGTTGGAGCTAGTGGGATTCAAACTTGGATCTCATCATAATTCTTCTTGGATTGCGCAGTAGAGGCAGGCAGACTTGTGGAGGAGATTTGAACCCGTGACTTGTTCATCTTCTGTGCTAGTTTGTGTGTAGCATGTGAGATAGTGTTGAGAGCTGTGAGAGCTTTGTGCTACATATTGTTACATGCTATCTATCATTATAATATACAAATATTTTGGGGTTCTCAGCTGTATGCTTTCCCCATTACATACTGTGGTGATATGTGTGATTGATTATTGTTTTATGTGCGCATGCGACTGCTTCTATTTCCGCATATTGATGATCAATTGTAGAAGAGGTTATGTATTATGCATGAAGCTTAAATAGTGTGTAATCAGGATAATATCAATGAATAATTCAGCAAATTATTCAAATTTCTACACAAAATCTGATAAATTTTCCAATCAGGGCGTGGTCCTTCATGTACTGGATCTTTCCATTGATCCTGTGAATACGAAGCTCAATTTTGGGCCTTTCTGCCGCAATCGGTTTGCAGGTGGTCGACGTCACTTGGGGCATTTCTTTTTTCCCATATTCTTCTTCCTGTGCAGCATTTTCCTTGTCAGAATGGGCTGTTTGTGCTTCAGAGTTTCTATTGTCCTCAACTTCTGGAGTATTTTTGTTCAAAGCCGTATCCTTTGTAGTATTCTCGGAGGAAGGTTTGTCGTGAGTTGAGGGGGAGGACCTGTCACCTCCCCCCGACGGGCCTCCCATTGTAGGTGAATCAACACATGTCCTCTGCAAAATGGCAGGAGAGAGCCGGTGGGAGGGCTCCAAGCATTCAGAGTGTGTCGGCGCAGTTGCAGGGGAGCAGCGTAAACTCTAGCAGAGCAAGAAAATTTCTCTATTGTTTAAAAACATGATCATTTGAGCTTGGGTGAAGAAAAACCTAGAACTCAAAATGTTCATGAACTTTTTTTCTAGAAATATAGGGAAATCATTTAGTCATCTATGAAGGAAAAAATTACTAATGACTAACAAGATGTGTAATGGATAGGAAAATAATCAATTCATCAAGTGTTATATTTATTTTGATGTTACTTCTAATTCATATATCAGAAACTCAAATAGAATGTTATGTCAAAGTATTGATAATTGTAAACTCTTTTTTTTACTTGGTTGCTTCTTGATCAATTTTAAATAAACTACAGAGAAGGAACAATTAAAATGAAGCTTTTACAAATTATGTAGATGTGATATTAATTGAGTGTTTCCTTCTTAATAAAATTTCTTCTTGATTAATTTTTATACAAACCACAAAGGAAAACTGGAAACATAAATATCTTCTAAATATTTGCTTACAAAGCATCCAAAGGTCCACCATAAGAAAAGGTATGGAGACCATGACAAGAATGGAACCCTATTGAATGGCTTGAAAATCGGTTGGCCTTACCTCACTAATGGAACCGTCATGGATATCTTGACAATCGATTGGACTCATTATCGAATTAATGTTCCATATTCAAATTATAAAAATGAATGTTAAAGGACATATTTTCTAACTCATATTGTTGCCACATATGTTTGGTAGTTGTTTAGTAAAAATCTCCCAAAACTTCTTCCTGGGCTCATCCCTTTGAAGCTAATGAAATATAGGTGGGGAAGACCACAACAAGAATATAACTCTATGTTATGAACATTCCTTAATTAATTAACCAAGAAACCCAATATTATAAATCTGAGATCAGGAAACCATATTGAAAAAACATTTGAAAATGTTTATTATTCAATAGGCCTCCATATCCTGACTCTTGAGTAGATGTAAAATACGTCTTTGTTTTCCCTGTTCTTTATTTTCATAATTTGATCTACTCTATTGAAACTTACAATTAGAAATATAAACTACCTGACTTCATAGGGAGATGCTACATATGGCCTATATCATTTGATAATTAGAAGGTTGATGATGGGTGCCATCAAAATGGTACATTATAAGGCCATTTCTATATCCTCCAACCTATAAATTCTTCTTTTCTCACATTAATTGAAATATTTTTGGCCATATTGTGCTTAATAGGAAGTCTAAAGGATGTTTGTCATTGTTCTCAGCTTAGTGTGGTTAATGTGCAGGAAAAATAACAGTTTTGATGATGGAAAGGTACATTTGAGGAATCTAGAGGAAGTTTAGGAGGCTTGTCCCCTAAATTTACTCTCCTTTGAATCGAAGTGATCCCTAAGGTCACTCGTCTATATCTTGAGGTATACTGGCAGCTAATGAACTCAAGTGAATGCAAGGATATAAGGGAGCTAGATCCACTTTTCTCGAGATTTCAGAGTGACGCAATGCTCTTTCCAAGGAGGATTTCCCCTCAACCATATTTGTATAAATCAAAAGGCCCAAGAGCTCATTAGGATTCGAATTTTTGAAGCAAGGAGTGCTATTAAGAGCCAAGTGCTCAATATTGTGATTTCTATTTTTATTTGCATGATGTATTTGAACTCTATTTTATGTTAATGAAAGGTATATTGTTGCTTGACATCTGAATTTTTTGTAGAGGGCTAAGTCCCCTTGGGTTAGGGCCCAACCCAGAGGCTCTAGTCCCTTGTTATGTATCTTATTTATGCATTAAGTTTAGTAGCAAAATTTCCTTCCTTGTTTGAGTAAAATTTATTTTCTATAAAATTTGTGGTTGCGGGCCTAATTACCACTTCCCTTGTGGGAAGTGTGGTTCAGGAGTCTACAACAGCAACCCAAAAATATCTAGTTGTTTTCCTTTGCAATTTTCTAGGCTTTAATTCGTTGTCTCTTGCATACTTTGTTTCTTCAATCTAGGATTTAAAATCATCTTTCTCAATTTTTCATGTATGTAGGTTAGATGCATGTTGTAAGGTGAATTAGTTCTTAATGAAATAAAATCCTTCCTTTTTTGACTTCACAAAATTTTACTCATCCTTTCTTGCTTAGCTTATTTTGCTGCAATTTGATCATCATTTTGATTGCAAGAAAATTGATTTTTATTGGTATATTGTTACTATTATTGGCTTGCACAGTTGACACACTCATCCTACATTCCCCTTGTCATCATCAACCCATTCCTTGTCATCCCCCACTACCCTCATAGTTATACCACCGAGTTTGTATTTATGGCTTATTTGAGGGACACTATGTGAATTTGTTTTTGTGCAATATGAGCCTCTAAGAGGTATTAGGCTTGGAAAATTCCTCACACAACCCTCATATACCCTTGCCCACCCTTTCCCACCTTCAAATCACCTTTTTTTCTCTAAAAATGCTCACAAAACCAATCATGTATCAAAACAGGGCAATCCTATAACATTCAGACGCAGTCCCTAAAATTGACCATATTTTCTCCGAAATCTTCGTTTTTGTCTCTTAGGCTTAAATAATGACCTCTAGGCTTTGAATCTGCGATTGAGGAGGACCCAAGACCACTTTAAACCTACCTTTTACTCACTGCAAATACAATTATGCAATTTGGGTTAGGTGACAAATTTCTAAATTTAATGGTAATGATTATTTTCTTATTAAATGCATATGAACCTTGTTACTCCAGCCAAGTCCCTTTGAAAATAGTAATTAAGAGGATAATTTTCCAATGCAAATTAAAATATGCCTCTCTCATTGAATTCATGTTCTTAGGATTTCAATTACAAGGTGTTGTTCTTACATAGGATTTGTTTCTTTTCAAAGCAACTTTTCACATTCTGCAATTAGACTAGTGATTCATATTCTTGCAAGCAGAACAAAGTTTACATTCTGAAAATAAACAAGTAGTTTTCACTCTTTCAATTAGTATATAATTTACATTTTTGTAACTAGGGTTAACTTTACATCTAATGAATAAGACTTTCCATTTCTGCAAGTAGAGCAAGTATTTTCATTCCTGCAGTTAGAGTAGAACTTTATTTTCCATGCAATTCCTTTCCTTGAGCTAGGTAAAAGAGTGGTATTTGTATGCCTTGATCCGGTCCATTGCTTCAAGGTGGAATAAGCATAACTTGAACTAATGTGCATTCAACATTTTCACCTCTTAAGTTTGTACGTACCTCGGGTTGATAATTAGAATTGGTAGCCTTAGGAGTCTCAAAAATATTTTTGTGATACCGGTGCTCATCACTTTTTGGAGCCGTTTATGAGGAGGTGTCCAAGCAAGTGTTTATTCTACTTAGAGGTTACCTTTTTTTTTTTCATAATATTTTCTACATCAACATTGCTAATTTGAAAAAGGGTCAAAAAAGAAGAAAAATAATAAAAATAAAACTAGTTTTTTCATGCCTCAAAGTGGTATGGATAATCAAGGGAAATATATACCCAAAGTCCCCACCCCTGCAAACAATAAACCATCCTTATTATTTGGTGACTATGAACTTCCCTCTCAGACCATAGGGGAGTTACAAAATCCTTTAGGTGAGCAACCTGAAATTTTTGAAGAACCCATAGGGGAGGAAGTGCATATCAACTATCCAAAATATGGTTGAAAATAGGAAGAACGAGTTCTTTCCCATTTGCTAAACCAATGGGGAGGCGAGGATTAAGAATATCATACCCACTTCCCTTACACACTTCCATGGCTTAGCTTATGAGAACACTAACACATTTATGTTTGAGTTTGTTGTAATTTGTTGGACCTATGACTATACCTTTCATGAATAGAAGCTGAAGTTGTTCCCCTCCACCCTCAAGGATCCAATCTTGTGCTAGTTTATGAGTCTACCTAAAGGCAACATCAATACCTGGCAAAAAATGCAACAATACTTTAATGAGAAGTTTAGGGATTACTGTAGGTCTAAGGAGACAAAATAAAAAAATATTTAGGATGACCCTAGGGCCAGATGAGTCCTTGGAAGAATATGAGGAAAGGTTCCAACTCAATTATAGGAGGGCTAAATGTACCCTTGATCTTGAATTACTTAAGTTGGTACTTTGCCAAGGGATTAGGGAGGATGTAATGGAGAACCTAATTATGTTGTCTGGGGGAGATATTTACCAACTGATCTATGATAACATCAATAAAATATTCAAGAATCATTTTATGAATGTTAGGAAGAGAGGTTGTCAATTAAAATCCTATTCAACTCTTCTCCCTCCACATCAACTATCAAACATGAGATAGGGAGTATGTTGGAAGACTTTAAGAGTGAAATTTTACATACCTTTTCCTTACAAATGAATACTATGAAGATTCAAAGGAAGAAAAAGGAATAAGAAAGGGAACTAGCCATATGTTTCCCTAGATGCACTAAGATGCATCCAAAAAATAAGTGCCCAGTAAGCACCATAGTGGTCTGCTATATCTGTGAGGAAAACCATGCAACCAATAAATGCCCCTCTCTTCCCAGCCTAAAATTTTTATACCAAGGAGAAGAGAATGGATTAGAAAAACTCTGTTTCATAAATGTTATGAAACCAGCTCCAAAAATAGAAGAAAAGAGAGATCAACACCTTAGAAATAGCCACTTCGAGGGGGAAACCTCCAATACATTACATAAATGAACAATTCTTGGATGATACAATTTACAAAACCTCCTTTCTATATATAGGAGTCCATGGGGCCATAATGTAATCCTAGTGGGGCCACAATGTAATCCTAGCCGACCTAACAATAATAATGTAAGGGCACAATAATAACAATATGGGGGTTACAGGGGTATAACAATAACAATAAGGGGGTTACACTAACAACAATAAGGGACTATACTAGTAATATAAGGACCTAACATGCTCCTCTCCTTCAAAAAAGTGTTTTCCTCAATGCTTGAGTAGCTTTGGGTGCTTCTATATAAAATTCTCATCCTCCCATGTAGAATCTTCAGTGGGTAAGTTCTTCCATTTATGAGATACTCTGAAATTGATCTATTTCGTAGTTGTCGAGTTCTTTTTTCTGTGACTGATTTAGGTTCCAATATGTTTTTTCCTTCCTCATTAAGTTCTAGCAATATTGTTTGAATTGGAAGTTTGTCCCCTATAACCTTTTTTAAGCACGAGACATGGAAAACTGGATGTACTTGCGAAGAAGCAAGAAGATCCAATTTGTATGCCATAGTACCAATCTTTTGCAATACCTTGTAAGGACCATTGTACTTTGGTGATAATTTATTATCCTTCTTAGCTTGCTTGAGGGACATTTTTTTGTATGTTTGTAGCCGTAAAAATACCCAGTCTCTCACATTGCAGTTTCTCACTGCAATGTTGATCTACCTGTTGTTTCATTTGATTTTGTGCCAAATTTAGGTTATCCTTTAAGAGTTTGAGAACTTATTTTTGATGCTCGATGTGATCCTCCACTGCTTGAACCCTAGAACTTTCCCGTAAATAATATGTGATGGACGTCGAATGATATCCATAAATTTCCATAAATGGGGTCATTTCTGTTGCAGTATGGAAGGAAGTGTTATACCACCATTCAGTGAGAGGTAACCGCTTGACCCATTTTTCTTGCTTATCAGATTAAAAACAACGAAGATATCCTTCCAGACATTTATTCACTATCTCTGTTTGATCATCGGATTGAGGATGATAATATGAGCTATGAGCTAGTTGAGTACCCAAATAAGAAAATAATTCCATCCAGAAATTTCCTGTAAAAATTGGATCTCTGTCGGTTACAATAATCTTTGGGTTTCCATGTAGCTTTTGAATTGTTTCCATAAATGCAGTAGCAACTGTACTTGTTTTAAATGGATGAGATAATGCACAAAAGTGTGCATACTTGGTAATTCTATCAACTACCACCATGATGACACTCCTTCCTTCGGACTTAGGTAAACCTATGATAAAATCCATTTAAATATCCTCCCAACATTGACTTGAAATGGATAAAGGTTGTAGAATACTCGGGGTCTTAATTTTCTCAACTTTATTTTGCTGGCAAACCAAACATTCCGCCACAAAATTTTGAATATCAAATCTAAGGCCATCCCCAAAAAAATATTTCTTCACCCTGTGGTAAGTTTTTAAAAATCCCAAGTGTCCTCCTAAAGGAGAAGTGTGCAATTACAAAAGAATCTTTTGTTTTATTTGGGAATTCTTGCAAATATATAACCGATATTTATACCATAAGGAATCATTTTTCTAGCTAAATGTATCAGATGTACTAGGATATTTCTGCAACTTTTGAATGAGTGGCCAAACTTCTTCGTCCTTGTTCCATTCATCCCTTGCTTCGGTTACCCATTCTGGTTCGATAATAGAAATGGCACAAAGAAATGCTTCCACCTCTTCATCCTTTCTTGAGAGTGCATATGTAACAACATTTAGCTTCCTTTTTTTGTAGATGATTTCGAATTCATAACCTAACATCTCTGTAACCCATTTTTGTTGCTCTTCCGAAGATATTCTTTGTTCCAAAAAGTCTTTAAGACTATCATGATCAGTTTTTACCTTGAAGGATCTTCCCATTAGCTAAGGTCTCCATTTCTTTAGTGCATCTAGTATTGCCAACATTTCCTTCTCATAAATATCCTTTTGTAAATACTTTCCTTTTTATTGAAAGAATTTAAAAAGCAATGGTTCTTCCTTCTTACATTAAAATAGCACCAATTCCATTTCTTGAGGCATCAAATTCCACAATAAAGGTTTTTGTGAAGTCTGGTGTAACTAATACTGGTGCTAGGCACATTTACTCTTTAAGATGTTCAAAGGCCTTAGTTTCTTCAGGATTCCATGAAAATTCATATTTCTTCAATAATTATGTTAGAGGTGTTGCTATTCTCCCATAATTATTAACAAACTAACTTGCGATAATATCTTGTTAACCTGAGAAATATGCGCAAATGCTTTATGGTTGTGGGGACTTTCCATTCCTTAATGGCTTTAATTTTTTTAGGGTCTAACTTAACACCCTCGTAAGATACAATATGAACAAAATAACTTGCGATAATACCCTGTTAACTTGAGAAATCCATGCAAATTCTTTATGGTTGTGGGGACTTTCCATTCCTTAATGGCTTTAATTTTTTTAGGGTATACCTTGACACCCTCTTAAGATACAATATGACCCAAATATTCCACCTCTTGTACTCCAAAGAAACATTTGTATGTTTTTTCATATAATTGTTTCTCCTCCAATATTTTGAGCACCCTGTCAACATGCTGAACATGATCCTTCCAAGACCTGCTGTAGATTAGTATATCATCAAAAAATACTAGCACAAATTTTCTAAGGAAGGGTTTGAAAATGGAATTCATCAACCCTTGAAATGTAGAAGGTGCATTGGTAAGGCAAAAAGGCATGACCAAAAATTCATGATGACCCTCATGAGTTAAAAATGTTGTTTTCAGAATATCTTCATTATTCATTCTAATTTGATGATATCCTGAATGAAA
The DNA here is from genome assembly GCA_034641835.2 of Pinus albicaulis. NCBI lineage: Eukaryota > Viridiplantae > Streptophyta > Pinopsida > Pinales > Pinaceae > Pinus > Pinus albicaulis. The sequence goes on along the minus strand of CM076582.1, from coordinate 1,221,150,155 downwards.
ATCCAACTTGGTAAAATAAATTTCTCCATGTAATTCATCCAATAATTCATCAATCACAGCAATGGGAAATTTATCTTTAATAGTGAGATTATTTATCTCCCTATAATCTGGACACATGTGCCATGAACCATCCTTCTTGTGCACCAATACTACTGGAGAAGAGTAAGAAATTTGACTAGGTTGAATTATACCAACCTCTAACATTTATGCAATCATACGTTCAATTTCACTCTTTTGGACATAAAGATATCTATAAGGTCGAATGTTTGGAGGAACACTTCCTGGAATCAAATGAATAGCATAATCATGATCACGAATAGGTGGGAGTCCCTTCAGAGTATCAAACACCTTGGAATGATTGTCCAAGCCTTTTTGGAGATCTAGAGAAATAGATGATTTTGATGTTGGAACTTTTAGTGAGCATAATTGTGCAATTATGCCTCGTTGTTCTTTCATCATAATATTTTTCATGACATTAGAGCTTATTATCTTTCCTGGCTTCCCTGTGATACCCCATAATTCAATTTCCTTTCCTTTTGAAAAAAATTTCAAGAAAATTTCTTGAAAATTAACCCCAAAGATTGTAACTATTGTACTCCTAGTACAACATCAGCACCTCCCATTGGGATGGAAAGCATTGGACTATTCAATACATATTCCCCCATGGATAGCTTGATATTATGGCATTTTCCAGATAAATTTATATTTCCTCCATTTGCAACCATCACTTGACATTTTGGTGCTAGGTATAGGAAACAATTCAATTCCTTGGCTACCTTACAATGAATAAAATTATGGTTACTACCCGAATCAATCAACACTATTACCTTTTTCTTATTGATATGTCCTTCTATATTGAGAGTTTGAGGAGTGGTAATTCTTGCCAATGCATTACATGATATGGTTGAACTCATTTCTTCTTCTTCTACGGTTGCTTCCTAGTGTATATCCTCTTATTTTGAAGTTTCTTGTTCATTTTCTTCCTGCTCTTCACAATCTATGTAAAATAATTTCTTCTCGGCACACTTATGACCTTTATTGTATTTTCTATCACAACTGTAGCAAATCTCTTTTGCTCTTTTTTCTTCCAATTATTGTGGTGTCAACCTTGTAGGATGTGGAAGTCTAGGAGTAGCAACACTTTCATCTTTATAGATGTGAGTGGTAGGCTTCTTTGTCGCCAAAATTTTACATTCAATTTTTATTTCCAACCTGAATGCCTTCTCTAATGAATCCAGTTCCCAAACACGAACTTCATGTTGGATGTTATCCATTAAAGTCCCTATGAAGACATCAATCATGTGTTCCTCTGGAATATTAGTTACCCTTATATTCAATTTTTGGAAGTCCTCAATGTGCTCCACCACTGAACCCTTTTGTTTGAGATTTATCAATTGGATAAAGAAGGTGTTGCTCTTTGTATCCTCATAATGTGTTATCATTTCCTCCGTAAAAATTGACCAAGTGACAATTTTTTATGGGAACAATAATTTCCTTAGGCTTTCCTCTTCGTTATATGACAATTTCAACTTCTGAACCCTCATATAAAAAAAGTTATAGAAAAAATTCTGCAATGACCTATTTAGGTGAAATTCAGGAGCCTACAAAAAGCCCTAACTTCCATAGATCATATCTCCGAAAATATTGTGAACCAACCTATGAAATTTTGTGAAGATGTTCCTCAATATTTCAGATTTTCACTCTAAAAATTTCATCTTCTGAACCTTCGTAGAAAAAACGTTATAGCGAAAATTTCACGATGACTTGTTTCGAGCAATGAAACCCTAGAATCCAAAGCTCTGATACCAAATGTTATGAAACCAGCTCCAAAAATAGAAGAAAAGAGAGATCAACGCCTTAGAAATAGCCACTTCGAGGGGGGAACCTCCAATACATTACATAAATGAACAGTTCTTAGATGATACAAATGAAAAAACCTCCACTCTATATATAGGAGTCCATGTGGCCACAATGTAATCCTAGCCGACCTAACAATAATAATGTAAGGGCACAATAATAACAATATGGGGGTTACAGGGGTACAAAAATAACAAAAATTGGGTTACACTAACAACAATAAGGGACTATACTAGTAATATAAGGACCTAACGATAAACCAGAGGAGGACCCAAGGCCCTCATCCTTATCAATAGGGCATGTCAAGTGCGCAATATCCTTCTTACAATTCAAATCATAATGCACCTTTCTAGCCTTGGTACCCTCCAACTCATCCATCTTGGTCCATGCCCTCTCCTTGTTCCTATGCTCCTGAATATCCTCTATATCCTGTCAACCCACCTTTCCAGCCATATCAACCCCAACCTTCTCAATGGGGAAACCATTCACAAGGATGGAGGCCTCTAACAACCCAACCTCCTAAATTAATTCCCATCCTCAACCTCAACCACAACTACCCCACAACAATCCACCTAAGAAACCTTAACTACCTTCCCAACCCAATCCAAACCCGAAAAATAAGCAGGCACAATAGGTTTATAATGGGGAAAAATCCTATCATGCTTATGCTATGGAAATCCAAGAGATCAACGTTCAGTTTTGGAAGGTACTTCCATATGCTGACCCACCTTCTCCACTTGAATATATTGAAGAACAGAAGGTATATACTACACCTCAAGCCAATGGGCCTCCTTATCCTAAAATTTTGGTCCAAACTAAATAACATACCCCATAAGAGGTTGAAATTATGGTAGAATTTAATACCTTGTGTGTTAAAATACCCCTTCTCCAGGCCATCAAAGATGTCCCCTTCTACAACAATCTTATCAAGGAAGAATTTTTCAGAAGGCCTAGGAGAAGAAGAATAGATTCCCGCACTATCAATGTTGTTGGACAACTATCTGATCTAATGCTTGGGAGGGTGATCTCCCAAAAGTACTTGGATCCTAGTAGCCCGGTAGTGGATGTACAAATTAATAGCATTGTGGTCCCTAACACTTTGATTGATCTTTGGGATGCAATAAATTCTATGACTAAGGAAACCATGTTAAAGCTCAATCTCCAAGGGGCCTTGAGAAAAACCACTATAGTGTTGCAACTTGCAAATAGATCCATAGTATCTCCCAAGGGAGTTATTGAGGATGAGATGGTCTCTATTGAATCCTAGGAGTATCCCACATATTTCATTGTCCTCGATACCAAAACCAAGTTTAATGATCTCCCTCTCATCCTAGGGAGACCTTGGTTGGCCACTGTTGATTCCTACATTAGTTGCAGATTTGGGAACATGACCATCAAGAATGGGAATATCTCAAAGAAACTTGTATTGTATCCCCTCGCTCAACCTTATATTCAGCATGACCTACCCTTGTGGATAGAGGATGAGAAAGAAGAATACTTTTATCAGACATCCCTCTACCTAGTATGTACACTATACATTATTGTAGGAGGTAGGAATCTTGATGAAGATGACCTTATTAACCATATCTTACAGAATCAACCTCCCATTTCCATGCCAATTGATGAATTGGCGGAAGGATCCTTATAAAAACCTGAGGTAAATCCATGGAATGATTTGTGCTGTATTGATCTGAATTTGTATCATGCCAAGGTTATGTAAATAAGCCCATCAAAACCTCTAAAAATCAACCCCTCTCTCTCAGCCGAGTAAGAAGAGAAATTATGCACTATTCTTCAGAAACGTCTTTATGATTTTGCTTGGGACTATATGGAAATGAAAGGTGTGCATCTCTGAATTTTTAATCGTCATATATACATCAAGGAAAGATGAAAACCTATGTGCCAACCCCAGAGGACGATGAATCCTACACTTAAGGACACTATAAAAGAATAACTGCAAAATTTTTTGGATGTAGGGTTCGTATACCCCATTTTAGACAGTGAGTTGGTGTCCCCTAATGTCATAGTCCCCAAAAAGAATGGGAATTTGAGAATTTTTGTTGATTATAGAGAACTTTAAAAGGCTACAAAGAAGGAACATTTCCCTCTACCTTTCATTGACCAATTCCTAGATGGCCTTGCAGGGGAGAGATTATTTTCATTCCTAGATGGATTTAGTGAGTATAACCAGATACAGATTAGCCCTAAGGATTAATATAAGACCACATTCACATGTCCTTGAGGAACCTTTTCCTATAGAGTCCTTCCATTTGATTTTTGTAATAACCCTACTACCTTCCAGAGGGTAGTTTTGAGTATGGTTTTTTGACCTTGTTCATGACACTATTAAAATATACATGGATGACTTCACCCCTTATGGATGTGGCTTCAAGGAAGCTCTTTATAATCTATGTAAGGTCTTAAAAAAATGTATTTATATTAACCTCTCATTAAGTCTCGAGAAATGTGAGTTTTTTATGAATGCAAGGACTGTCTTAGGCTATTCTATATCCAAGGGAGAGATACAGGTTGACCCCAAAAAAGTTTCCATCATTAAAAGGGTCCCTACTCCTAAAAATAAAAGGGATGTCATAATATTCCTTGGATTTTATAAGTATTATAAAAGGTTCAATAAGGACTTTAGTAAATTGGCTTCACCCTTGTTTGTATTGTTGTCTAAAGATTCAGACTCTTTTGGATATAAAATTGCTAAGAGGCATTTAAAAATATGAAAGAAATATTTACCACTGCACCCATCATTAGAGGCCCGAATTGGGAATTACCTTTCCACATCCACACATATGCATCAGATAAAATTGTAGGAGCATCCTTAGGACAAGTGGAAGGAAAATCACCTTATGCAATATACTTCATCAATAAGAATCTTTCTAAAGTTGAACTCAACTATATAGTCACTGAAAAGGAGATATAGATGTGGTGCATTATTTGAATAATTTTAATCATTATATCATTGGATATCAATTCTTTGTTCATATTGATCATGAAAACATTAAATACTAATTTAATAAACCTTATTTCAATGCTAGAGTCATTAGATGGTTGTTATTGATAAAACAATTTGATCCAACTATTGTTGACAAGTCAGGAAAAGAGAATGTGGTTCCAAAATTTCTGTCAAGACTAACCTTGCCTATAGGAAATGAGGAGATGGTAGATGATAAAATTCAAGATGAAAACCTCTTTCCATCTCATTGTTATCTCCTTACTTTGTTTATATAGAAAATTACATGGTTTTTGGGAGGTTCCCTCCTAATCTATCCTCAAAGGAGAATTACAGATTATTAGGAAGAGTGCCCCTTTCACCTGGATTGGGGAAAATATCTTCAAGTTGGGGCCAGATTATATTCTAAGAAGATGTGTGAGAGAGGCATAGGTATTTGACATCCTCTCAAAATGCCATGATGGGCCTTGTGGGGGGGATTTTGTTTCTAAAATGATAACATTTAAAGTTCTACAATCTAGATACCACTGGCCTAATCTACATCAAGATGCAAGGAGTTACACTGCAAGGTGTGATGAGTTCCAAAGGATAGGAAAGCCTACAACCAGGGATAATATGCCCCTGCAACCTCAAGTGACCCTAGAGCCATTTTAGAAGTGGGGCATGGATTTAATTAGTCCCATTGATCACCCATCTGGGAAGAAGAGGTATATCATTGTGTGCACTAATTACTTGACCAAGTGGGCTGAAGCAAAGTAATAAAGGAAAAAACCAAGAATAAAGTGGATGAATTCATAAGGGAGAATATTTTTTACAAGTTTGTTTTTCTGAGGGAGTTAGTCATTGATCAAGGGACATATTTCACCTCAAATTTTATTGAATACATCATGAAGCAACACCACATCATGCACAGGAAATCCATTTCCTATCACCTTCAGGAAAATGGGAAAGTGGAGGTCAGAAATAGAGCATTGGAGAGAATTTTTACAAATTTTTTTAACAACAATCTAATTTATTGGGTAACTCAACTTGTAAAGGCCACTTGGGACTACAATACCACTTAGAAGACCACCGCTAGATTTAAAAAATTTGAATTGGTTTATGGAAATAAATACCTGATGTCCATTGAGTTTGAATACAATACCTTGAGGATGGAAACACAGTTGGATTTAGACATAACTGTAACACAACAACAAAGTTTGCTCCATCTCAATGGTTTGGATGAGTTCATACTGCAGGCTCTCATGCAAACTGTGGTAGTCCAACTATAGAGGAAGGTTTGGAATGAAAAATGAATTAGGGATAGAGCCTTCCAAGAGGGTCACTAGGCCCTTTTGTATGATTCAAGGTTCAATTATTCCAAAGGGAAATTGATGAGAAGGTGGTTAGGCACCTATCTAGTGGAAAATTTTTATGGGAATGGATTTTCCAACTAAGAAAAATTGATGAGGAAGGAATTTCCTTGTTGGTTAATGGTTACTAGCTAAATTTATAAAAAAGGCCTTTGTCAAAATAAGAGTTTACTATTTAAATAAGAAATGATTTGAATGTAATTGGGGGTTGCAAAACCCTCAGTTCATCTAGCATCTGATCAAAAAAAGAAGAAAAAAAAGAGAGAAAATAAAAGGAAAAAGAAAAAGGAAGATAAAGGGCCTAAGTTAAAACCTCCGTGAGGCATCTAATGGAAAATCTAGGGTTGAAAATCTCCATGAGGCATCCCAAGAGCATAAAAAATAAAAAATAAAATGAAAATATACCGAGCTACAAACCTCCTCTGAGGTTCCTAGGAAAGGCCTGCGAATTGAAAACTTCTTCAAAGATAGTCTGTAGGTCCCAAACAAAAAAAATAAAAATAAAAGGGAGGAAGCACACAAAGGTAAAGGAGGTATTTAATCATTTATGCTAATAAATTTCTTTTGCATGCTTCCAACCACATTAAAAGGTACAACAGTTGAAGGAAAAGGGGTCCACATACCATTTTGTCATCTCCCAAACTAGCCTCTTGCATTTCCTCCATCATTCCACCCATCTCCCTAAACCCATTGATCATTAAGAAAGCAACTACACTCATTTATGCCACAATCCTACAATGTTATAGGATTATCCTAAACTGCTACACGATTGACCAGAATTTCTACAGGATTGAGATAAACCTAGGGAAAGGGGTCAAAACTCATGTTTTCCTTGGGAAAGTGATAGAAGAGGCTCCATACTAGTTTTATTGAACATAGAAACATATGTCATATAATCTCATTACTAGTACTCACCCAACGACACACCCATGATTGTCGTAATGTCTTTGATTTTGGCTTTTCCTAGGAATTATTCTCGCAAGACACTTTTGGTAATGAGACCAAGAAACTTCGATAATCGTTAGAAATTTGGTTATTATTTCCTTCCCAATGCAGTGTGAGCTCCATCCTACGACCCAATCCACTTATTCAACACTCTAGCAGTTGGACTCCATTGTTTCTGTAGAGTAGGTGGTCTTGGAGAAGATACAACCATCTAAGCCTAAACACATTAAACCCTCACCCTCAAAAGATATTCCCTAAATCTTGAACCTTAAACCTCAGCTGAGAGCCCCAGCATAAACCTTGAACAATGGCTTTTCTCTCTCTACATCTTGTATTATAGTGCCACTCAACCACCCAATTTTTCCAATAGTTGTACTCTAATTCCATAAATGGTAAGTTTGGAACTCTAAGTCTCTTTCCAACTTACCACACTTCCTTTGCCTCTCACGCACACCATTTAACCACTTTCCCTTCCAAATATTCATCTATTTTCATAAAAAGAGTTTATTTTCACCCCTTCTTCACAACTTTTCACCACCATCATATTTTTCATTCCCTGTCCATGGGCTCACCATGAATTATCCAAGTTACTAAGTGCATTTCATGACGGTATTTGTGGTTTTGGAAGGGGTTGTGTGACAGCTACAGGAAAAAATCCAATCCTATAGCAGCCTACATAGACACTACAACACCACAAGAAAATAACTTTTGTAGCTACAAAATGAATATTTGGCCATAATTAAGCATAAATAGGCCATCCTTGAGATTTGAAGAAGCCACACCATCCTTGAGAGGTAGCTGTTAGGTCACTAACCCACTTCAACAAAAATAGATTAAAAACTAGAAAAGCCTCCATAAAAAAGGACTTCATCAGTCAAACACCTATCAAATAATATCAATAAGATGTTTTTTTCAAATGAGGACTAGTGCGTGAAACAAGAGAATGAGAGATAACACCTCTACAGGCCAGAAAATCGATCACCGCTTCAACAACAACATGAATGCATATACAACAGCTTGAAATCACAAATAGGATCAGGTATGACACTCATCGCCTCTTCCATTAAGTGCATATTGGTTCAAACAATTTTTTTTAATGAATGAGGGATATTTTTTATGGGTTGGAGGTGGCCAGTGAACTTGGCCACCCTCAAATAGTAAAAGTGTTGTTCACTCACCCTTCCATACAACGTGGAAAAGTCATAGCAAGAGAGTGATAACTATGAGGAGTGGGGCTAACAGTTAAATAAGGAAATATGTAGGGGCCATCTCACCAAGCGCGGTGAGACCACTACTATAAAAGTAAATAAAAGCATAGGCCCAACTTCAGTTGTATCAAAGATCATTCCCAAAACCATTAGAGAGGCACACTAATACATGGAAGGTTGATCAATATATGACCAGGGGTTCCCTAGGGTTCTATAGAGGATCTAAAAATTTTATTTGCAAGTCCTACAGGATCAGGAGTAGGTGCTATAAGATCAGACAGTTTCTACAAGATTACAAAAATTAATACAATATTACATAGGAGGTGTTACAGGATCAGCCTGAGAGGTGAAAGAGGATAGAATTTGATTTCTTTTGAAAAAGCTTGTTTTTTTACATGAGGAAAGAAAGGTAGTAGAAAAGGTAGTTCTTTTGAATATTGGAATATAATAATCCACTCTCTGATTGGAAATGAGGCACCAACATCCTTACCCTACCTTGAAACCCTAGGCTCCTCATAATAAAATTCTTCACAAAAAAATTCTTTGAAATAACTTGAGGAAGTAGCAGTAGGATCCATGAGGTAGGTTTCAATAGAAGTGAACCCAAAAATATCAACAAAATCCATAAAAATCCTCCTTTCATAGATATATTCCTAATCCACTAATGGATGGGATCATTTGAAAAACTGATAACCCATGAATTTTCCATGGCCCTTCACTCTCAAGGAGAAGATAGTGCCACCGCTTTTTTAGGGGGGATTTCCATCCATGTGAACATAGAGCTCAATAGTAGAGTAACCACCATACCCTTAGGGATTAGACGAGGAAAGTAAGATAAAACAGAAGCCATCACAACGAAGAAAAATATCTTTCTCCCTAAAGAGAAGCATGTTGAAGACAAAAATGGAATAAGAAGGGAGAGTCTCCCTTACCCTTGGGATGAAGTGGCATATGGAATCCTTAAGTACATATCTTGTGAAGGGATGTTTAGTGTTGTATATGCCCATCAATTTATACTACTCTATGAGCTAAGGTTCCAAACAGGATTATTCCTTCCAAGTAGGCTAAGCGTTCCACATTTCCTCCTTCAGTCCATGATTAAAATGAGGCATAGGGTGAGGGAAGGGAAGTATCAGTACATTTCCCATCATGGAATCATAAGGCTCATTGTTATGAATTCATTAATCCACCTCAGGAGAGGCTGAAGAATAAGGAGAAGAAGTTGAAGAGAAAGAAGGAGAAAAATAGGAAGAGACTGAAGAGAAGGAAGAAGAGGTGGAAAGAGAAGTTGGAGAAGAGGGAAACAAAAAGAAATGGAAGAGACCCTTGGAGAGCCCTCTAGAACTCATAAGAAGGGAAAAAAAAGGTAGAATATAAGCCTCTCATAGGGTAATACAGAACAAGAGGTGTCTATTACTATCGCAACCCTTAGCACACCTATCAAAATCAAGATAACGAAGCCAAAGCAACGTCCCTTATACTTAAAATAAAAAAGAGAACCATGATAAACAAAAAAATGGAAGCCTTAACCTCCTTAAACAATCCCAATCACAATAGATGAATCAGTTAGCCATCGAGAAGGAGAATTAGGATGAGGTGAAAGGAAATTCGATGATGTCACCTTCCGCAAAGCCAAGGGAAAGAAACCTTTGACACCCATGAGAAGGCCAACCACTAGGGAAGCCACAACCAGGAAAATCAAAGCACAAAATACCCTACTAATAAAAGAACATAGTTGCTACAAGCACTACAAGGAAAATACCCTCTAGCGGAGGTTATAAGGGAGGTTTTTAGTGTTATAAAATTGGCCAAAAATGTCAAAAAAACATTTGCTACAACATATGTTTTTGGTAACAAAGGTTTTGATGGAACTTCTAATGGAACTTCATCACAACTAAAAATAATTGGGTGGCTGAAGGTTTTTACGGATTTTTTTCTGATCGGTGTGTGCCTCATGTGTGAACACACCAATGCATTTTAGCCTGTACACGTCGGTACTGTAAATATACCAAGCACTGGGATGGAAAACAAATTTCAGAAGCCCCAGGGCATTTAGAAACCTCCCGGTGCGTGTCACCCACAAAGACACACTAGGACGATAGAAGGTGCATGCACCAGGTCGTTAAGTTATAAAAATGTACTGGTGCATTAAAGACAATCCATACCGATGCATGCAATGCCTATTCGCCTGCCCGGGTGGTAGTCATCGATAAAGCACATCTGGCATTTTAATTGGTATTGGTATTTTGTGCAGTGCCCATAGGTCATAGAAATGCACCAGTGCACAGTACCATACAGACACACCGATGCACAGTAACTAACACACGTCGGTGTTCATTTTCTATTTTTTAGAAACATCGACCTGTGATAGTGCAATTATGGTGATTTTTTAAAATTCATTATTCATCAAAAATCGACACATATATTATAAAAATATTCATATCAAATAATTTTTTATTAGTGCATTTTAATGTGATGTTTGAATGAATTTTTTGTATCATATCATTAGATTTCACATCTCTTCATTATAATATTTAATCATCCATATATTTAACCAGCGGTGTAACATTTCACAGCGACAATGGAGAACACAATAGCCTAAATTAAAACATATATATATATATATATATATATATATATATATATATATATATATATATATATATATATATATATATATATATATATATATATATATATATATATATATATATATATATATATATATATATATATAAGACACTCTTTGTCATAAAAAATGGGACAGTTATTAGTATCCCTTTGTCTTTCAAATGGGACATTATGTCCATTACATTAAACAAAATGTCTCATTTCACAAAAAAATATTTTAAAAAATGCAATGCCTTGCTTTGATATCCAAACATATTGATCATCATTCTTCATTGGAACTGTTGTCACTGCTCAAGGTACTTCCATGACTTGGGTTATTTGGAGGAATGTTTTGTTCATTGTGTTGATTTTTTTCTTCTTCTTCAACTTCCATCTACAAACATAAAAATAAAGTGTAATGAGTGTATATACATTGGTCAGAATAATGAAAATTGCAATATTAAATAATATACATCAATGTAAATAAAAAAGAAATGTACCATAGCAAGAATTGACTCGTGAACTATACAAATTATTTCTAAACCAAATTTCATGTCATCTCTCAACAATTCATTTTTTGGTGTAATTCCATACTTTGTTTCGTGCAAGTTTTATACCCCATAATAAATCATAGATTTAAAATAAAAGATTTTTGTATTCTATTAATTATAGGCGGAGCTAAGTAAAAGAAGATAGATGCTTATAAATTCCACAATTAATTTTTGATATGCCAACATATACTAACAAGCAATATTTAACCCAATTTCAATCAATTCTTATGATGGTTCTTCTTTGTGTGTTAGCATCTGTTTGAAGACATTCAATGATGATTGCTATAAAATAACTTAAAATATACAAAAATTAAATCTAGTTAATTTGTTATAAGTAAGTAAAAATTACTTGCAAACATAGATATCAACCTTTTTCTTCCTTGTTATAATGTTTTATGTGTTTAATGGGTTCCAATTTATTTTCTATTCCGCAAGAAAATACTTCAAAATTAATATTTAATGCTAAATTATTTATTTATTGTACCTATTCAAAAAATTCAATGATTACATATTACATTTGAAACATGTTTTTGTTGAGATGGCTCATCGTATGATGCAATTATGTCCATTTATTTGACCATCTCCTTTTTGGACATTCCTTCTGGCATATTTTTGATATCAACTTGTTCATCCTTTGAGATTTTCATAATCTTCCTGAAAATATAACATGACAATAAACTATTTCATTTTTATATTGATATATGAAAACTAAATATAACAAAATTGATATTTATAAATGATTTTTTTGTAGTATTATACACATAATTCTAGAAAAAAAATTAAAGGAATATTACTTTTTCAATCCTTCTTTTTTGTTGTTGTGCGTTTTTGCTATTAAAAAGTATGACATGTCTCATTGACCAGTTCTCTGGAAACTATTTTGGTAGTTTAAATAAAATTTGGTTCTTGGAATCATTGGATTGATTTTTGTATTGTAAGTGGAAATAACGTCTATACATTCGTTCCCATATATCCCTCAAAGTTTTGCAAAACATTTTCCCCCTTTCGTTAACCTCCAGCACCACTCCAGATGAGCTAAGGAGAAATTCATTTTCATTTTCATGTTCTATTTTTTTTCTTTTCTTAGAACAACATTCTTTTTCTTTATTGTTGGTCCCTATAGAACATTAAACATATCTGAATTAATAGATTGTTTGAAACTTGTTATCTAATATTTTTAAATATATTATTAATGAAAATTCAAAAAAGAAACTCATATTGGATAGAAAGTATTTTTTCATTCACCTTATTCATCCTTCTGCAATTTTTCCATCAAGATTTTACGCTCTTATGGTCTTAGATCATAAATAATCTTATCGGGCTTCATCTTTTTGTAGCTTTGTGTGATACACACTAAACAATACATATTAGTTAAACTTACATATAGTTCAAAAATAATAATTTTTGTAAATAATTTACAAATAACTTGCCTTTTTTTCTTTTCTATGTGTGCTATCAGTATTTTTGTTATAGCTTACCATTAATTAATATATTTTATAAATAAATCACATACTTTTCAGGTAAAAAAAAATAAAATCAAGAAAACGGTGCAACTTTGTTACATGTTATTTTGTCACCATGAAATTTGAATGTTTATATAGGTTCATCACTACCTATATTATGCTCCCTTAGAGGTCAAAAACCATTATGTTCCTAAACCAAGTCTTGGAATTGGAAAAAAGCTCATTAAAACCCTAAAAAGTCTAACTCCGCACTTTTCGTAGCTCTTTCCTACGGATCCGCAGATATTTGCTCTATAGCTTGCGGTACATCCCACATGTTTTGCTTATAAAACCTGCGGACCCCCGCAAATAGTCAAATAAAGGAAAAAGTAAGTTCTAGAAGCCCAGCTGGTCGAATATTCTCCCAACTGGGAGCTTCTAGAAGTGTGTTCAGTTTGAGCTTTATCATCTACTCATGATCTCTATCCCTTCACTCATGGAGTTTATCCCTTGGTATGTGGAGCTCAAATCCCTTCATGAGAGGAATCTATCCCCCTCTTCATGGAACTGAAACTACCTCCATTTCCCTATAAATTGAGCTCATTTTTCAGTCTCAAGGGTAGACACGCATGTAGTAATTTCTGAAGAAATTCTTAAGAGAACATACTCTCTATACTAGCCATTTTTGATATGAGAATGATCACACACTCATGTCCATAACTTCATGCTAGTTCAGAGAGAAGAAGGCTTGTCAATCTGAGAAAGGACGATTGTTCAGGACCCTGGAATAACCTATATAACATCAAGGCAATAGGTTGTAAGGTTACTTCTTATTATGCAAGTTAATACAAATGGATTCCATTTTCTCATTGAATTGTTCATATATCTATTTGAGTAATTCAATTCTTAGATTCCTTGATCACTGAGATATATTAGTGTTTTCTCAATTATTATATCTTGCAGGTTCTTTTAATCCTTTTATTTTTCTTTGATTATAGGTTTCACATGCTAAAGTGACCTCTTTTGGAGCGACTGGATAGAATATTCCGGCAAGCGTTGGACTTCAGGTAGGGGCATGTCCTCGTACTTTATTATTAATAATTCTAAATCACAAATGATCTAGAGAAAATGGTTTGCATTTGGTTGTTTGTTTCTAGATATCCTTAGGATACTAGTGAGATCGTTCTTGTCCGCAAGAAGGATTTATCCATATAACAAAATGGAGACTCCACTGGGGAATAGAACTTAGTTTTCCTTTTATTTTTCAATTTGATTTTTTCATTTTGATTAGTATAAAAACTGGGTTGGGTAGATAACTTACCAGAATCCCTGAAAAGTAAATCTAAATTTTTATTTTTTCTATGTTTTTCCTGGCCTCTGCAGTTTTTGTTTAAAGATAGAGCACTAGCCTCCGCAATTTTTATTTCAGAACAATGCAGTACCGCACTATTCTCTATTGAAACATGTGGACTTGTGGAAATTTTTTGAAAAATTAAGAATTCTCTTTTCAAGAGCCAGATTACCAGATTCTCTATGTTTGCCCCAACTTGTCTTGATTGTCAAAGTCTTATGTGTGAATTTCTTTCAGCAACTTTTGCGTCAGTCTCCGTTAAGTTAATTGGGTGTTTTGAGTCTTTTTTTTGAAAATTTATTAATTTTATTTCCTTTGGTCATTACATTAAGGTTTCTCTCAGTCTCTTAACAATTTTACATATTTTTGCTTCTTTTTTTGCAAAAAAAATTCCCCCTTTTGTGTCTGAGTGTTAATCGCCTTTGAGTGTTTTTATTTTTTTACCTTTGGAATTCTCACCCAATTTTCTTTACTTACACTTGATTGGTTCTTTAGATTACATTATAATCATCTTGTGTTTGAGAATTCTCTTACATATATCACATTTTCATAATTATAATTCTCATTTTCATAATATGAACGGAAAATGTGCATAGATTACATTTGCATACTTTTCAAGTGAATTGTGCATAGATTACAACTGCATAGTTTACATTCTGGAAAAATCAATCGTAGATTTAGATCAGTTTCTTTGATTTTAATTTACATGTTTTTATGCTTGTTTTTAAAACATAAAAATAAAAATTGGAATTTATTAGCTTTAGTTTTTCTTGATAAAATTAGTGCATTAGAGAATTTGTTATATTTTCTCTTATTTATCAATTTTTGCATTGCTGGAAGTGAATGGAAACGCTCTCCTTAATTTAGTTAGGATTCATCGAATTGAAAAGATTACATTATAATATTTGATTACATTTAGTTTTGGGTCAGGTCATAACACCATTGGTTTCATATCCATTTACCCTTTGAGTAATAACAGCCCAAATAACACAGCACTTAATTAAAATTCATCTAGAATTTTTTACATTTTTTAGGGCTCTTTCCACCAATCTAGCTTAGGCTAGTGCTTTTGAATAGGTTGTAGTTAACTTTCCAAAGAAACTAAACAAACAATAGCATCTTGTGGTAGGAAAAATTCCAATTGTTGCAATTGTGCTCTGGGAAGCTCTTCTTAAAAGAGTCAAGCACAAGATCATGTCGGACCCAGTGAGGTAATCATACCTATCTCATTGGGAAACATAGCAGATGTGCACATATTAAAAATGGTAAACCTCGGATAGACCATTGTCGAGGAGCCTGGGGTCACTTGTTGGTAAACCTTGGATTATATCAAGGAGCCTTCAAGGGGATTCAGCTTGTTACTCTGCCCTTGCGTGTATATCGGATCGTAGATTGTTCCCCTAAGTATAATTGTCTCAGTTGGTGACCTTAGTGGCCATAATATTTAGGATTTTTCCTAAGGTGATGGTGGAGGGAAGGTCCCACTGTACCTGGAACAGACGTTGGCTAAACTCACTTGGACTTTCCGAAGGGTGCACTTGACTTCGAGATGGTATAGTGAAGGTACTTGCATCGGACTGTTTCATTAGGCAGGTTCTCAGGGTAACTGTTCCGAATGGTAGTTTTTCACATTGATCTCTACGACGTTGGATTTCATCACCAACTAGTGATTTCGGTGTGAAAACAAACTGTCTATGTGTGGTTTGACTCCTAGATTTGATAGCGCGTGTTCATTTGTTTGTTTTTACTTTTTATAGACCTTAGGTGTGAATTGTGAATTTGAATTGTTAATATTTTTAAATCGTTAATTAAATTCACTGAAGTTGAATCTAATGGCAACTATTCCAGAATTTACCAACTAAGGAACCCCTCTTAACGAGAATCCTAGTAATTTTCCTTTCTTTGGAAACGTTGGTCTTCCTTATATGGCTACATTTTTATTACCTGGATTTACCATAGGTTTACCGGTATAGTTATTTTCAACTTCGTTGGCCTCGAATACTCAAATTGTTCCACCTCAACCGGATGCTTCACCTCAACAGAGTTCACCATCTCAACATCACCAACCTCATGTTGACTCTTTACCTTCTTCGCCCAACATGTCTTCCTCCCTTTCTTCCTCTTCACTTGGTAAAAGCCTTGATGCTAGTAAACATGTGGCTAAGAAGAAGAAGAAATGGAAGAAGAAGAAGAAGCAAGATAAGAAAGAATTCAACCAACCAACCATGGCTGTAAGTGTTGGTAGTGTTGAGGAAACCTCCAACATGCATCGTAAACCCAAATACCCTTGCAAGCTTTGTAAGGGTGACCACTTGCTTATCAAATTTCCTGGTATTCCTAAGGTGTTGGAAGTATGGTCAGAAAAATCTCATCAACTTACTGTTGATCCATCAACCAGTGATTGCCAGCTTCCTGGGAAAAAGGGTAAAGTTAGGTTTTCTTGTAGGATATGCAAAGGGAGTCATCAAAATCACATTTTCCCTCACATGAATGAAGCCTCAAAATTGTTGGAAAACCTTACTATTCTACAGCAACAGCTTCCAACAGTTTACCGTCAACTTTCTCCCAACCTACCGTCAACTAACGGAGTGATTGATCTAATTCCATGTACATTCAATCCCACTCTTCCATTGGAGATTGAAACGCATCAAGTTGATGATTGAGTAGTTGATCAAGTGGTCGACTTCATTTCACATTCGGTCGATCCCAATCTTCCTATAGAGAGTGAAATTCATGCCGCTCAAGTTCTTCTTGTTACATTAGATTCTTCTACACCAAGGGGAATTTCACCTGTTTCTACAGAACCCCCTCCAAGTATTGAGGTCTTTTCCTTTGATTGGAATATATTGACATAACCTCATATTCCTTCCTCCATCCCTTTCCAAGTCATTGTGAAGGCTTGTGGTAAGAATGTGTGTCGCACAAATGTAGATGAAGGTGCTTCTGTAAGTATTTTATCCTCAATTTCTTGGCAAGCTTTGGATTCCCCTCATCTTGTGCCTATTACACAAAATCTGTCAGCTTTTAACAAAACCATTAGTGAACCTTTAGGGATCCTTCCTAATTTTCCTATTACCTTGGAAGGTAAAACTGTCTATATTGATCTTATGGTATTCTGAGGCCCCTTGTATTTCAATTTTCTCCTCGAGCGAGACTATTTCTATGCAGTGAAAGATATCGTATTGACACTCTTTCACGTGATCTCTTTCCCTCACAATGGAAACATTGTGACTGTTGACCAGCTTTCATTTGCTAGTCTTGATTCGACTATCAATAATATGACACCCCTAAATTTTCCTTATACGGAAGTGGTATCTACCCTGCCACGGGTTAATTATGTGACAACCAGTCCCATGTTTTCAGTTACCGATGCAAGCGAGCCTCTCACTGTTTTCTCGACTTCCTTTGACTTGGATCCGGTAATTGAAATGGAAAACCCTATGGGATTATTTGAAGGTGATGTTCTTATCCCTATTTTTTCCCTTGACATGCGTTCCTTCCAGAGAACTATTCTTCCTTCCGATGAAGACCTCTTGGAAGCCATGATCGAGGAGTGTCCCTTCACATGTGTTACTTCCAGTTGGAAGCCATGACAAGGTTTTATGAGGATATTTCCTTTTACTATGTCAACATCATTCAAAAATGAAACAATCCCTTATGAGGATGGTTCTTTTCCTGTGTCAACCTTGTTAAAAAATGAATCAGGAAATGAGGAGAGTTCTTGTTACTGTGTCAACCTTGTTAAAAAATGAAACAGGTTTCCATGAGGATAGTTCTTTTCCTGTGCCAACCTCGTTAAAATATGAAACAGGTCACCATGAGGATAGTTCTTTTCCTGTGTCAACCTCATTAAAAAATGAATCAGGAAATGAGGATTGTTCTTTTCCTGTGTCAACCTCGTTAAAAAATGAATCAGGAAATGAGGATGGTTATTTTATTGTATCAACCTTGTTAAAAAATGAATCAGGTCAGGAGCATAGTTCTTTTCCTATGTCAAGCTCATTAAAAAATGAAACAAATCCTCTCCTAATTGAGTCGAGTCTTTGATTAGATCTTGTAAGTGTCACGTCGAGTCTTTCATCTGGTCTCGTAAATGAACCTTCATTCCATCCACCTATGAACCAGTAGTCTACTTAGTTGAATGAAATGAAGCTTGGGGGGCATATGCTCTACCAAGTTATGCTTGGGGGACATTAAAACCATCTACAAGCACAGTTTCCCACGTTTCAAGCTTGTGTAAAAATGAAACCACTCTCAAGCATAATTTTCCTACATTTCAAGCTTGCATAAAAATGAAACCACTCTCAAGGATAATTTTTCCTATCTTTCAAGCTTGTATAAAAATGAAACCTATCTCGAGTCCATTTTGGCTATTATTTTCAAGACTTGTTAAACTCATGAAAATCCCAAGATTATTTTGCTATCTTTTATTCTCATAAAACACATGAAAATACTGAGTTTTTTTCGTCTTTTCCTGCTTGTAAATTAAATTGAAATTTGGCATATTAGTACACTTTTTATTACTTTTTCAAACTCATTAAAACTTACAAAAAAGTGAAACCATGGAGTTCTATTTTAAGCCCTTTTTAGACTCTTTAAACATGAAAATATCACCAAGTACTTGACTATTCGAACTCGTTAAAGGAAATGAACAGTCGTCCCTTCAGTATAAGTTTACCCCTTTTTCAGACTGAAATGTACTATTTACAGAAAATGTATACGTTGACTAATCATGGTCAATAGAGTTCTATCCTGTATTATTTTCTCCTTTTTTAGGCTTGAGAGACTTAATTTACGAAAAAGTATAACCACGAAGTTTACTTATGTTTTTCTTCTGACTCTCTAAAACTGAAAAACACCGAGTTTCACCTATACTGGACTCGTTAAAACTTAATAGTAAAGGACCTGTTGATTACAAATAGGAGTGAACCACTCCTTATTAGGGTTCGATTTTAATACTAATTTGGACTCATATGAAGGATGAGCTTACACAACAAGCAAATGTTATCCTCCTCAAGCTTGTTAAAAATAAAGAGGTAATTTCCTGAAATGGTGGGGGGGGAAAGAGAAAAGGAATCCAGTTGTCACCCTTGTTTTAAAAGCAATATACCACTCTTGAACACGACACTTTTTTCACACTTGTACCTGGGTTGGGAAAATCCTTTGTCTAACAGTTAATCAAACCACATTGAAAGTCTTCAACCGGTTTCTGGGTATTAGCTTTAGGTCAATTGTTACCAAACCATCTGCAGTGTCATTATGTGTTCAAGAGATAGTTAAAATAAACCATTCATTGTAAAAATTTGTCTCCGTTCGCGTTAACCATCCTGAGTCAGTCCTTGCAAATATTTCTTCAAAACTTGATCTAATGGTTTTGTGTCATAGGGTTTCCTGTGACGAGTCACTTTCTATCGATGACAACGCATCATCTAGAAATTTTATCTAGAATCCTATCAGTACCTTGGGATCTGCATGCCCTAATGGCAGGTTTCTCACCTTCGACGACATGTTACATCATTGACCTTCGATCAAATTATTCCGTGAAGTGTTCGATTTCAAATCATTCATTCACACTTTGTGGATTGTACTGAGTACTTTGACAGCCATTGTCATTATTGGTGGTTTCTTTCACACTTGTTAACAGTTCATATCATTAACTGGTAATCAAGTGGTTTCTTCCATGTTCTACTTCGACACAATCAATCGCATGGATAGAATCGTACTAGTTCAGGAAGCGAAATCAAGACCCTGGATCTAGTTTCCACCATCCAGGTTGCGAGGAGTTTTATTATTCATAATACAATAGACTACTTATGACAGATGGTTGCATCCATGCTGTGTCTACTATTGATGTAATTTAAAAATCATTTATGTACCAGAACATGTAGTTAGTTTTGATCTAAGTATGGGAATGCCTACCTCAACGATGATATACATATATATGTTTGCATTGAATTTTTTCACAGGTTTTCAACCAGTGTGTCCGCAATCCAATCCTCGAATTGATAAAGCACTTCACTCTTCAGAACTACCTCAAACTTGGAACTTTAGGGGGAAATATGTTACACGTTATTTTATTACCATGACATTTGACTGTCTATATAGGTTCATCACGACCTATATTATGCTCCCTTAGAGATCAAAAATCATAATGTTCCTAAACCAAGTCATGGAATTGGAGAAAAGCTCATTAAAACCCTAAAAAGTCTAACTCTGCACTTTTCCTAGCTCTTTCCTGCGGATCCACAGATATTTTCTCTATATCCTGCAACACATCCCGCAAGTTTTTCTTATAAACCTGTGGACCCCCGTAAACAGTTAAATAAAGGAAAAAGTAAGTTCTATAAGCCCAGCTGGTCAAATATTCTCCCAACTGGAAGCTTCTAGAAGCGCATTCAATTTGAGCTTTATCCTCTACTCATGAGCTCTATCCCTTCACTCATGGATTTTATCCCTTGGTATGTGGAGCTTAAATCCCTTCATGAGAGGAATCCATCCCCCTCTTCATGGAACTAAAACTACCTCCATTTCTCTATAAATTAAGCTCATGTTTCAATCTCAAGGGTAGACACACATGTGGTAATTTCTGAACAAATTCTTAAGAGAGCATACTCTGTATACTAGCCATTTTTTATATGAGAATTATCACACACTCATTTCCATAATTTCATGCTAATTCAGAGAGAAGAAGGCTTGTCAATATGAGAGAGGACAGTTGTTCAGGACCCCAGAAGAACCTATATAACATCAAAGCAACATGTTGTAAGGTTACTTCTTATTATGCAAGTTAATACAAATGGATACCATTTTCTCATTGAATTATTCATATATCTATTTGAGTAATTCAATTCTTAGATTCCTTGATCACTGAGATAGATTAGTGTTTTCTCAATTATTATATCTTGC
This sequence comes from Pinus albicaulis, assembly GCA_034641835.2. Taxonomy (NCBI): domain Eukaryota; kingdom Viridiplantae; phylum Streptophyta; class Pinopsida; order Pinales; family Pinaceae; genus Pinus; species Pinus albicaulis. The sequence goes on along the minus strand of CM076582.1, from coordinate 1,221,128,971 downwards.
AGGTGCTTTTAATCCTTTTATATGTCTTTGATTGTAGGTTTCACGTGCTAAAGTGACCTCTTTTGGAGCGACTGGATAGAATATTTTGGCAAGAGTTGGACTTCAGGTAGGGGCATGTCCTCGTACTTTGTTATTAATAATTCTGAATCATAAATGATCTAGAGAAAATGGTTTGCATTTGGTTTCTTGTTTCTAGATATCCTTAGGATAATAGGGAGATCATTCTTGTCCACAAGAAAGATTTATCCGTATAACAAACTTTTGCAACTTACACACTGAAAGTGGTGCGGTAAGTTCTTATAAACACATCGCCAATACAGTAGAAACACTATACGATGCCCTTTGTCAACAAGGAGACCCAATGCGTTATATTAATATCGTAGCACCAATTAACATAAACATAAATTAATAAAAAAAAATTATATCAAATAGCGTTTTTTGTCAATTCGTGCCCGGTGCGCTTAATACAATCATGCACCGCTGCACTATTTTAAACAGTGTGCACCGATTAACAAAAGTTGTTTTTTAAGAAATTGTGCAAAAGGGAAGACAAGGATTGGGATCTGACTCTGCAAGTTGTCATACGGGTTAGATGTCATACGCCTACATATATAGTAATACAAACCTAATAAATCTAAAATGAAAAGCCCTAATTTTGAAGTCACATAAACAAGAAGAAGCAAGGGTTTAACGTAAGAATGGATTTTTTGTTTTTTTTCTGAATTTTAATTAAATGTAAATAGGAATAAATATTTTAAATGATTTTATTAGTAAAATGCACAGTAAAATTGAAAATTTTTAATATGCATGTATTAAATCTAACAGAAAATCTAAATAAGAAAAATTAATTATAGTAAAATTTAACAATTTTACTATACTACAGGGTTTTTGTGTGAATCACCAGATGTTTCAAATTCTGATTCTCTGAATAATGTTTTTGTTCAAAAGTATTTTGCTGCTCCCTAGTGCTTTCGTGCTCTCTTTCTCCAGGTATGTCTCTTGTGCAAATCCCTCCCTGAAATTTTTTGAAAAAATAATGAAATAATGAATAGCTTTTACTATTTAAAGAATTTTTTTATGAAATTAGATTTCCGAAAATCAATTGCAATTCATTTTTTAATTTACCATTTTTTCACTTCAAAAAAATAAAGTTGCACTTTTTTTCCCTGATATTCGATGTGTTTGTTAACTAATAGCACCAGTTCGTCCAATTATAAAACCGCACCGATGCGGTTAACAATACATGAGCACCGATAACAATAACTCATTTTTTGAGAACAATAGTGTTATCATGCCAAGCGAGCTTGAAGATAATGAGGGTGATAATGAGAATAGACAGTGATATGGTACATGTGTTATTTCATCATTTATACTATTTAAGATGGGTTTTTATAAAGAAGAGGACTTAACCTTATAACTAAGACTCTTTTTTTTGAAACATTATAATATGTATTTTGAATTAATTGGTTTGCATTATGTTAATGTTAAAATCATTTCACTTCATAATTTGCAATTATGTTGATCTTGAAAACAATGCATTGTATCAAGTTCTTTTTTTTTATGTCAATTCCTAAAATAATACAACTACTTGATTGCTTTAAATGGTTTTTCACTATATCATTACTTAAATAAATGCACCATATATGTGTTTGTGTGATATCTTCAAAATTTTTAAAAATGTATTAATGTATACTCTTATTTTTGGTATGTAAGATCATAATAAAATAATGATAATTCTAAACATGAATTTATTTGCATGATTTTTTAAACTTTATTATGTTACAAAAATTCATATTATTCTAGATTTATTATTTTACAATTATTTATATTCATACAAATTTACAAATTTGCAATTATATAAATTTAACAATATGTATGGTATACATTTTACTTACGATAGTTATGGTTCAAAATTGACAATTAATTTACAATTTTACAATTTTACAAATTTACAAATTTTACAATTTTAATAAAATTGAATCATGACTATACATAGAATTACAATTACAATTACAATCATTTCACAATACAATTACAATTTCAATTAAAATTTTATGAATATTTTACATACAATTACAATTTTACATACATTTACAATTACAATCATTTCACAATACAATTACAATTTTTATTATTTTATTTTTTCGCTCAGTTATGTGGGTCCTAACATGACATCACGCCAAACCTTTGGTCTAAGAAACCTTGACCGAGGGGCATCTAAGCCGTCCAAATCACCTGTGGATCGCACCCGACCTCAACCACACCAACCCTTATCATGGCTGGATTGTTTTTGCCTTCGGGGGATTAGAATTGGTGACCTTTCATCACTAGTGTCTTAACAACACACTCTTTACCATCTAACCAAACCCTTGTTGGAAATTTTACAAATATTTTACTTCTAATTAGAATTACAATTGAAATTAAAATTAAAATTTTACAATTTTACATACAATTACAACTAAAATTACAATTAAAATTAAAATTTTACAATTTTACATACAATTACAATGACAATCACGATACATACAATTACAATTAAAATTACATAATTTTATAATTACTAATACATAATATTTATTAAATATCATTATTTAATATAAAAAATAAACATCACGATCATGATAACCATTGTACAAACATAATATTCTAAAATACACATTCAAATTCGCTAACATCATCTAATCATCGAGACCATGATCATCTAACAAAACACAAGCATTGTATAATATTATCACAAAACAAACATCAAATATACATCTCATGTCAAATAATTGCAATCGCATATACTTCTATCTACAAAGACATTAAATGAACATATATAACATGACCTAAAAATATACACATCATGACGAACACCAACATGCAAATTAAATACATCAACATGAACATAAAATACATGCACCATATATATATATATATATATATATATATATATATATATATATATAATGTCAAAAATATAAAACCATAATATAATTGCATATAAATGTCAAATATCTGGTGGTAATACATCAATACTACAATAATGCCTGGTAAAACTGCTCGATTGATGGTGCGACCTCATGCTTGAATGAATAGCGTGCTACTTCGAGTGCATGTTGATCGATGGTACGATGCTGGCTCAAGAGGTATGTTGCTGATCGAGATGGTGGGTTTGCTAAAATGAACCTACACCAACAAGTCGGTAGTGGTGGGAGAAGATGCCCTGCTAATCGAGGACTAAATGCTGAAGATTACTCATCTCCCGGTCGCGGGGGAGGAGGAGGATGTGGAGTACTATAATGATCATCCTCGTCGTGCATCCCTTTTCGCGTTCTCCCTGCCAGCGGCCATCTCCACTGCGTTCGTCTCCCTAGTGCAGCGCCTAGAACCCAATGATATGATGCATAAGGGTCATCATATCACGGGGCATATCTCTCCAGATCTCTGTGAGCCTATGATCATCCTAGATCTCTTTGATCATAGTAGGGCAGAATCCCTCATCAACCAGGATTCAACACAATCAGTCGCCCAACTCCATCCTGAATTAGATTTCCACCCTACACTTCATCCTCGTGGGTGTCTGCACCCAAGGATCAGGTCTGTCACCCTAGCCCACTGCCTCCACCATCTCCTCGTCATGATCTACACCCAGATCATCTGGTGGGGGTGTAATCATGTCCCCAACGAATGTGCCAATATCTACAAAATATATAATACACAACAATAATTAGAAAATTTCATTAAACAAAACAAGTTAAATAACGTGTTAGAATAAATTTTATTCTAATTAATTAATTAAGACAATAAAATGAAACTATATTAATTTAAAGAAAACACTAATATTACCTCTAGCATCTGGTGGCTCATCCTCTATGAAGAGGATGTTGGTACACTCTCGCCAATCCAAACCCGCGTACGAACACGGCACCATCACAAATTATTGATCATCAACACTCGCTAGAAACTCGAGTGCATCACTAGATATCCTAGCTGGATAGTTAGAGAAGCCCATCTTGGGAATCATCTGGCCCCACATATGCATACGTACATGCAACACTAGCCTACGAGGTTGCCGAACAAAAGTAGGCCTCATCTCTGGAAACCTCTCAAAAAAATAAAAAAAATAACTATTAATAAAAAGGGAAGGTCAACCTCCCATGTGACTAAGAATGACATCTATCTAATGTTATACAAAATTGTCGCAAAAAAAATGGTAGACCATCTCACAAGTCGTGGTGACTGGAATAAAGAATCAACATAAAATAAAAGTGGGCAACTAATGCGTTGGTCGTCACTAGTATAGTGTGCAATGGTCATTAGTAGTAGTGAGAGGCACCTCACCTCCTCTGGACCAAATGAAGCAATGCGCAACTGACCACCGGACACCTGAAAATATGCAAGAGAAAGTATATCGTCCCTAATGTATCATTGGGAGTATGCCAACTGACTCCCTGCTGCATAACCGAAGGGGACATCTAGGAATTGGGAAAAATGCTTCCCTCTCCTAGATAGGCCAGTAAAAAAATAAATGTCCTCCTCAGTGGGCTTGTACCACTAGCCAAGATTGACTCAAAAAGCCTGTTGGTGGGCATCCAGCTATCCCAATAACCCACTGTGCCCCTTCAGGGATGTAGCCTCCAAGTAGAACTTAAGGATGCATACCTCCCTTAAGAGCAACTAGATCAGTGCCATAAGAGGTTGAGGGTACAAAAGTATCTCCCTCTCTCATGCCTCCCATAGCTTAATCATGTTATAATGGTCCTCCATATGCTCTTGTTGTTCCCTTTGCTCTATCTATTGATGTTGTTGAAAGATTCAAAAATTAAATACATTTTTTTATTAAATGAGAAATGTATCTAGAAATATATATATATATATATATACTTTTTAATGAAATAAAAAATCACTCGATGCACCCAAAAAACAGTAACACACTGCTACCAGTGCGTACTTATTTATCACACACCATGCATGGTGCGCATGAAAAATTTCGTGCAACGCACAAACATGGAATTTTTTTTGTGTAGTACATTGACTAAACTATCCGCCCTGTGGCTATTAGTTTGGTCAATGCAGCGCTCGACAACAGTACATAATTAATGGTGTGGTCTTGTAAACGACTGCATCGTTAATTATGTATTATTTTCGAGTGGTGGGTTGACCAAACTATTTTCCCTAGGGCGGTTAGTTTGGTCAATGCACCACTTGACAGTAGTACATAATTAACAGTGCGGTCATATAAATGACCACACCATCGTGTTATTTAAAAAAACATATATATGCTCAGTGTAGTCGACTACCGATATGCACTGCACAAATTTAGTATTATAACAGTGCAAATTTTCTAGGTACTGCCACGGGACCCGGTGTGATTTCCGTTAACAGCATTCACAATGTAGCTTGTAAATTTATAGGCAACACGACGAACGGTGCGAGCCGAACAGCTCAAATGCACCGCGAAAAAAAAAAAAGGGGAGGTAAATTTTAAGTGAATTTGACAAATTAATATGCTAAAAGGTTAATTCATTGAGAAATAAGTATATTACCTACACATTTTCACGTCTAGGAGGCATCTTTGCTGAGGAATACTAAAAAACAAAATTTCCCACCGTTTTCAAAAATTCAAACTCCACACAGTGAGCAATGGACAACAACAATGCGGACAATGGGAGCACCGATGGCAAGGCGCCTCAAAGAAGACAAACTCACACTGGTGCTTGAGAGCTCTAGAGCACTAAACAAATAAAAATGAGGTTTTTTTACAACTAGTAATTTTTTTTTTAAATTAACCCCTTTTTTGGTGCACTCGATTATGAGACGCATTGGGAAATTTTATCAATGGCACAACGCACATCGTTACGGTGAGCTGGATTACAAGGATGCATAGGGTCGGTTTGTACATAGAGCACTGGTGCACTGGAGTATTGAGATGCACCGAGCTGGTTTGTATAGAGAGCATAGTGTCTCAGTGTGCCAATTGATAGTACGCACCAGTGCACTTTTCATAAAATGCACCTGTACGTGTTATGATTAGAAACGCATTGCAAAAAACCATCCACAAAAGCCTCCACCCGCAAACCTCCTCTACTGACGTCCGCTAAAAAAGGATATCTGTGCTATTTTTAAAAGGGCTTCCTTGAAAACATCTGTTAGAGGGTCTTTTCCTTGTAGTGAGGAAGGAATAAAATTACTATGGGATAAGTAAAATGTGCTATAGGAGAGGATATCAGCACCTCAGGAGGAGGGAAAATTTTCATAAGGACTCCAAGAGCCTAATCCACTGCCTGATCTTGTGTCCTATTAAAATTTTATTTAATCAAGAAGAATAATACCTAAAACATTTGCAATTCCCCTCCTATTTTAGTTAGAAGAAGAGATGAGAATAAATCACTAGTGGCAGATTGAAGAATCCAAGAAAGTATAGGATGTGGGCCTCATGGAGGAAAAGATGCAACAAATGGATAAGGAATTGGATGACTTAAGGCTAAAGGAATCAATCATGAAGGAGAAACTACAGTTAGAGAACAAGAGGTTGAGAGAGAAACCATAGGAAAAGGAGGCACAACTTTCCACCATGGAAAGCTTGTCCATGGAGGTCATCCAATGTAGGCATCCATCCAAATCATATGAAATTTTCCTCAAAGAATAATGGCTACAATTCCAAATCAAAACATTGGCACAATGTGGCTCTCTACCATTTCACAATTATAGGAGGTTCATTGACTTTTTCTAATAGGTGATAATTGAGAATGGGGCCAGATTGGTTGAATTATATATGCACAACATGATCCTCATAGACATGAACATTTGGGACCCCAATTCAATATTGGGAGATGCACAACTAATGGCACTAGCTTTTTGGTTAACCCATGAATAAAAAAGGGTTGAGGAAGTAAATAGGATTATGGCTAAAGAAGCTAGTGAACCCATATACATCAGAGTAGAGGCAATAAGCCCCAAGGCTATATCATATGTAACCATCACATTATCTGTGCATATCCCAAACTGGCCCCTCACTACCTTGATACACAAGAACAATCCATCCTCCATTTCATAGATGCATTCATGCTATTGGGGACTGAGATTTTGTAGGCTTGCCAAAGAATATGGCATGCTTTGCCCCACAATCTACAAATAAAGGAATATCACTCTCATGAAAGGTTGAGGAATTCCATACAAAAGACCCCATTATACAAAAGAATTATTTAAAGGTTTAAGATCAATTTGATAGGGATAGAACTTATCCTTACCTAGTTATTGGGCCTATAAGAGAGAATAGATCAAGTCGAGGGAAAAAGGGAGTGGGAAGCCATAGAGGAAAATGAAATATTCTATCCACAAGAAGGCACACCATATGAGATGCCTTGGGATGTCATAGAGGCCACCAGGGCCATGCATGAGCTACATATCAATAAGTAAATTTCTTAGATAGTAATTAACCCTTTCAGCAGGGGGGTAATGATGGGTCCCATCAATAGTTATATTAGAAGGCCATGTTTGCATCCTCAAACCTATAAATTCTTCTTTTCTCACATTAATTGACAAATTTTTGGCCATATGTGTTTAATAGGAAGGCTAAAGTATGTTTTTCATGCTCCATGTCCTAATGTGGTTAATGTGAAAGAAAATTAGCATTTTTAGTACATTTATGATGCATAGGTACGTTGGAGGAATCTAGAGCAATTTTAGGAGGCTTGTACCTTGCATTTACTCTCCTTTAACTCAAATTTATCCCTAGAATCACTCATCTACAACTCGAGGTCTACTGAAAACCAATAAACTCCAGTGAATGTGAGGATATATGGGATCTAGATCCACTTTTCTCGTGATTTTTGAGGGAAGCGACCCTTTTTCCAAGGAGGTTTCCCCTCAATCATCTTTGTATAAATCAACAAGCCCAAGAGCTCATTAGGATTCTAATTTTTGAAGAAAGGAGGTTTATTAAGAGCCAAGTGTTCAATAATTTCATTTATATTTGTATTTGCATGGTGTATATGAACTCTATTTTATGTTAATGAAAGGTCTATTGTTGCTTCACATCTGATTTTTTTGCAGAGGGTTGAGTCCCCTGGGGTTAGGGCCCAATCTAGAGGCTCCATACCCTTCTTATGTATCTTATTTATGTATTTTTTTAGTAGAAATGTTTCCTTCCTTGTTTGAGTAAAATTTATTTTCTACAAAAGTTGTGGTTGCAGGCCTGATTGAGGAAGCTACAACAACAAGCAAAAAATATGTGGTTTCTTTACTTTGCAATTTTCTAGGCTTTAGCTCAGTGTCTCTTACATGCTCTTTTTTTGCGATATAGGAGTTAAAATCATCTTTCTCAAGTTTTCACGTATGTAGGTTAGATTCATGTTGTATGTTGAATTAGTTCTTAATGAAATAAAGTCATTCTTTGTTTGACTTCACAAAATTTGACTCATCCTTTCTTGCTTAGATTATTTTTCTGCAATTTGATCATCATTTTGAGTGTAATAAAAGGGATTTTTGTTGGCCTACAAGTACTACCATTGTCTTGAAAGGTTAGAAGACTCATATTACATTCCCCTTCTCATCATCAACCTCTTCATTTTCATCCCCCACTGCCCTCAAAATTATACCATCAAGACTTTATTTTTGGGTTACTCGAGGGACATCGTGTGAATGTTATTTTGTACAAGATGAGCCTATGAGAGGTACTAGGCTTGGAAAATGCCTCACACAACCCTAATATACCCTTACCTACCCCTTCCCACCTTCAAACCACCTTTTATGCCCTCAAGATACTCACAGAACCAATCTTGAATCAAAATAGGACAATCATGTAGCATCTTGTAGCAATCCTTTAACAGTCCCTAAACTTGACCAAATTTGCTCCAAAAGCTTGATTTTTGTCTCTCGTGCTTTAATAATTACATATAGGCTATGAATCTATGATTGAGGAGGACCTAAGACCATTTTGAACCTGCCTTTTCCTCACTGCATATAAAATTCTACAATTTGGGTTAGGTGATACATTTCTAAATTGAATGGTAATGATGATTTTCTTATGAAATGAATATGAAATTCATTATTCTAGCTAAGTCCCGTTGAACACAGTAATTAAGAGGGTGATTTTCCAATGCAAAGTAGACTATTCCTCTTTCTTTTAATTCATGCTCTTAGGATTTCAATTACAAGGTGGTGTTCTTGCATAGGATTAGTTTATTTTCAAAGCAACTTTTCACGTTCTGCAATTAGACTAATGGTTCATATTCTTGCAAGTATCACATAATTTACATTCTGCAAATAAATAAATGCTTTTCATTCTTGCAATTAGTATAACCTTTACATTATTGCAACTAAGGTTAATTTTACATCTAATGAATAACACTTCCCATTTATGCAAGTAGATAATTTTTTTTCATTCCTACAGTTAGAGTAGAACTTTATTTTCCATACAATTCCCTTCCTTGAGCTATATAAAATAGCGATATTTGTATGCCTTGATATGGTCCATTTCTTAAAGGTGGCATGAGTAGAACTTGACCTGGTGTACATACAACATTGTCACCTCTTAAGTTTGTATGAACCCTATAGTAATTAGTATACACTAAGCATGCATACATCCAGATTCTCCTGATCTCACAATATTTAACTTCTTGCAAAATACAGAATCATTCCACTGTTAATATTTTGCGAAAAATTAATTTCAAGCACATGTGAAGCATAAATAAAAAAAATCGCATATAACATAGTTATTTAACAGGAAATCCTGAAGCTGAAAACCCCAACTATCATATATTATGTATCATGGAGATCATGTAACAATAACATACAAAGCTTATTACATCAAGCTCTCATTACAATCAATCGTCACACACTAACATAGAAGAAATCTGCAAATCCATGCACCGACCTCTGCCCTCCTGCCAGCCTACCTCCACTGCACAATCCCTGCTAAAGAATAGCTCTGAATGAATTCTAATTACCCTTGCCTTGACTGTGCAATCCTCATTGGCAACTCCAATGTGTGTGTGGTGCAATCAATGCATCACTATAGTCACAACAGATAGTCCATCTTGACCTTTCACCTATCTCTCCACTAAGTCTCCACTGGAACTGACATGCACTGTAGTTAAATGTTGTATTGTTTAGTTGATTAATGAGTTATTATTTTTGAATTAATTAACTAATTAATTCACTCCACTCTCACTAGTGTATCATTCAGTTAGACTAGATACAACTAACTCAATTGAGTTTAACTTCATTAACTGAGTTAAATTGAATAACAACTCCATGAACTACTCTTCCAACTCTGTCATAAATTTTCCACTTCAATTCTAACTGAGTCCTCCATGCATGAACCACCAGTAAACCCTAGGAATTGCATAATTCCTTCAGCCCACTGATTTTCCAAATCTGTGCACTGAAGCTAAGTGCTCCAAGAGAATAAGTTGTTGTTTATTGTCAACTTATTATTAAGAGCTAATAATAATCGACACTTCTATTTTTAGATCGATGATCTATAAATAGACTTCGCCCAATATTCTAAAAATAGAATTTCATCTATTTTTCCAACTTGACCAACTATCCACAAATAGCATCCTGCAACTTATGAAATATGATCACCATGTCTAAAAATAGACATAGTCTAAAAATAGACTTGTGCCAAAAATAGCCTGCGGGCCCACTTAGTGAAGGTGACTCTTTTCACTAAGATCATCATTTTGTTGAATCTCAACACTCCCTCTCAACAAGATAGGGATTATCTTTCACCCCGATCTTGCCTCTATGGTATTCGAATTTTCTCCTGGTGAGCGCCTTCGTCAGAATATCTACATCCTAATCCTCCATAGGAATGTACTGAAGCAACATGATCTTCCACTGCACACAATCTCTGATATGATGATATCAGATATAAATATGTTTATATCTATCATGAAACATAGGATTAATCGAGAGTTTAATGCAACTCTGATTATCAGAATGTATCACTGTAGGATCTAAATGTGAACCAAACAAATTGACTAGGATCTTCCTCATCCAGATAGCCTCACATGTAGCTTGAATTGCTGTCATGTATTCTACTTCCGCTAAACTGAGTGCCATGGATATTTGTTTCCTCTTGTACCAAGAAACTGCTATAGATACGATACTGAAAATCCCTCCTGTTGTGCTCTTTCTGTCTGTTGCGCTACCTGCCCAATCTACATCATTGAAGCCATGCAACTTCACCTCATTTGTCTATCTGTACCATCAACCATACTCAGATGTGCCCCTGAGATATCTCAGGACATGCTTGCCTGCCTTCCAAAAGAGCTTGGTAGGCTTAACCATCGCTTGTGAAATCTAGTTCACTGCATAGCATATGTCTGGTCTTGTATTAACCAAATACATGAGCGAACCCACCAACTGTTGATAAAAATTGGCATCCACTACATCTGTCAATGTAGCATCCTCTTTCCTCTAATTTCCTGGAAGAGGAGTGTCGATAGGCTTGCATACTTACATGTGAAACTTCTCCAGTATCTCCCGGGCATACTTTCCTTGAGACACAAATAGCTCACCTTCTCGCTGCCATATTTCCAATCTAAGGAAATAATGAAGGAGGCCCAAATCCTTCATCTCAAACTCTTTTGCAAGATCTACCTTGCATGAGTGTATGAACTACTCATCACCCGTTAGTATTAAATCATCAACATAAAGAAAAATTATTAAAATCTTACCCTCCACCACAATTTGGTATAACTAGTACAAAATGGCTAATTTGTTACTAAAAAAACGACTAAAATTTGCATATAAACGACTATTTTTCGGTCGGTGACCAATAGTAGCTAATTTACAGTATCTTACAACGCGACCAAATTTTGGTCGTTTTTAGCTTAGTCATTAATTGGTTATCTCAATTTTGTTATCTAGTTGTATATTTGGTCATTAATTTGGTCATTGATTTAGTCACTGATTTGGTCACTAATTTAGTCATTTATTTGGTCTTTCATTTTGTCACTGATTTAGTCATTCATTTAGTCATTCATTTTGTCACTGATTTAGTCATTCATTTAGTCATTGATTTGGTCATTAAATGTCACAATTAATGACCAAATATACAACAAAATATATTACTATATGATCACTCGAGAAAACCAATTAATGACCAAAGAACTATGATCAACATGTTGGTCATGTTATAAGATACTGTAAATTAACTACTAATAGTCATATATATGCAAATTTTAGTCATTGTTTGAAACCAATTAATTACCAAAGAAATGTGACTAAATTTTAGTCGTGTTATAAGATATTGTAAATTAGCTACTAATAGTCGTATATATGCAAAATTTAGTCATCATTTGTAGTCACAAATTTGTCATTTGCAGTAGCCATTTATTCATTATATAAATGACTAATGTAGTAGTTTATATTCATTTCATTAATAATCATTATAAATGACTAATTTAGTCGCATATTCATTTTATTTGTGTTCATTATTAATCAACATAAATTAATTTGTATGATTTAAAAAATGTCATACAATGTGCATGTTCATCTAATATGAAAACATAAAGTCACATATTTTAATTACAATACTAAACAACATCAAGTGCAACTATAAATAATTTCAACTACATAAATTATATTATATGAAATGATAAAATATTACAATATGAGTTTGCAACTTTATATTAGTTGGACTACAATTTACACATAAAATGATGTTTCATCACTTCAAAAAATTATCGTTGTGTTGTCAAGGCATTACAGGTGAATTCACCAACTCTGAAGACTTGATCATCAGTATTTATATGTGTGTCTTATGCGAGATATTGGTTCTAAAGGTATCACAAGACCAGTTCTCCTCTCTCTTTTTGCATTTGTCGCTCCAATGTTATTTCTCTTCTCTTTTTTCAATTCATGCTTCTTACCATCAATACTGATTTCATTTTCTGAAAACAAAAGAAAATACAAGGCACTGTAAGAAATGAAAGACAATGAACACTAGAATATAACATAAATTAGAATATAAATAGTTTATACAACATATACCTTAACATCAACAATGTCAAAGCAATTTTCCTTCAACATCAATTTCTGTAAAATAAATGTCACGTTATTCTTTCCAATTTCTCAACATGCTACATACGATAAATTGAAAATCACATAAAACCAAGAGCAAACCCTTTTCTAACCAAAATAAACAAACAAACAGTGTCTCTAATAAAACTTCATTATAATATTAGCAAATGAAAAGAGAGCTAGTGGACCATTTGTGTTTTTTTACTTTGCCTATTTTTTTTATAAAGTACTCGAGCTTCAGGAACCAACAAATGTGAGCACGAGCTAAAAACTAACCAAACATTCACTAGTCAACATGAGAGATCAAAAATAAACCACAAAATTGATTAGGCATTAAAATTGTGAGCAGACTACCTTGAAATTTTATTCTTGAGAAATACCTCAAAATCCCCTCGTTTCTATTGGCTATGTACCTCCATCCTTGATTTCCCTTGTTATATCTTGAATAAAGAAAATCCCTTCAACAACCAATTTTGCGAGAATCCTACCAAGTAACTCAAGAGCCTTGTGCACATCAATAGTAGCATCCTCCAATGAAAATAGTACAATCTCCATCCTAGAAACATCAAAATTATATATAGTTATAATGTTGAAGAGTGTAACTAGGTAGGTCTTCCTTATAATGACTATGTAACTAGCATTTGCACCGAGAGGTGCAAAGTAACGCCGGGGAGTGGGGAAAACAATAATTAAGTGAAATATATGGAAATTTTAGTTCCTATATATCTTTCAAAGAATGTAATAGGAGGTTAAAATTTAAAGAAAGTTACACTAACATAAAGGAACACTAATATAATTGTCCCAGAATAATGGCATAGTAATGATGGTATCGAAGATCCTTCAATAGTCGCTCCAAGGAGATTGCTCTAGCTCTTCAAATGATTCAAATAACTATCGAAACTAAATATTCAAACCTTCTCTGAATCCATCATCAAAAGGTTTTCAATGTGCTAGAAAGGGGTATTTAAAGGTTTTTTAAAAAAACTTTCAATTCCTACTACAAGACTGTTTTAAAGCTGTTCCAAAACTGCCTTCTAACAACTTTAAAAGATGTCATACAAACACCTTCAATAAACTGCTATACAAATACACTCTATGAAGTAATCCATATAGATAACACACCAATAGCCCAGAAGAGGAAAATGAAAAGTTTATCTGCAGTTACATTTTACTTTAAAAAATATTCATATCAAAATCTATTAACGTCAAACCAAAATTTTGTAATTTTCAAGATCCTAAGTTCAACACCAACTGCCCAATAGCCTAGCAAACTTGACAAGAAGACCCTGACTGTTCTTGTATGCTATAAGACAAGATGGTCAACAATGTCATGAATTATAGCAAGCACCTACAATTGTTTCAGCATGTCTTATCTTTTTAACTGATCCATCATCTTGAATCTGTCTACCATTCTCTCAATTGTCAAAATCAGCATTTCCAAGCTTTAAAAATATAGCATTCACTCCAATCTAGAAACAAAAATATGCATTCACAACTCAACTTACCCAGTATTCTGCTGGCCTCATTCTTAAGTTGTAAGTTGATGCCATACTCATGCAGTAAGCTCCTGCATCATGGACCACCATTCCTGCCCACTAAAAGAGGATGGCCACTCAAAGTTAAGCCACAAGTGTATGCCTTCAAAGAAGCATCACAAAATAATTCTAGAAACAATTAAATATCATATTGGAAAATCAATTCCTTCTCATCATGCATGTATATTAGGTGTGATAATTATTGTCTTGTAACTAACCACCATTTATGGAGTTGGAAGTTCCCTGTCCTTTCCTAAAAAGTCTGCAGACTCGCAGATAGGCCCAACAACATCAAAATTTTGAATTTTTTCCTTTGGGGCAAGTGGAGAAATTAGCTCAATGTGCTGTGTATCAAGAAGAATATCAGTTAGAAACATCTCAAAATCTCAAAATCATTTTATGATTCATATCACAACTTTCAGACTGTGTTCCTGTCATGAGAAATAATGGTCTATTTAGTATCTGGGAATCTCAATACCAGTAATATTTCCTGTCAACAAGGAGACTACAAAAGTAGGACAAATTATCCCTTCTATATTCATTTGGAAATGATCATCCCTTCAATCATGCATCATCAAAAAAATTTGGGTTTGCCCCAAGTCAAATTTATGTACTAACTTGGTAAGCTCCATAAAGGCTAGGTCTAATAAGCTCTACCATGCTGCCATCAATTACAATGAAGTTCTTGTTACCATTTGTCTTGACTCCAACAACTCGACTCACAAGAACACCAAAGTTTGCAACAACAGATCTCTCAGGCTCAACAATGAGTGTAAGATTTCCAGATAATACCAGCTCTCTTACCTGAAGAAACAGCCAATGGTGAAAATATACATCTTTAAAGTGTCTATATATATTCTTAAAATAGCTGTAACAAGGCCAACACAGTAACTTGGGCAGAAAAAGAGTGTAAGTTTGAATAAAAAGTAACTTAGTTTAAGCCAATGCTTAAAATATTTAAGGACTTACAGAATTTATAAGATCCTTAGGGGTAGGAAGAGCTTCACCCTTGTGATAGTAATCAATGCCTAAACCTCCTCCAATATTTAGATACTTAATTTCAAATCCTTGACCACGTATTTGGTCAATATACTGGATCATTAGAACTGCAACATCCTTAAATATGTTCACCTACAAAACCAAAGTAATATTAAAGAAAAATAATGTGCACCTGCTTACAGTCAACAAACTGGGAAAATCTCTTTACACATAAAACGTTTCAAGCAACAAAATTATCACTTCAGTCTCATACAGGAGTTAAATATTACATAAGAAAACCAGAATATACTTTTAACTATCATTTTGTACGAGAAAATGCAGTCCTGGGGTTTGTTAAAACCTTCATCATATAAGCTAATGCGTTAGACTTGGACAACAGACGTAAAATAATAAAACTTGTTTAAACAACAGTGGCATATGTCTGGTTGGTCCATCTGATCACAAAGTGCAGTTCCACAATAGAATGAATTTCCTATGGTTAAATAAAAAAAGTCTGACTGGCTGGGTAACAAAAAAATCATGATTACAAGTTATTTTACACTTCTTTTAAATTTTAGTGTCATCATTCTGGCCTTTTTCATCAACTTTCAGGAATTCTGTAGAACTCGTTAATGTGGAATATTACACAACAAGGCAATAGTCCAGTGTTTTAGCTTTGGTTTTAATCTTATGCTTTTAGCTTAATTGTCAATGCTTCATAGAACTTAACATTCTGACTTATAGCCTAAGTCTAATAAATTTGGAACTAAATTATCTTTGAAACTTCGTCTCCATGTGAATGTACTAGAAGTGCAAGTTGGCACAAGACCTTTCTTATAATATCAGCACATGCAAACACCTTGTCTGATGTAGCTTCATATCTTCCTCTTCCATTATAGACATCCTACTTCTGTATTGAATCAATATTGCAAGCAAGGAAAACCAAACAGTTGATGCTGATTTTTATTTTATCCACCATGGAGAGAAAGTATGACACTGTTAGAAGATAAGTCAAGCAGGGAAAATTTGGATCCAACCTCAAGTATACATGTTGAAGACAATATTTTTGACATGCAAATATTTTTACAAAAATGAATAGGTCAAACCCTTGATCAGAAATACCCACCATATGACCATCCTCACAGTCGCTAGCTTCATATAGGAAATAGAAATCTAACAGGATAACCAATGAATTTCAATGAATCGTTAAAATAGCTGAGATTGACCTATCATAATTTTAGAACTTCAGCCAATCATTGGATTATAATCTAAGAGATTTTGCAAAATAACTTGCATTAAGCCAAAAACATTGAAGTAGAAAACAATACCAGTAAAACAGTCATCCATAATTATGGAGCTTTTAGAAAGTGCAAAATCAGAAATTAGTGTTCCAGCAATTTTAAGAGATATTTAAAAATTTTAATACAAAATATTAATTGATCTCGAACAATAAATAATAAAAGAACTAGCATTTGCACCGAGAGGTGCAAATTAAACGCCGAAAGTGGGGAATGTGGAAAACAGTAATAAAGTGAAATATATGAAAATTTTAGTTTCTATATATTTTAATGAAGTGTACATCAGAGCTTTAGGCCAAAGGAAAAATACTCAGAATACCACCAAAGCAAAACAACACAGTGATGATAAGACAGAAAAATATAGAAATAGTAAAAATAGTTTAAGAACCAAATCAATGAACATACAAGCACGTGTAAGATGATAGACCATAGATGGGGGAACATAAAAATCAAAGAATATACACAAAATTAGAATAGAGGAGGGCAGGGAAAGTATACACCATTACTCTGATACACATCTTACTCCAGTAGCACATATAAAAGGACTCACCAATGGCACCAAGGATGGCCATTGACTAATAGACACTTGTTAAGCCTGGCTCACAGTTTTGATGTCAACTGCATTTTAGTGCATATGTTTGAACTTGAATCCTCAAAACAAGATCAACACATGGGAAAGAAAACTCAAAACAACCCAAAATCAGGCAATGCCTTGCTTCCATGTGAGGACTACTGTCAATGACCAATATTATCGGTTGGGAATAAAACCCTCAAGCTTTCACTTTACAGGAATCAAGTAGAATGCAAATAGATGAAAGGACCAGAGTTAAGAGATAACAAAATATTGTTGTGTCAAACAACGAAAAGTGGAAACCCATTCAATTAGAGCTAACAACATCACTGCAAGCTTAAAAAACCAATACTCCAAGATAGGAGGCATACAATTTGGCGCAATGCAGAGTCAAAGGATCGATTCTTCTTTTCGTAAACCACTGTTATCAACTTATGGCTAATGTACAACTTTGTAAATGATATTCATCTATATTTTGTATCGATGAATTTTGAACTAATCCGCTCCTATTATGAAGCAATGGTAATAGGCTCCCTTGCAAGCATTTGTAGGAAACATGCAGGTCCTTTTATCTGTTGCAAGATACTTGCAAAGAACAGTTCTGCTTATAGTCTCTAAAGGGTGCAAGAATCATTTTATACTTCCTTTTGCACATTCTTGGTTGAATTTTGAAGCAATTTATGATTTTGACATTAGCTACATGTAGAATGTGGAGCCCATACCCTGTTTAAGTAATAAATCACTACCCCGATTTCCAAAAGGAGGATGCTATTGAAATTGTAATGATGAATTGCAGTGGGTAAGACACACTTCTATGCTCCAGAATTTAAAGATAACATTGTAGCTTCAAATACAGGATGCAGCCATTTAGATCTCGTATAGCAGTGTTGAAATATGGTCAGAATCTTGACAAACAATCATCTGTCAGAATCCTATGCCTCTTGGAATTGTTTTTTGGTTTGTCTACAATATAGATTAGGTTGCTTTTGAACGGATTGGTTGACATCCTTTTAGAGATTCGAGGCTCTGTTGCAATTCATATTGCTTCTCTATGCGATCTAACCAAATCATGGCTTTTGATTTGTGGCATGCAATTTTTAGTGCCAAGGGAATGCTATGGCCAGTGAAGGCACTGAGGGGCAGATTAATAACCTTTAATTCTGACCTTCTACACAAATTACCAAAGAGTATCTCTTGAATCATGAAGAAAATAAATAATTATAACTAAACACTCGACATATTCTTCCAAAAATGCTCAGAATTTTGTAACAGATATTGACAATCAATATTCCAGGCAACAAATTTCTGGTAAGAAGAAAAATATCTTTACCTCAATTTCTGATCCATCCTGGTCTCCAACTGCACCACCACTCAGCAGGCTCTTACGCTTATCTACCTTTGGCTTTGGAAGATATGTAACAATAGCTACACAATTCAGCAAAGAAAACATACAACATACTTATTCTTTTCAATTCAATGCACAACAACATCCTTCAAAGGGTGCAATTGTAGCCCAAAAATATGAAAATTCTCAAGTGCAATCTGCATGCACATTCAAACTTACGATGACTTTTCTTAAAAGTAGTAGATGAATCATACTCAGTATCACTAGGATCTGGAGCATATCCTGAACTAGCAAAGAAGACATGAGCATACACACTCCCATTATTATTTACAGCCTAGAAATAAATACAAAAAATACACCATTATACTTCAATATGCTAAAACCTGTTCTAGCCTCCACCAAGTCAACCAATCCAAGTGTTTTATATTAACAGCTTATATGCCAACTGATATTCAAATCAAATAGTCCAAAATTTAATATGGTAGAAAGTAAGATCACATTACAAGTATTAACAGAAAAAAAAAGTTATATATACCAAAACCAGAATTTACATTGAATTATCTCAAATACCTCTGAAGGATGGTAAACTGTTCTATGTTTTCGAACACTGTTTGGGCCCCAGACTGCAAAAGGTACATTGGATTCTTGCCAGACAAGAGCTGCTTCATTGCTAAAATCATAGAACCTCTCATTCTCAGAGAGATAGAGCCACATATCCTGAATCATTTACAAAGTACGAAAAAATTAGGCTGGAGTTCACAAATTCATGACAACCACAATGTGAACCAAGAGTCAACATCTCAATAATGAAAGTCCAATCCACTCAGTCAAAAGCTTTGTCAAATGCAATTTCAAATAAAAGGGGTTTCTGGCTAGTTTTTGTGCACATTTGAAGGTTTTACATGTTGAAACCATGGTACTGAGATTACTTTTTTGTACACAAAACTTGTGTTATCGTTAGACAACCTTCCATGGCATTGCCTAGATCCTTAGAGTCTCTGTTTTAGCCATGATCTTGTGTGCCACACTAAGCAATATCATTGGATGCCAATCACAAATTCTGTTTGTGGCTGCTTTTTTGGGAATGTGTTTTCGAAATGACAAAAATTGTCACTAACATGGCTCATGGCCTTGTAAAATTCACACAGACTGCCATCCAGATTATATACCTAGATACTTGCCATTCTTCATGTAGCTAAGTGCTGCAAAATCCTCCTCTTTTGAGAAGTCATCGTTCTTTAACCTTCTCTAGTCACCAATAAAAACCTTATGAGGATTGACCCTACAATAAGCATTTCTTGCAGCCACTACATGATCCATCACGGTATAAGGAGAAAAATATTTTGAAATTGCAATTTGAACATACCTCTAATGTCAACTAGAGTGCTGACAAAAGAACCATTTGCATGGAGCAATCCAAGATCATGTTCATTGCCACTTTTCTTTTCAAAAATTCAAAATAGAATTTTGAGCCCTCATCTCCCTTATGAATCCACTACACCCTGAAACAAACTCAGGCACCCTTGGCAATATATTCCCTTTTTCTTCACCTCCCTCTGAACCATTATGTCCTACCATGCATCCTCGCCATAGAGGGACACATTATGGAGATCCTCTTCAATAGCAACACACACCTACTGAAGTCTACCTTGCTGCAGCTCCCTTCTACCTTTTGCGGGCCATCATCCTACCCCAAACTCTCATGGATTTCACAATACAACGTCTTTGGTTATAGATTATGATCCAAGTATATTGAAATGCATTTTTTACTATTTCTCTAATGGAAGTATGTAATGTCCCTAGGCAATTTTTGGCCTTGGGGTTCAATCCTTATCTAGGGTTTTCAACCAATCATGAAAATAATCATAACAACAGTTCACATTTATCAACTCATATAATAGTAAGTACCCTTCTATATAATTCACTAATGATATAAGAGATATTTAACAGTCATATGTTTCTTGAGAAAACCACCATAAGTTAGGGCTAACTGCCTAATGAATAGTAGACCTATACAACCAATAATCCACCAATATAATTCTGACTGTAATGTCAATATTCAATAGATCAGTATTCCAACTGTAACCCACACTAGCACTATCCAAGTTTATTTGGTAATATACTAATTAACAACTCACTGTCTAACTATGCTGCCTCCAAACTTGTTTGTTGTTAAGAACAGCTTGTGACAGCCCTTTCTAAGTGGAGTTTCCATCTATGGTTGGAGTAGTCTCTTAACCTGGTCAAATCGCTGGTTAGATCTCATGACAATCCCCTTTTGAACCAAATTTCACTTGCAGTTGAAGAGTTGATCCTGTTGCTGCATCACATCAACAAAATACAAGTTCTGGAGGCCTGCTTGGGATGTTTCGTTATCCAAGAACTTGCCTATAATTGTTGGGAAGTGGTTTCAAAGCTTCATGTGATCACAGAACCCTGAAAGAGATATCTGCTGCGGCCCTAAATACACTCAGGAGGAAGGCTGCATATAGGTGATGCCCTAAATGCTTCAAAATAGGCCCTAAAAACCACCTAGCAACTTACTAATCTCCTGTTTGGTTGAGAACAGCCTCGCTACCTCCTGTTTGGCTTCAGTGCCTCAGAGAGGACCCCTCGCAGCCTTACCTTTCCCTAACCAATGGTTCTAAGCTTGGGTACACTACAGACAGATCACAGAGATAATATCTTGCTGCCTAGACAAACTAATGGTGGCCAGGCATCCCACAGAAAGACCTCTGATGTCTTGAATAGGAATTATTGACCAAGAATAACCACTGAGAATGTGTTTCCCTGCTTGCCAAAACGAATCATAGATGATCCAAAATATTATGTTGTAAGAGGTGTAAAGGAGAGAGGGGGATTAGCTAGGGTGGGATCACCTCCACCAAAACTAATCAAGAGAAGAAAGGGGTCTGAAAACTCTCACAGCTCTAGCTCCAAGAAAACAAAGATAGTACATTCCAAATTGACGATGAGAAAATGACTCTATCTCTTTATTTATAGCTTCCTCATGGGGGCCTCTCTTCCTAATTTAATGTGATGGATTACAAGTGTAGCCCCCAATTCTACCTTTTTGCTCCAGCTACCCCAAATTTATCCAATGTTGCCCCGAAACATTAGATAATGGGTTTCCCCCTTTATCAATGAATATAGCCTATGGGGTGGGATAGGCTACTTCGTCCTCCCTTAGGCACTTAGTCAATAGGAAACGTTTTAAAGTAGGGTACGAAAATGGTATAACCTCTATTTCCTTGAAACCTATGTACTTAGAGAAGTGGGAAGGCTTGGCCTGATCGATATGTGTGCACATAGAACTGACATTGTTGTAAAATTAATCATTAGTCATGTGTTGCAATGAAAAATTAATCATTATTAGATACTTGCATCACACCATGCTCTAAATGTTGTGTACATAAGTGGCAAGGATGGCCCTTATTGTCTTTGCCATATAGTCAAGTGTGTTTGAATCCTTTAATATCTTTGTTCATGAATTCTCAAGCAGATATGGGGAAACTGTTAGTTAGTATCTTCGTAGTTGCAATGACACCATATGGATTATCAACAAGTATGGAACTTGTTTGTCTAATTAATTTTGTGTTTCTCAGCATATTAAGGACAACTTTGGCAAGTTCCTTTCTTTATGGGGAAACCATTGTGAAAGAGAGCCTTTCCATGTGTATGACTATTTTTCGGACAAGAACACAGGCAAGTGGTTGTTGTGGCAAGCTCTTGTCATTCTAAAATACTTCAAGAAATTGATTGATTCTACCGCAATATATTGATGATTCCCAAAGAATGTTTGTTCAAGCTAAGAAAATAATCTGGATAGTCTTGACTCCATTTGAAAGGATTGGAAATGGTCTCATGAGTTACCATTTAAGGGCACTATTGAACCAAGGAATTCTATGACAAGATCCAACAATTCATTCAGTGGAAATTCATCTCAAAAAGGAGTGGAATGTTTGAGACCATGAGTCAAGGTGGCCCTAGAAGTGTCATGATATGGGAAATCCCATTCGTATTTTAAAACTGAAGTACTTAGATTGTTGGTTCTTCACAATATTTTGGTGATAAAGGATCAATTTCATTTCATTTTTCTAACGAGTGGTTATTATATGGCATATTGCAACTTTGAATCTACCTTTCAAGGCCATTAATATTAATCTCTGTTTTAATATTTAAATTTTTTGTTTCTTGTGTTCATTAGAATAATTCTCTATTTGGGGGCAAATGGATGGTTCGAGAAGCATGTAGAACTGTGGGATGTTATCTATCTAACAACCCCTTCCTACTTATAGAAGTGACACAGTTGGGAAACATTTCATGAGATGAACACTTTGTTCAATTTGGATGAAATTTCTGTATTTACTATTTAGATCAAGTTTGACTATGTAATTGTTGTCCAACTTTGCCATTTTTAGGTAATATGTGGGAGTGTTAACTATTATTTCTTTTGTAGGAAAGAAACTCTTATTTGACTACTTTTTGGCTGCTGGATGTAACAACTGTAATTTTTAATGCAATATCTGTGCCATTCTCCCCTAAACTATTGTTTTTTAATTGCATGTCCCCTATTTATATATATTTAACAACGACTGTTGTGGTAATAATTACTTTGTAAGTGAAACCCTCATTCAAGGATTTGATCAAAAAGGTATGTATTCATGATCCTTTTTCTTTTCTTCACTTCTGTGTTATATTTTATCATCATTTGAAGTGATAAACAATTTTCAACTTGCTAGAAATGAAATAAAAAATCTACATAAAAATAAAATTGGGTTTTGATCCTATGGGGATTTGACCCCAATTGTAGAGTAATCAATTGTATTATCATTAGTTTTACTCATCTAATCTCAATGATGGGATGTTTTTTGTTATTATCTATTCATTACCCTGGCTTCTCTACCCATAGATCAAACAATTTAAAGTGCCTCTACACTTGTGGGTGGCCCCCAAGGGGTGGTTTAGCTTATTATTTTCCACATCTTCCTGCATTTATCAGATATAGAGGTGCATAACAAAAAGTTACTTTATCATCTACAACCATTTACTAAAATCTATAGCAAGTTATTCACCTCCCAATTTGTAAGGGCTCCTATCACTCAACTTGGTGCTATTCTAAGAGTTATGTCTAGTATTTTGAGTGTCTTTATGCTTGCTGATTTGCATTTTTCTGCAGTCATATTTCATTTCCAGGTTTCCTCTCATGAAGACCTTAAAAAGACCACTATTTTGGGTGGTAAAGCCAACAACTGATTTGAACAAGACGTACCCACTGATGATCCAAACCAACCCATTTGAAACCAGGCAACCCATAGAGCACCAAAATGCATAAAAACCAAAAAAAAATAACAAAAATATGCACCCCTCTCTTAAAGCCCAATCCTAGAAATTCTCAATCTCGAATTGGATCTGCAATCACCAAAAAAATACCAGAATGTATCAAACCAATGGAAGGCTTTAACTCTATCCTTTCTCATAGTTGGACAATACCTAGCATGGAAGTTGGGTTCAAGCCCACAGGTCAAAATTGGCATAGATGCAATATTTGGTTGTGGGGACAATGTCTTCCTGCCAGAGACACTTATTGTTCAAATTCCAGAGACACGTCAATGCACACTTAATAGAAATGTTGATGTCAATTGAATGAAAATTTGGAGATAGGAATGGGTCCAAGCACAAGATTTGGGACATGAAGCAAAGTAAGGCACACATTCGTTTAAGTGAATCCAATGATGAAATTTCTTGTTCCTATAACACCACAAGCAGACATTATTTAACTAAGTTGGGGTATTATCTTGCAATGCAAAACCTAGAAATATCAACAAATAAATGGTGGTTCAAGAAGCTGTGGATGAAGGGAATTTCGTCCTCATTTTCTTTCTACTAATTACTGATCCCAACAATATTGGGTAGACTGTAGAACAAAGAATAAACCAATTCCATATCCTCTACCCATTGTGGGAAGAAGAAATATGGCACCTATCATAGGAAGCTTGCCCATTCCAATGAGGAATGTCAAACATTTAGGCCAAAAGAGCTCCAAAAGGAAAAATACTTCCTTTATAAGAATTATTGAGAGTTTGATGTCAATAATCCCAGCTACATTGACCCACACTTGATGCTAATGCACAAATCTAGCCTTGCCAGCAACAAGGAATCTCATTGTACATAGAACTATCAAATCTGTTGGAACACCTAATCCTACATGGGTAGGTGTGGAATGCGAAAAGTCACAATGGAGTCCAAGTGACCTTGGAATATGAAACCAAGAGTCACACCATTGTACTATAAATGTACATCTGTGTATAATGGAAAAAAAGAAAGCCTCACGCTTATCTTTCATTGTGTGTTGAGTCTCTTGTGCGTGTGTGTTTATTCTTCCTCATACACCATGTGTGTGCTTCAACATGGTGTTTAACATGGTATCGGAGTGGGCGATTGCTGGCCCTGCTTCAATTTGAGTGAGCCATTTGTGTTTATGGCCTGTGTATATCTGCAAAAATTGTTGGAATTTTTGCAGCATTTAGAGAGTTTCTGCAGCAGAGTTTTTGCCGCCATTCAGAAAGTGGAGAAGAGCAGCATTGTGCATCTGAAGGTTTTCTCACTACTCATTTTTCTTGCAATCTCTGCATTTTAAATTCTGCACCATTTTGAGCTGCTGGAAAATAGTTTAAAGAGGGTTTCTGAAGAGGTTTCTGGGTTTTTTAATGAAAAAGATTTATGAGCACTGTTAAATTCTGCAATGGAGTAGATTGCTGTATATTTGAAAAAATATGTTGTTTTGAAGACTAAAATTCTGAAGTTGCCCTCACTTCTGCTATTTAATTCTACTTTGGAAGCGCTGTTGGAACACTGTTCAAAATGAGGTTTTGAAGAAAATTTTTTGGTTTTCAAGTAAAATCTCTGAATTTTTCCATTGAAAGTTTCTGCGATTCTCAGTTTTTTACTGCTAGAAAATATATCCTGCTGCCAGAAGGAAAAATCCTCTGCTCTATATTCTCTGCTGTTATATTAAAAATATATATATATATATATATATATATATATATATATATATATATATATATTAAAAAAAAAAAAAAAAAATTCAAACCCCCGAGGCACACGTCTTTGACTCTGCTCATGACTCCCTCCCCAACTCTTGTGGGCGTCTCTAGAAGCCCTAAGCCCGACCCTCCCTGCGCATACGCTCCCATGTTCAACCCACGATCTCCTTGTCTGTAAGCACTACGCCTTGCCCGGACACGCTCCAACTGCACATAACCGCCCGCCCTCGGCGCCGGTCCCCAACTTCACTTCTCACTCTGCCTGCAAACATACGCACCTAACCACACTCCATACAACCCACATTTTAATTAAAAACGCACTCCTCTGTTATACACCCGTACACCACTCTCCCCCCACTCTCACTCTGTGATATACCCACGGTAAAATCCAACCCACGCTACAATTTTTCACACACTTTATCGTTCCTCCCCTCTCGGCAGCCCGTTCACCTTACTCTTCCACATGATCCCCAACTGCTAATGATCCCTCCCTACGCTAATCTCCATGAGCTCGGCCCTCTCCATTCATGCGTTCAACAATACATCCCTCTTCCCTCACTACGCGGCCTCCCCCTACGCCCGCTCTCGCTTCGCAACACGCAACCTCCCTTATAAAACTCTACGCTGGCCCATACCTCCCTATCCTACCCGCCCTTCCCCCATCTACCTCGTCGCTCCTCCCCATGCGTTAACTCACCCCACTTCCCCTCAGCTCACATACGCCGCTTCCCCTCCCTCTCAACAAACGCAGCTGCTCCCACAGTCTACTCACAGCACTCTCCTCTGTTCCACCATTGTCCCATCTGCAATACGCTCAACCACCAGACGCTCTGCAAACCCTCGTGTTCCTCCCTCCTTTGGCTGCTCGGCCTTTCCCGCCCACAACCCTTCACAATTCCTTTTTAATTTTAATTTCTATAATATACCATTCCCTCTCCCATATACACATCCACCTATATTGAATACCACCCCCATCTTTTATTAATACCGCCCTCTTTCCATTGTAATACCGCTTTAAAAAAAAAAACAATCGATTTTTATATTTCCATAATAATTATCCCTTCATATAAAATTCCCTCTCCCTCCATTAATACCACCTCACATTAATCCCTTTCGCCTTCATTTTTTAATTATCTCCATTTTTAATTAATTTATTATTATTATTATTATTTTTTAAATTAATTTTTAATTAAAAAAAAAAGAAACAGCAGAGAGAGAGAAAAGAAGACATGAACAGCAGAAATAAAAGGAAATGACACATGAGCAGATGGATTAAATACATAGAGAAAATTGCAGACTTGAAATTTTATGATTTGTGGCACAAGGGTGATTTTTTGAAGAAATTTTACATGAGAAGACAAGTTTGCCATCGTTGAAAACAGCTCTTTGAAGAAGAAAATTTAGTTGCCTTAAAGTCCTCTTGCACAAGTGTTTTCAGCTGCACATATTTTGCAGAAATATTGTATTGAACTGACATTGATTTGCATCTTCATTCAAGACTTGAAGTGTATTTGAGTTGAAAAATTGTTGATTGCCCTCCATCATTTGAGGAGCAGATTTTGTACTTTGAGATTTCCATCTTTGGAAGTTCTCTTGAGTCATTTTTATTTGTTGTTGAATCACATTGTAAACAGGTGCATTTTCGGTTGAAGCCGACACCCTTTCATTTTTTAGCCTAAGTTGTTGAAATGGCTGAAATCAATGAGGAATTAGTGTTGTTGAATAACCTCATTCATTCAAATGTTGATGACATGATAAAAATGAGCAAGGATGCTCTTTGTAACATTCAAAATTGTTTGCAAGATGCACAAGAGAAGATTGAGTTTTTGCAATTGGAATATCAACTCCAACAAGATGAACTTCAGCAAAAGAGTCACCATTCTGAACCTGTTTCTGTTCAGAAGATTGTGAAGGACTCTCATCAGAAGAAAGTCAATAAAGTTGCAGTTGATCCAAATTCAGTTCCTTGTACTAGAGCAGATGTACATGTAGATGCAACAGTTCAACCTGCACTTCTCAAGCCCATCATCAGACCTTGGGAAGAGCTTTTCCACAACAAGCACCAAACTGGTCTTGGATATTACAAGGATGTGTCCTCTCATATTCCAGACTAAACCAAGCCCATTATATTTCAGAGTGTCGGATTCCTATATGACAGTCCACCTGCAGCTATTCCAGATCCTGTTCCACAACAATAATAGATTGATAAATGCCAACACTGTGATCGAGTTGGCCATATGAAAGATCATTGTTTTGATCTTCATCCATGCAATCACTGTGGTCAGCACACTCATTCTTCAGACAGATGCTTCAGAAACAAGCCTCCTGCAAGAACAAAGATTCATCTTGGATGGATCACTTCTTGGCAATGGGCATCAGCAGCCAAGAAGATGTTTAAGTCGCATGTCAGAACATGTTCATGAATTTTGAGCAAACTTGCAGTTGAGTTTTTGCCATCATCTCACCTTGTCCCTGACAAGGGGGAAAATGGTGGTCATGTACAAGCTTCGACGTCAGATCAAGCGAGCCTGAGCCACAATCTCTCATTTCATGTTCAGAGTTGTAGCCAGCAGTTCAAGTGAGCCTGAGCCACAATTCGTCATTCCAGATTCAGAGATGTAGCTAGAGACATGGATGCCCATGAGTATGCCTTCGGTTGGTGGATAACCTAAAACCATCATTTTTGGTTGGTGGATAACCTAATACCATCACAAGGTAGTAGACCTCCCTTCTTTTAGGTCGAAGGTCTCCCTTTCATATATGAGGAACACTTCCTCTAACCGAAGCCTTCAGCTTAGCAGCCTTCAGCTTCTTGCCAGCTTTGGTTGAGCTCCAGGAAATGCTTCAAAGCATTCCAGAGTTGTTGGTAATCCTAAAACCATCACAGGTAGTAGACCTCCCTTATTTTAGGTCGAAGGTCTCCATTTTTTTATGAGGGACAATTCCTCTAGCAGAAGCCTTCAGCTTCTTGCCAGTTTTGGAAGAGTTCCGGGAACTGCAACATGTATTGTGTTCCAGTGTTTGTGGTCATCCTAAAACCACCTCTTTTTTCCAACATTTCAGAGAGTTGATTCAGCCCAAGTGCTGCCATGTATACTTTGCATATTGTATTACAACTATTTTCTTGGACTCACACATACCCCTTCGGATTAAGGGAGGATGTTGGAACACCTAATCCTACATGGGTAGGTGTGGAATGCGAAAAGTCACAATGGAGTCCAAGTGACCTTGGAATATGAAACCAAGAGTCACACCATTGTACTATAAATGTACACCTTTGTATAATGGAAAAAAAGAAAGCTCACGCTTATCTTTCATTGTGTGTTGAGTCTCTTGTGTGTGTGTGTTTATTCTTCCTCATACACCATGTGTGTGCTTCAACATGGTGTTTAAAAAAATCAAGCACGAATTAGCATATATGGTCATTGATAATGGCAACCAAAATAACCTTTTCTTGCTTCAATTGGAAAAGGAACTTAAGTTACCAACCTCAACTCACATTAGCTTTGATGGGTCAAAGATGCACATTAGCTTGTGCTAATCAGTTGACAATAGATCAAACAGTTACTAAAATATGGCAAGATTTTGCCCAATATCTTATATGTTCTTACAAATAAAGATGAGAAGACTTATGAAAATAAGATGATGATAACAAGTTTAACTAATTGCATAAGTGTAAGTAATATAAGTGGCATTTAAAAAATAAAAGGAAGACTACAAAAGAGGAATGCCACAAATGCAAATATATTGTAGTACATAAAATCAAAAAAATAATGAAGTCAATTGACGGAGAAATCAATGGTGTCATTGGTGGTTTTTTGTATCCTAAACACGGGAGTTACAATTAGATGTTTACAAATATGCCGCAATACATTCCCACTTTCCACCTGTCACCTAGTATTATTCTCACCTCTTCCTCCTTGCTTACAAGGAATTGTTCCCTAAATTAGCAAAATGGAAACCAGTATGTCTTCCCTCACAAGGAAGCCACATGTTTTCCATTGAAATGTGTGGCTGTGATATTCCTTTGGGTGATGAATGGGGAAGAACTCTAGGACCTATCACCATGGATTTCTTGGAATTATACATGAGTTTTCAAGAGAATGGAAACTCCTACATGCTCAAAGGTTCCGAAGCAATCATTAGAGAAATAATCAACTACCATTGTATGGAAAAGCTTCTGAAAAAGGGCCATTGTTTGAAAATGGGGGATATGTGAAATGTGAGGGAAAACATATTGGTTTCTATTTTTCTAATTAACTAGGCGAAATACTCCGCTATTTTCTGTACTTCCTCATGGCTAACATGCTACGGGTGTTTTTCATGGGATTCAGGACCATTGGATCCATCAAAGAGGTTAGCCAAATTTTAGCCCAACATAATCAGTGTACCAAAAGAAATTTGTTAAAAGGGGCCACAAGCAATGGTATGAGCTGGTCCACAAAAATAGAAAAATTAGTACTGTAAAGTGACACCACAACAATCAATGTTGCACAAGAATTTTAGTCATTGATATCTCTATAATACATTAGAATAGGATCGATTTTCCCTTCTTGTTCCGGATTACACATATGAAATGAAAGTGCTTTTGGATGCCTTTCAAGCAGTTTGTGGGAAACGATCTAGATTAGTAGTCAAGAGGGTAGGTAGAGCCCTCTTCTGCGGGCTTGAAAGGGAAGGAGCAGTTTCCATAGTCATGGTCACATGGAACAAAAACATTTGGCAGGTAATGAGCAATTCAAATCCTAGCAATAATTAGCCAACCAGTAACAAACAAAGCAAGTAACGATTATGTAATGAACGAAATGCGAGCAAGCAGTGATTGCATAATATTAGCTTATCCCCCCTTAGAAGTGTTTAAATGCCATTCTTCAAGAAGATAATTTCACTTTCAAATGTAAGTTGGGGGTTCAAAGTTGTGCTAGCCTTTATGTTGTCTCACTTTCGGGCAATCATTCAATACAATAAGCATTCAACTCCTTTATCTATCAAGAAATTATCAACTCTTGTGAGATTATATTTGGAGATGGATTACTGGGAAAACAAGTGGAAAAGAGTCATTCCCAAATAGTCAATTCATTCTTCTTCCCACGATGTTCCTACTATTAATTAAAGAGGAAAGTAACAGCCTTGACTCGAGCAATAAGCCTATCCCTATTATGAAGTCGAGTAATGCTCTCTCCCCAAGGGATATCTTAGAGGTCATTGTAGCACTCGACCTATTGATGGGTGTAGGGAGGCAGATCATCTGATGGAGAGGTCATTATTGATGGTTGGAAGGCAAGGATAAAAGTATGCTCAAAAGAGATGTATGTTGATTTCATTATTATGCACATCATTACAAAGTCAGGAGATTAGTGTGAAAGAAGAGAGAGAGGCCAATTATCTATCTATCATGAAGCAATAGAGTTATGTTTATTTCGTTATTACGTAAATAATGATATAATCATGAGATTAGTGCGAAATAAGGGAGAGGCCAATTAACTATATATCGTGAGCAGTGAAAGACGAAAGGGATAGGAGTGTATAGAGCCTGACCGATCACCCCTATACACAGAGTAAGCAATCAAAACAGGATAAAGGAGTGAAATGCCCCTACTATTATTATTGAATCCCTGCCCTCTTGATTATTTCAGCATTGTACATTCGTTATCCATTTGGATGTGTTCCCTTTCTACATAATAACTTGCATGTCGCATGAAGGGATAAGAGTGGGCAAAAGCTCCGTCAAGTAAGAGGGTACAATGTTACTTGATATAGAAACATGATTTCAATTCCTCCTCTGAAAGTACAATCTGCCAAGTAATTTTATTTATAGTATCTATACATAATCGTGACTCACCATTCAATTCATTGGGACATGACTCACTTTGGTCCCACTTGGATTGATCGATTGGAAAAACACTAAATCGATCCGATCAATTTAGATCCATCAAAAGGAATATTGCATCTTTAATTTATCTATCCAATCTATTTATGTTTAGACTCATACCAACTTCTCCTCATAGCATAACCAACCTTACGCCCATTGCAATACATGGTCCATCTGGGTTCCTGAAACAAATTTTCTCTGTTCACTGTTCTCTCGCATTCCAGATTTATTCTCACCAATACAAAAGCCATTTCCTTTACCAGAGAATTTGTCAAAGTCGTAATTTCTAGAAGCATCACAAGGTTGGGCCTCGGATCTTCCTACACTGCGAAATTCACACACCCTAGGTTCCAAGCCCACAAGTGACTCTTTTGGTGCTTTTCCCTCCAATCCCTGAACCCTAGGGCTTGAAGTACCTCCCAAGCTACACAAAAATCAACATCCTGGAGTTTATTAACTGAACAAACTACATATTATAGGAAAATAGAAATAAAGCAAAATGTCAATTTGCAGAGTGAAAATAGATTCAAGAAAACCCAAACCCCATCGTCATTCGAGTGCCAATGACAGGTGGGCAAAGAACTAAGGTTCAGGGAAGTAGGACGAGGTTGTGCATAGCCTTTGAGGATGAAAAAAATGAATTAATATAAGAATATCCATGTCATCATTACATGGGTAGCAATTCGAATGCAATAAACGGGAAACCCGATATAGAACTTAAACGGTCCCCCTACTTTGAATGTTTTCACAAAACAGTCCAGGGAGACTGAATATGGATACTTCCCATTGGCATTGCGTTGCATATTTTGTATCTGAGTATTCACATAATCAAAGGGCAGACTACATGTAGATGCAAAAAAAATAGAAACGACACTTGCACCAACCACAGTTGTAGCTTCAGAAAGGCCCATGGTGTCCTTGAAAAATTCTATAGACTGATCATAAGAAGCAAGCATGCCCATATTTAAGGCCATTACTTAGAAAATTGTTGGACGCACCCCTTTCCATAGGGATATAACCCCTTCATCACCAATAATACGGTATATTGCATGGAATGCTTTTTTGTAATGTCGTCGCTGCACAGCAGGCAGAGTTGCATCCGCCTGCATGCGAATGAGAGCTAAATCTACAAGACTTCCAACACATGCTCCAATAGCTCTTGTTGTAATTTCACAAAGAGCCTTCTTATAGAGAGGTAGTGGTTTCCCATCATTAATGTAAATTTCTTTGTTTGTCAATATCCTAAATGATCCAAGACGTGTTGGTGTATAAGTTTCCTATCTTAACGAACCAACTAATAACCCCTTGTAAAAAGCACCAAATCCCTTGTCCCTTAGCATGTTCTTTGCAACATTATAACCCGAACCTTGACCCAACTGAAAGTGCACCTTGATCATGTCCATAGGCTGGATGGCACACATGGCGAGCATACCAGAGGCTCCTCCATTGACAAATTGCTTCATTGCATTCCACACGATTCATGTCTTGGGCTTCTCCCCTGCCATCTCTCTGAAGGAATCAAACACCCGATTGATTTGAAACTGCCCTCCTTCCTCTTCTTGACGTCACCATTGATATGAGAAAAACCAGCAAGAAGAATTTGTCTTTCTACGCATCCTCAGGAAGAAAGAAGAAGAACAGGAAGAGATTTTATCTTTGTTGTGTTGCAATGTCTCCTATTGGAGGGGTGAACTAGCACAAGTATCCAATTTTAATTGCTCCAAGGATGACGAAAACGAATGTCTTCTGTTACCACTATCTCCTCACCCTAAGAGGAAACGCTTATCGCGTAAATTTATTTTTAATAATATAAAAATATTTAGAAAAATACATTATTAATAGCACAATGTAACAATGTTTATAAAACTAATATATATACTAGCAATTACCCCTAAAGGTGCAAAGGTACACCGAAGGAATAGAATATTTGATAAGATCATCTCACCACAAACTGAGCCAACTAATTGTTATATGCATTCACATAAGTTCTATCAAACTCTCCACTGCAAGCGCCATGAGGCGACCCCATTGTTCACAACCTAGGCATGAGCACAAAGTGTTGACAAACCTTTCCCTAAGTGTGCCACGCCCAACTATCCATCTTTTCTAAGTCACACAGTGATTCTAGCCCTAGATTTCTATTAGGGCACGAGATCGATCTCTGTTGAGGTCCTAGATATAACAGCTCGTATTCCCATTGTTGCCCCTTACCATTTGGGAAAGCGTTCTTTTTTTAGACAAATTAATGATCCAACAAGAAGGCGATAGTGTGTGTACATCTCACATCTCATAAAGATAAGCATTTGTTTGATGGGAGAAATTTCAACATTTAAATCGGAGTTAGTTTATGCAAATATTAGCTTGGACTAACATTTTTAAACATGGAGATAATATTTAAAATTGACATCAAAACAAACCAGACTCTCTCGCAACACACTTCAAGGACCTATTTTTCCGAAATTCTTTTATAGATATTAAGTTTGACACAATTGGACCCACATGGAGGAATGGTAGATGGGGATCTTATGGCATTTCAAAAAGACTAGACCACTTCTTTGTGAAGAAAGGTATAGCTAAACATCTCACCAATTTGAGCTCATGGGTTCTTCCCTTGCAAATATCTAATCATTTTCCTCTCTTTTTAGTCTGGAAGACATTTCAAAAGGGAAGCCCACTCCCTTTAAGTTTAACAATTTTTGGTTGAAAGACCCAGAATTCACCTTAATGGTCTAAGACTTCTAGACAAAATTCAATCTGAGCATTGGCAATTCAGCCATGGACAATCTCTCTATAAGTTGAAAAAGCTAAAATAGGTAGTTCGTTTATTGGCTTTTCATCTAAAAAAGAAAGGAGTAGAGAAATTATACAAATCAACGCCGATATTAAATCTTTGGAAGATCCACATTCAACAAACTACTTCTCAGAGGCTTTCAAACATAAATTAGTAGAATTTGACAAAAAAATGAGAATACTTTTGCGTCAAGCATAGGAATGGCAACAAAATATTCGTCAAATGTGGATTGATGAAGGGGACAAAAATACTAGATAATTCCACAACTATACTTCGAGGGATTGTATGAAAAATTATATTTGGAAAATCAAGAACGATGCTAGGAAAATTATTTATGGACAAAATGATATTCAGAAAGAAGCAATCAGACATTTCCAATCATCAGTGAGAGTAAGAGATGCTCCTTCCTCTCAGAAATATATGGACTTTGTTTCTCTATATCCGCAAATGGTTGACACGGAGAATCTCCTCTATATTTTAGGAGTATGAAGTCTCCTTATTATTTGTGAAGGAGCAAGGATATATACCCTAAATCAAGTGGGAATAGGGATCTCCTCTCTGGTTGATAGGGAGTAATGATAAACATCACATTTGTATTATCCTCATCATGTGCCATGCACTAGGCCAGGACTAACAATCATACATCTAAGTGAAGGGCATGGAGGAAGAATGGTGAATGGAAGATTAAATAAACATCTATGATTTCCTTGATGAGAGAAAATCCAAAATAGGAAGTGGACTGACACTCTTTGAGGATTGGACAAGTATCCAAGACAAGAGTGGTTGAAAAGGACCGATATTCTTTGAGGATTGGGAATCCAAGATAATAATAGTCCTAAAAGGACATACCTAGTGAACATCCGAGTGGGGTATGCCCCAATTCATAAAGGAAATTTCCAATACACCCACCCATGCCCCAATTCAGAAAGAAAATTGCTAATGCACCCATTGGTAAAAAATTTGGACCTTTTAGGGATTCATGATTGGAAAAGAATTTGATTCTTGAACCCTTCCTTGGAAAAGAATCTGAACCTTTTTGAGATTCGTGATTGAAACTCTTGCAAAGCCCATGCTATTTTTATATCATCCTTATCAGTTTAGTGTCATGTCGTTTGTCCAATAGCTATTGAATATTTATGGCAAACTCAATCTATTCTTCTCGTATTTGAGGAGAAATGCTTGCCAAAATATCGTTTTTTAAAAGACGTATACCTATAAGGATTTGACTTAAGGCATTCAAGTGTTTTAATTTATGCACTATTAGTAGTATCACAGCCACAACATGTAGTTGCATTTATCAGTAGTTTGTAGGGACATGTCCCCTGCATTTCCTGCATCCCTTCACTCCAGGGAGGGGAAACATAGATGTCTCAAGGCATCACTGGGATGTAAGAGATAGACAGTTTGCCATCCCCGAGATGTCCCACTATCTCCAAGGGATGTCCCAAGACATTTCCAGGTGCTACAGTGATGCCATGCTATACTAAATGGAAATGGGGAGTGCCACTGCATGTTTTAACAGTTTAAAGGTTTTGTAAAACACCACTTTTTATCCCATCTTCATTTCTTCTATGTCCTGGAAAATACCATTTTCCATGCAATTTCAGCAATATCCAGAATATGGTAGTATGGTAGATATTGACTTAAGTACCATGAATATGTTTTCAATTTGCAAAAATTGTCTACGAAAGAGTCCAAAATTTCAGCAATTCCATAGAAATCAATATAGAAACAATTTCCATAAAATCCACTGGCATCTAAAATTCATATAAAGTTACTTCAAAATAATTTGACATTAACTACACTTAACAACAGTATTGCATGACAAAAATTTGGAAAAAATCAGTGAGGATCTAAAATCTGACTCGACAAAAAATAGCTGAACAATAATAAAAAATGAACTAGAAAACCTAAAGAAAAAACTCTGACTTTTTCGTTGCATCTGCCAGAAATTCAAGACTATATGAGTGCTGCTTAGATGTATTTAATATAGAATAGTGTACAAAACCTGAATGATCTGTAGCCATAGCCATCGACAAATTACCAATCGGGGATGATACAGCCTGTAAGTTGCAGGCCGGAGTGGACATTTCCTTACTTGTTTCTACCACAAATTCTTGTTGGGATTCGAAATAGGTACCAAATTTACATCTTGACAGGAATGAAACATAGCAACATGTTGCAGCACTTCCTTATCAATAGATTCAATCTCAGCAGATAGCATTTGTCCCTTCATGCATGCTTCTTCTGGCTGAACCTGTTCCCTGATGGCAATTTCAGGCTCAACTCCCTTCATCTTTTGATTTTGTTCAAACATCTCAACCTGTTCAAACCCCATTGAAAAAACAGTCACTGAGAAAAATGCAGGAAAAGTTCATAAAACCTCAAGCTGGGTATTCGGCAATGCTGACGCACAATGTTGAGACCACATTTACATTTGACCATGTTCAAACCCCATTGACAAACTAGGCACTGAATAGGACACAGAAACAGTTATCAAATAGGGTTCAAACAGTTATCAAATATATTCCAACTATAATAGAGAAATTCTTTGAACAAATTAAGTGACCTTTCTGTAAGACAATTTTCATAGTTTTGCTTGAAGACAATTTATCCCACTCTAGGTTTTTAATTTATCGTTTTGGTAAGAGGCTTGTGACTGGGACTCTTCTGTCACACAGAAGATGGCCAAAAAAATAATTGAAGTGACTTGCATTTTATTATTCTCTAGATTCACAAGAGATTGACTTGCAAGTTCTATTAAGTTTGTGTATGTGGTTGTCCATTTCAACTTGTGAACATAAAGCCCCAAGTGTATGTGCATCTTCTGCGTCCTAAAAATCAGGTATGTGCCTAGAAACAATATTGTGCCACGTTCTCTAAAAAAGAGCCTTGAGATTTGGGGATTGTGAAACTTTCATTAAAAAATATCCTCCTTTTAAAATGATTTGTAAACCGAGAAGATAAACTTACAAAAATTAATCAATGTACATGATTTTTTTAAACAATCGAAGGTCTTGAAGGAGGCAATTCTTGTAGCAGAACAAAATGAGTGTGATGTTAATATGTTAGCAGGGCCACTGCAGGGGATTTTTTCTGTTGTTGTATTGAATATGGGAGCAGGGGAATATTTATAGAATCACTTCCTGGTGTGAAAGGAACATGTTAAACAATACAAAAATTTAAATAACTTACCTTATCTAGATTCTCCGACTCATTTGTTCCTCTTCATAGGCGCTTCAGAAGTTTCTTCATCCTTCAAATTTCGAATCAATGAAATGATCTTGCTCAGCGGCAATCAAGGCGTTTCCTTTGGAGTCTCTGTGGATAATCCCTTTCCCTGAATATGGCGTTGGAGAATGGTACCTCTATGGATTATGCAGATGCAATGGACGGTCATGGCAGGAGGCAACCGGAGGAGAAGGGAGAGAAAAAGTGTTTCTCATTGCAAAAATTCCAGCTCTTTGAGCATGTGGCATTCTTCCCGGTTTGCAGGCGGGAATTGGGAGCAGCGAGCAGGCGGGAGAATTGAAAATCATCTAAAATTAAAAATTAAATGTTAATAATAATATTTAAAAAAAAATAATATATATATATATATATAGTATTAAATTAAAAATTCAATAAGGTATTAAATTGTATATAAATTATTTAATAGGTAAAACTTATGAATTAGTAGTTTTATGAAGTGATATTTAAAAATTAAAATTATGTGATTTTCTCTTGTTTTAATATAGACATAAAAATGTATGATAACATGTCCAGTTTGATAATTATTGTTTTTGTTTTTACTAAAATTCCACTTATCACAATGAGACTAATTGTGTAGATTTACCATTATGAGAGGTTATGACCAATGGAGTAATTTTTTTTGGGCCTTTTATCTTTACTAATATTTGCACAACCTTACCAAATTTTGTACACTAGGAATAACTCTCAAGGCCTTTACCAATGGACATGAAAAGGGCCTTAGACTAAGAATATGGGCACCATTATTATTCTTTGCAAGATAAGAATTAGTATGATGGAAGGTAAAAAAAAGACAATTATTTCTAAAATGAGGCTTTTCATGCTCAAGGGCCATGAATTTGGCATTGAACATCCACATAGATCCTCTCTAAATAATCTTAGGAATATATGGGATATCAATTAGATTAGGAATTTTTTCACACCATGTATATGATTTAAGGAATGTACTATGGGTAGGAGAGGTAAACAAGGGGCATTAGGCCTTACAAGAAGCTTGTTAGTGTCAAGGGCAATGAGCTAGACTTAAAAACCACATAAATATTTTTTAAAGACTCTTTGGTCTTAAGTTGGGATATGGGCACCATAGGATTAGTTCTTACCATATATCAGAGTTAGTGTCTATGTTATGGTTAGGAGAGGAAAACAATTTCCTTTGTCCCGAAATTAATCTTTCTCATGCTCAATTTCCATGAACAATACCTCTAGTTGGGAATATGGGAATTTAGTATGTTTTGCATAATAAGAATGGGTCCCATGGCCTTTACTATGGCTAAAGAAGGACATTAAAGAAAAGGGACTTAAGTCTTAAATAATTAGTGCCCATTAAAAAAGCTTCAAACCACCACATAAATTATATTCTCTAAGGGATATTCATTGGCCTCTATAAGGGATGTGTCTGCCATTCAAAGGTTTTGCACACTATGATTGGGTCTTGGAGCCTCATCATTAGACCTTAATGAAATTAGGAGGCTTTCA
The DNA here is from genome assembly GCA_034641835.2 of Pinus albicaulis. Classification (NCBI taxonomy): domain Eukaryota; kingdom Viridiplantae; phylum Streptophyta; class Pinopsida; order Pinales; family Pinaceae; genus Pinus; species Pinus albicaulis. The sequence continues at coordinate 1,221,089,790 of CM076582.1, read as the reverse complement.
AATCACATATGATGCTTACAAGTGTAGGCTTAGTCAAAATAGGAACGAAATAAGAGACTTAGGCCTTATGTGAACCTTTGATGATTAAGCTTTGGAAGTAGTTCTCAAAGAACAACAAATAACCTCTATAGGGGATCTTAGGAATCTATGGGGGATCTTTAGTGTCATTGGTATGTTTTACATATTAAGAATGGGTCTTGGGCTTGTACCCTTTGCAAACAATGGCCTCAATCCCAAAATGAAACTTCTTTGGCTCACATTGCATGAAAAAGACCATAAAGAACTGCAATGTAAATCATCTTTGAGGAATTTTAGGCCTCCGTCTAGGATAAGGGTTCCATTATGAGGTTTTCCACATCATATATTCAAGGAGTTAGGTCTTATTATATCTTGGCCAAGGAATGGAAAAGGGTCTTATGCCTAAAACAAGTCTTTCTCATATTTAATTTCCATGAACATAATATTATAATGGAAACATGGGAACAACGAGTATGTTTTACATAATAAAGATGGGTTTTATGGCCTCTATGATAAAAATGGAAGGAAAACAAGATCCTTAGTCCCTAAACAAAACTTATTTAGTTCAAGGGACATGAATAAGGCCTCAAACGTTGACCGCACATATCCTATCTAAGATATATCTAGCCTTTAGGTGCAATATGGGTGCTATTTGAATATTTTTGTGACATATTTAGGTCTTGGGGCCTTTAATTTTGGCCTTAATATCATTAGGAGTATTTTTGCACCACGTATGGAATTTGGGGCCTTAACCATGGTCAAGGAAGGATCATAAGGTACTTTGGTCATATTTGAATCTTCCCATGATCAATCTTCTTGAACAAGTATTCTATTTACTACACGGAACATCTCTAGGGGATATTTGTCCTATATGGGGGATCTTTGTCACCATTGGTATGGTTTACATGGTAAGAATGGGCCTTGGGGAATCTACTATCTTGAGGGCAGGAGAAAATAGGGCCTTAGGCCCTAAATAAATCTTCTTGAGTTCAAGGAACATGAATTAACCCCCAAACAACCACATAGATACTCTCTAAGGGATATTCAATTTTCAACTTTCATATGGGAGCCATGGCATGTTATTCTACATAATTAAAGAGCCACAATAATTGTTAGTATGCATGGGTTTCTAATAATATTGTGTGCACATTCTAAGAATGTGAATGCATTATTATAATTCTTGAACATTTTTGTAATGCATGTATCTATAGAATAATATGACTTTAGAGTCAACTTCTAGGTTTATATCGATTGACCATGTATAAATCAACATATATAATTTGAATTCAAATTATTGAAATCATTCTCTATGAATCTAGTGCAATAATGAGCCATGGTATGTAACAATGCCACAAAAAACCCATAACAAATAATGTGTCCACAATTAAATTACTAACATAAATGACTAATTAATTTACTTATTGTACTTGTTATTTATCATATTTTTATTCTTGGACTATAATAGTCATTTACATTAATCAATATTAATTTTGTCACTTATTATCTAGTCATATATTTTAATCCTACTAAATTAGTCATTTAACTTAGTCGTTTTTAGTTTAGTAATTTATTATCTAGTCGTATATTTCATTCCTAGACTAAATTAGTCATTTAAGTTAGTTGTTTTTAGTTTAGTCACTTATTATCTAGTCGTATATTTTATTCCTAGACTAAATTAGTCATTTCTAGTTCGGTCACTTAAAATTGCTCAAATTTAGTAGTAATTCACTTGAAATAATTGTGGTGACTAACTTTTTTAGTCACCTAGTCACTAATTTCATCATTTTCTACTAATATAGGTTTGCATCCGCCTCACACTTGGTGAAGCCAAGTCTAGTGAAATCGCTATCGATCTGTGTGTACCAAGCATGTGGTGCTTTCTTCAGCCCATACAGCTCTCTTTTGAGCCTACACACATGCGACTCGTTGCTGAAGATCTCAAATCCTTCAGGCTGCTCAATGTACACCTCTTCCTAAATGATCCCATTAAGGAACGAATTCTTCACATCCATCTGATGAATGTGCCAACCCATTTGCGCTGAGAGAGCAAGGATGGGTTGTATGGAATAATATCATGCGACAGGTGCAAATGTTTCTTCATAGTCAATCCCATCGATCTGTGAGAAACCCTAGGAAACAAATCTTGCCTTGTACTTCTTGACGCTCCCATCAGCAGCTTGCTTCACCTTATAGATCCATCTTGATCCTACAACTGATTTTCCCACCAGCCTTGGAACAATCTCCCAAGCACTATTTCTGAAAATGGAGTCATACTCCTCCACCATGGCATCTACCCATGTGGGCTCCTGCACTACTTCTTCAAAATAAGATGGCTTTGTCACAATACACTTGCTCATAAGAGCCATGTATCCAGTAAATCGGTCAAGAGACTATCTCTGTCTACACTATGATGTAGGGACTCCTACATTCTGTGCCGCATCAAGCTTCAATCTCTCAGCGTCTGTGGTACACATTCTACCTTGTCTGATGTTTGGTTCTGCATGAGTGGACTCCTCCACTCCATGAATCTCCTCCTGTGGCTGATCCACATCTAGAGGCTCATCTTTGGGAACAATAAGTTCCTCCTCTGCATGCAAGTGTAGCTCCCTCTCAAGCGACAACTTCATGGCTTTCACCTCATTCAATTTTATATCTTGTCACACCATAGTCATCCAACTGTCTGGAAAATACATGTGATAATTATGGGGTGTTTCTGTGTACCCCACAAATATCCCAACTTCTGCAGTTGGCTCCAGCTTCTTCCTAGCATCCTTTGTCACATGAATGTAAACAGATGAGCCAAAAATATTCAAATGAGAAATATCAGGCTTCTTACCAGTAAAATCTTCTTCAGGTCTACTCATGCCAAGTAGTCTATGAAGACAATGGTTTTTCACATAAACCACAGTGTTGCATGCTTCTGCCCACAAGTGCATCGGTAGGTCCTGATCATGCATCATAGCTTGTGCAGCACCCACAATCATTTTGTTCTTCCTCTTCGCAACCCCATTTTTTTGTGGTTTATGAGGCGCTATGAGTTCTCTTTGAATTCCTTCTTTTCTACATAATTCTTTGAATTCGCCCGAGATGTATTCACCACCATTATCGCTCCACGGAGCTTTCACTTGCTTCCCCAACTCCTTCTCCACCAATTCTTTAAACTCACAGAACTTTGAGAATGTTTCGTTCTTCTTATGCATGAAGAAGATCCATCATCTATGAGAATATTCATCAACAAATATAACATAATGCCTATGTTTTTCTTTTGAAGAAACTGAGAAATGTCCACACACGTCAGTGCGAATTCTCTCCAGGATCACCAAAGCACAACTCTCCTTCTCATGAAAGGTGGTCTTCACAAACTTACCCATAGCACATCCCTTACACTAGTATGACTGCGCAAGAGTACCCTTGGGAAGTCGAGTAGAAATCTGTTGCAAAATCTTCAAGGCACCATGGTGAAGATGGCCCAATCTCCTGTGCCATAATTCGCCTGCATCCCAGCTCACCACTTCTTCTGTTTTTCCCACCATTGCAGCGCATCCATCTACCTCCAGCTTTTAGAGATTATTAACTTGAATCCCTATCTTCTTGGTTTGACCCGTTGTTTTATGTCGAAGGAAGGCTTTTCCCTCACTGAAAACAACATCATAACCTTTGTCTTCCAACATTGCGACCGAGACCAAGTTCTTCTTCAGACCTGGAACATGCATAGCATCCTTTAACAAGAATGGATTACTGGACTCCCTCTCAAAGGTAATGGTCCCAATTCCGGTCGCATTGTATCGACAATCGTCGCCCATCTCTATATGCATCTAGAGGTCCTTCTCCTCCAAGTCACTAAACAACTCCTTGTCTCCCGTCATATGGAAAGACGCACCACTATCAAGATACCACACTAATCCCATATAGCTTGAAACCAAGCATGAGATCAAAGAGAAATCAAGTTCAAATTGTGAGGCTAAGGCCTGTCTAGCTGCAGCTCCAATAACCTTCTTGTTATTCTTCTTCTGTGGGTAGTTAGTGGCGAAATGCTCATGTTCGTGACAGTGAAAACACTTCACCTTGGAAAAATCCTACTTCTTGCCTTTAGATTCAGATTTTGAAGGAAATTTCTTCCCCTTCCCTTTCCTTACTTTGGCAGCCAAAGTGAAATTCTATTCATCTTCATTCTTTGATGAAGCGCAATCCCTAGTACCCCACCTTATCTCCTCTTGCACAAGATCCGATCAAAGTCGCTCCCATCCCGGCAGTTTCTCTCATCCATTGACAGAGTCTTCGTAGCTATGCCAACTCTTTGGAAGCCCAAGGATCTCACCAAGTCTTCATCATCAATAGTAACCCCCACACTTCCCATTTCATCCTTACAGTGGACAAACTTCGTGAGATATTTTGGAATATTGTCGCCCTTCTCCATTTTTATTTTTCTGAGCTTGTCTTTAAGTGCCAACTTCCTCTGGTCGCTTCTGCTTTGGAAAAAATATGTCAAAGCCTTCCACATTAATAATGGAGTGGCTTTCCCATGAATTTTGGACACAATATGGTCCTTCACACCTTCCAACAGAATTTTTCTTGTCTTTGTTGTCTTCTTTTTCCATGCATCAAGTTATGCAGCATCACTAGTTCCTGGCTTAGGAACATCGTTATCGATGAACTCCTTCAATCCATTATCCTCTAACACCACCTCCATCCTATCCTTCCAGGCTATGTAATTCGAGCTCCCATCAAGGGCATACTCCAATCGAAACCCATTGAAATACATTTCAATGTATACTCAACTTTTGCACCAAGAATTTTATGAAGAAAATTCGAATTGTCCACCAGCACAAACTCAGCAATTCTTCACAATTGCAATCTTCAAAAATTAACACTGCTCTGATACCATGTAGAAATTATTATACGCTAAGCATTAATACATCCAGATTCTCCTGATCTCACAATATTTAACTTCTTGAAAAATACAGAATCATTCCACTATTAATCTTTTGCGTAAAATTATTTGCAAGCACATGTGAAGCATAAATAAAAACAATCGCACATAACACAGTTGTTTAACGGGAAAGCCTGAAGTTGAAAACCCTAACTATCATATATTATGTATCATGGAGAACATGTAACAATCTCATACAAATCTTAGTACATCAAATACAATTTATGATAAATCATCACACTGTATGAAAATACACAAATCCTTTCAATCTACCCTCACCTTAGCTTTGAATCCCAGCTTCCGCAATCCCTGCTGAAGAATAGCTCTGAATGAATTCGAATTACCCTTTCCTTGACTGCTCAATCCTCATTGGAAACTCCAATGTGTGTGTGGTGCAATCAACACATCACTATAGTCACAATAGATAATCCATATTGCCCTCTCACCTATCTCTCCAATGGGTCTCACTTTAGGCCGACACTGTGGTGCTTGTGTGTTGTTCAATTGATTAATGAGTTATTTTTGGGGTAATTAACTAGTAATTACTCCTTTCTATTTGGTGTGTCATTCGATTAAACTAGATACCTTCAGCTCAACTTATTCTAATCGAGTTAAACTGGAATGTGACTCCATGAACTACTCTTCCAACTGTTTGTCATAACTTTTCCACTTCGGTTATAACCGAAGTTCCTCCATGCATGAACCACGGTAAACCCTAGGAATTGCGTGTTCTTCAGCCTTAATTCCAAATGTTTTCAACGAAATAATTATCAAGTGGTTGGGGCCAGTATTTATTTTGTAAATTGTGGAAAGCTAATAATAATCGACACTTCTATTTTTAGATCGACGATCTATAAATAGACTTCGCCCAATATTCTAAAAATAGAATTTCATCTATTTTCCAACTTGACCAACCATCCACAAATAGCATCTTGCAACTTCTGAAATATGATCACCATGTCTAAAAATAGACATTGTCTAAAAATAGACTTGCACCAAAAATAGTCTGCAGGCCCACTTGGTGAAGGCAACTCTTTTCACTAAGCTCATCATCTTGTTGAATCTCAACAAACCTGAGAATTGTTGAAAAACATTAGCTTCTTCATTGCCTCAACCACGTCTGTGAAGAACTCTGTTTTTTTTCATAGCCTTAATCAATAATATCAAGTAGAGTTGTTATAATCACAGGTTCACAGAACTATATATTATACTTATTTATTTTGGGCTCCCTAATAAATATAATTTTAAAATTAACTTACACTCTACACGCTAAATGCCATATCTTAAATACAGTTTTAAAAATAACTTACACTATGCACACTAAATGCCATATTTTCTTGCTTATGCAGGTAGAGTTGTTGTTGTTATTCATGTTTTTTTATTTTTACTGTCATGATATGCACTGATTACTCAGATCTAAAACAAGATCTAAAATAGAAAAAACTCAGGAAACACCAATCAAAATTGCTTCTTTTTCAAAACAAATTTTAGAATGAAAAATTAGGGAAATAACCACAACATATTTGAATTTGAGAATAATCCTCCAAGTACTGAGCAATAGATTCAGTTTTTCACCCACTAAAAATTAAAAAACAATAAACTGTCTTACAAACAAAACACTCTTAAATAATTTCAATCAACATAAAAAATGATTAAAATGAAATTGTGAGGCAACCTCATTGCATGACTTCACTTTATATATATAGCATTCACTTTATTCATACTTTTCTCCAAAAATCAAGTGTATGAGAGACTCAAATAGACAAATCAAAAATAAATGAGTTATAACTCACTTGTAACTCTTACTAGCTTACAAATTTACTATTATAGGAGGGTTGTCTAACTTACAGGATATGCATACCAAAATTTACTAGACATGCATAAATTTATAAACCAATATTGAGTAGATTTGATAATATCTTTGTAGTATTGTCACACAATGCAAGAGGAATTTCAAGGAGAACTTGAAATATATCACTCGATGTGGTTCCCTCCATCAAACAATAAATATTTTTTCACGTCTTATGTTTGAGGCCATCAGATATCCTATTGTCACTAAGAAAAACATGCTTTAAATGAGACAAGGATGGAAACCCCTCCAGATAAGTCAGGAAAACATTGGTTAACAGAAATTGTTGAAGTCGCAAAAACTACTCAAACAAAGCCGCATGATGAAACCTACATGATGTACCTTTAAAAGAATCTTCTAGGGCTAAGGAAACAATTTCTAAAGTGTTTTTTCTACCTATAGAAAATTAAACTACATTTTCCCACACTTTTTTCATCTTTATTATGATTCAAGCTTCCATAACAAGTTCAAACCCACCCACTCAACATTTTAGATTTCAAAGGGATATTATCTGAAAAATTGGTGCAACTTTTCACTGGTCACTTTTTGTCATGGAGGAGACTTTTGTGCCATTCCAAAGAATCAAGAATGATCTAAAGGGAAGGTTGCAATGTTACAAACAATATTGTACCATTGGTTTTAATGTAGGATTCAAGTATTTACTTCAACTCAAGATAATTATATTGTTCATGGAAAGATATTATAGAATTGAGGTTAATTTAGAGTGAAAAAATAGTTTGGAATTATTTTATTCCGATAGAGTTTCTTGAAAAATAATTTTTGTTTTTTAGTTTTGTTGTTAGCTGGAATTTATGTGAAATAATTTGTTTATGTTTCCAAGTAGTTTGGAATTATTTTATTCCTATTGCATTTCTTAGAAAAACTTGTTTTGTATTAGTTTTATTTTTAGCTGGACTTTATTTGAAATACTTTTTTTATGTTGTGGTGCCTTGCATGATTACCACTTCCCTTTGATACAAGCGAGAGACATTCCATACCTAGAATATTGCACAATCTCTATCCTAACAGATTATGATCCTGCAAGAAATTATCTAGATTTGGAGGTGTACTTCTTAAATAATTTCAATCATTACTTTTCTTGTAGCCTTGCTTCATAAAACCCCTCCTTAGTCTACCAACAAAAATTGGTCCAAACCCTTAGGTAAGGATTCATTTCTTTGTAAAAGAAAGGAAATTGGTATTGTATTGTCTAAAGTTAAAAATTATTGTTTAAGAAATTATTTTTTACTTAAACCCTTAAGTACTTAGTGTTGTTTTCCATATTTTGATGTGATTGGTTTTTTATGGTTAGATGTGGGAAAGCATGGCATGATTATGGGGTATGAGGATCCAGATAATACAAGATGTAGTGCAAGTTACTTGCCTAAATTAGTCACACAAGAAGGTATATTGTGATATATTCCAACATATGCTAATTGTTTAGGATTCCCACTTTATAGGAGTTTGTGTGGTTTCTTAAAACATGGCCAATCATATTTTACTTGTTTTGTAGTAGCTTGGCCATTTCAACTAGTTTTGTGAGTTGTTGTCTATGAGACAATGATTTTTAATTGAATTCTAAAACACATTTACTTCAATATTTCAAAAAAAAATCCATTTGGTGAAAATATTTGGGACATTGATTCAAGAACAAGCATCGTGTCTTTGAAATGTATCAGTAATTTGACATTTAGAGTGGCATACCTAGAAATGTAATGAATGAAAAGGAAGCAGGGAATACCACTTATTTATTTCACCAACACTGGAGTTGATAAAATTGTAGGATATGCTAAGGTCCTGTGAATTTTTGTGTCCTAATTACTTTCCCTAATTTTTGTATCTTCATGTCTTGGTGCCTTATTATTTTATTATATCTCCAGTGTCCAATAATCTGGTTGTTTGTGTTTTTGTATGATGGCTAGTCTTAATTTTACCATCTTGTTCATTTGATCATTCCATCTTAAAATATAAGCCTCCCACAAAACTTACTTTGGATTTATCATTATATATTTGAGCAATGTTATCACTCTCCCCAACTTCCCAAGGCTATCAGTAGGATTGGAGAAAAATAACCACAAACCAAACTTTAGGTCGGGTAGCTAGCCCTACCCAGGCCAGAGAGGGCTCTCTCTTTGTCACTTTAGCATTCAAATGAATGGTTGAGTGTCTGATGATTTTAGGCTAGGTATATAGACTTAATAAATATATTTTTTTGATGTTTTTAAAGATGGATAGAAAAGTCGGTGAATGGACTGTATATGAGGTTTTTACGTCTAAACTTCAAGGTGAACTTGTAGAGAATATGTGAGACAAGATAGGTAGTTTGAAAGCATATTATTCATTCATATGAAAATGGAGTAGATTTTGAATGAGCACTGAGGTGAATTCATTCAATTAAGAAGAAAATAAACATAGTATGGTGAATCTTGTCTAAAACGGAGCATGCATAAACATGAATTCTTCTCTCAAACTTAAAAGATAGACATATATGAAGAAGTAGACATGGTATTAAGAATAATATAATAATAAAACATGAGAAAACCATATGTTCCAAAGCATACCACAAGTATCTCAACACAATTCCTACAAATCTGTCTTTGATTTTATTCCACAAGCTGGTTACAAGATCTCCACTGCAAAATATGAGACTATCCAACCCAAAAAAACTAAAAAAGAGTCTAATTATAGAAAATATGGACTATGAAACCTCATCATGTCGAAATATCATCCAAAATGGATCATAAATACAAAATATGAGCCATTTCCTAGTTTCTATGGAGGTTAGAAACCATTCCCTAAATTTTAGCTATAAATTAGGATTGTTTGTCCCTTCTGTTAATTACATATTCCCTCATGATAGGAAGAAAAAACCAACCCAATAACTCTAATGAAAACTCATAGAAAAGCATTGCCTTGAATTTTTGACCATTTCTGAGCTTGACAAGTGTCATGAGGAATCCAATGTTGATTTGTGACATTCCTGACAGAAGAGTAAGAATAATTTGCAGAAGCATAACACAACTTTGGAGGCACTTTTTAGGCTTGCTTAAGAGTCCAAATCCACTTCTAAAAGAATGGTAAACTAACCTTGTGTGTCTAGTTTCCATAACATCTTGAATTTTTAAAAATATACCACAGGAAGGCCTTCAAAAATCCATTCTCCCAGGGTCTCTCAAAAACGTAACAGAGGGTCCCAAAAGGAGGCAGAAACATGAAAAATGAGTAGTTTTTTAGCATTTTCTCCCAAATTACAAGTTGTCATGCCATGTGGGTTCCTAATATGTTATTTAATAGCCAAAATACATCCATCCATGTAAATCACAATTTGGATGCCCCCAAAATAAGAGTAACAAAATTTCGTTACCCTCTGTAATGAGAAATTTCCATAATTCTACAAAAAATAATATAAAATTCCAAAATTGATCAAAACCTCTCAAAATTGGTTCTTTGGCACCTATGAGATATGGGATACATATCTAAAGAAGATTCAGCCAATAATTCCAATATATCCTTCTCTATGAGCTTCATTTACGCCTCTTTAAGCCTTTTCTTCACTTATTTCAACCTTATTTGAGAAATGGTGTTCCTGGTGTGATAGTTTTTTTCCATGTGTCTTTGCAGATTGTTATACCTTTTAGCCTTCTTCAAAAGCATCTCCAAATTCTCATTAACTCTTAACAACCAAATCTCTTTGTCCTCATTGATCGACATGGAAATAAGCTCATAAAAGGTCAACTCTTCAGATTCATGAGTTGACTATCTTTCTCCCTCCAACACCCTTTTGAGGCCTCTTGTTCTTGGTATTCTTGTTTGTGTTTCAGCATCCATATCCTACATTTGGTAAAAAACAATAATGTTCTTTCCTTTACCTCTGTTTTCCTCCATGTCTGACTTGAGCTTGATTTGTAGGAGTTGATTAAATTTCAATTGAAAATTTTCATGCTAAAGGAAATTAATTTGATTTTTGGCAATGGAGAAAGCTTCTTTCAATTATTCTATTTATTTATATTTCTCTTTGATGATATCTTCAACTGATATTAACTCCACCTAATCTGATATCTCAGCCTCCAATGGCACTGACTCACTATGTTGATGGAAAAGAAAGTTGCTTCTCTATCTCACATTGTTCAACAAAGGTGCCAAGTGTAAGAAAACTCATGGCAGACTTAGGCACTAATATTTGTCTCTTCCCCCTCTCCTATGTGTGAGAAAATTCCACAACCCTAGGAACATATGAAGGCTAAGTAGGCATGCTATAATATCCAACCTCCATTGGTTGTGTTGATGATGTAACAGGTAAGACAATAATGTTGATGGTAAGCGTTTTTTACAATCTCTCTCAGAATTTTTCCCAAGTCATGTTTATGGAGGACAAGTACTGCAACACAATGAGCTTGATTAGGCCATGATGAAAAATACTAGTGTGATGATCTTATATTCTACTCTGAACCTTCTTTTTCATATTAATTAAAATCTTGTACAAATAGTATGGAAAATCGGGTGTTTTCACAGAGGTAAAATGCATCAAAAGCCTGATGTGATACCTATACAACTTGGAGAATATTCCTTCACAAGTGAAGTACTTCATTATGAACATAATCAAAGGAGCGTACTTGTTTTTGAGGTGTCTGAAAGAAAAAATATAGGTTGGATCCTCTCTATCATGAGGCTTGATAAATTGTTTGTAGTTTTCAATATCTAACTCCATGCCTTTGAACCACTACTCTCCATGAGAAGGGATACATTTAGCTAAAGCAATTAGGTTAGATGATAGGATTATCTCCATACTTGCAATAGTGATTTTTCCCATACTGTAGCTTGTTGCAAATAGACTGGACAACTGAATATGATACACATCTTCCATGAGCCTTTCAAAAACTCTCAAACACTGAATTGTCTCAAAGTACCTTATGGCCAATGGCGAAGCATTAATTTCATGCATGGTGAACGTTTCTAGCCTAAGGTGGTGCACTCCGATGAGGCTCTTCTTGTCACTTCCCATTTTTTTTGTCACTTGAATGATGAAAAACCTAGGGTGTTGATGAAATGAGTGAATTTTTGGAAATCTGAAAAACAAAGTGTGTGAAAGTGTGAGTTTGGTGGATGAAATGAAAGGCCTTGAAGCTGAGAAAAATTCTAGGAAAATTTGAGTAGGTTGAGTTTTGTGTTAGCTTCAATTTGTAGGTTGAATGAGGGAAAATGAGTGTGATGAATGTGTCAAAAATTCCTAAAACACAGGAAATTCCCAATTTTGACTATGAGAATAGCTAATGTAATGGTAGGGTAAGTTGATAAGATGAAATGAGGGTCATAGGGCCAAGAAAAAATTCTAGGAAAACTATAGTGCATAGGGTGTCATCTTAGCTCCATATTGAAAGTGGAATGAGGAAAAATGGATAAGTGTAAGGTGGAAAAAATCTTAAAACATAGGAAATTCTCAATTTTGACTGTGAGAATAGCTAGTATAAAAGTGTTTTAGGTTAAGAAGGTGAAATGAGGACCAAGGAGGTAATAAAAAATTCTAAGGAAAATTCAGTGAATATAATGGCATCTTATCTCCACAATGAAAGTGAAATAAGAACAAATGGATGGTTGTAGGGTAGCAAATAATTCTAACAAACAAAGTAAATTCCCAAGGTTTTCATTGTGAGAATAGCTAGAATTAGGGTTTGTTTGCATTTGACGTGTTTGGGGTATTGAGGTAGATGATAGGAGTGCGGTGATGAAGCATAGGGGATCTATGGGTTATGGTTTATATGATGGGGTTAGGGTTTACGTCAAATGGTAGGTTAGGTTTTTTAAAAATAAAACAAAAAAGGATATGTATGACAATGAATAGTATGGAGAAAAGAAAATTAGAATAAGAAGATTCAAATCTTCAAACTTCGACCAAACACCAACATTAGGATTGAAAATGTACCTTATGTGAGAGCTATACAAAGTAATGGAGATGAGCCTTGAACTGGTTTGAGGTTATCCGAGCTTAAAAAACTGGAAATATCTTCTTTACATAAGCGTAATAACGTGCTACAGGAGCGTAACAATGTGCTCAAAAGCGTAACAAGGGAGGCACAGAAGCGTAACAAGGGAATTTCCAAACATCTGTAAAAATATGGCTTAAAGATGGATCCATATCTCTCTAAACATAACGTTTTTTTGAAAAATGAAGAGAGGTTTTTTTTTCTTTGGCATGTTATGAAAACAAACATCCTCCATTTTTCTAAAATAATTTCCCATTTTCTTATATTCAAAGTTTGAATTTAATCACTCAAAATTTGTATAAGCGTAGCACACTCTAATCAGATGCATAGTGCCAACTTTGAGAGGGAGTTTGGAGGCCTTAACAGACTATATTTGGGTTGAACTTGGTATATTGGGAAATCTTAGGATCTATGATATAGAATGGAGTCATCAAGAACTGCAAACCCCTGCTCCAATCCCCTGAAACATTGATTTTAAGACAACCTGTCCAAAAGTGCAGAAAATGACCTGGAGCAACTATATTTTGAGAATATCTCTCAAACCATAACACATGTGCTTAAAATAAAGGATGTTTTTTCTCTTTGGCCTATTATTGATAAAAACCTCTTTCACATTTGTAAAATTCATCTCCATTACTTCAGAAACTAATTTTGAAGCCAAATTTTCCTTGTGTGCAATGTAAACCCTGGCTTGATTACGAAGCTCTAAAAATGATACCATGGGGATGAGTTAGCTTAAACCTGGAATGGTTACCTCCTTTATGGACCTTAATCTCACCCTTCATGATTTTTTTCAACAATTAAAGCCCTAACTTGATGTAGTGGATAGGGAAGGTGAAAAATTAAGAAAACAGGGGATAGTGGTAGAGTGGTTTTAGGGACAGAAATGAAGTGGAAGGAAGTTAGGGAAAAATCCCTAAAAGTTTTGGGAGGTGGGGTGATGATTTGGATACAGGATTAAAGTGTAATTTTTTGGAATGGGCATGTTAAAGGTTCCCAAAACGTCAAAACACGGGGTTTCACTAGTTTTTCTGCCAAAATGTAGTGAAAATTAGGGTTTTAATGAAATTGAAGGAAAAGAGGGTTTTGAGTGATAGGAGATGTTCGGGTATGGTGTATGAAGGTTATATCAAGGTTTTATATGGTTTTATTAGGGTTTTATCAATTGAAACAAACAAAAGATAAAAAAACACCAAAAACGCAGCACGTGCGTAGCAACTGCGCAACACATAGTGGAGGTAACCTAATGAAGGAAACCATTCATTTTATGATGAATCTTGACTTGAGAGAGGTATTTATGGTGTCCAATTACTATTTATGAAGTGCATGGACCTTTTTTCAGTGGTTTTGAACCTTGGAGAACTGATTTGGAGCTCAAATAGCAACTACGCAGCACTTGAGCAGCGCCTACGCAACACACCCAAAAGCATAGCACACGTAGTGTTGGCACAAATTTTCTTATTTTTATTCAACCCATGGAAGCTATGGAGTATTATGGTGAGAATATATGATATCTTTACTTATTTACCTATCTTTTCTAACTCCCTGTGCAAATGACTTGTCTGGTGAAAATGAGATTTTGTTTGTTTTCTTTTATGACATAATTGATTCTTATGGTGGCAAAACAAATGAGACCTAGAATATGACCTAAATGAAGGTGTGATGAATGACCTCAGACCATATATTATTGTTGTATTACATGACCTTTGAAATGATGATGACCATGAACATAGTGAAGGGAGTATCATTTCAAACTTAGACATATTTAGTGAAAAAAAATTATTTGAAAACTGACTTGAAACATGAAATTTTGACCTAGGACCACTACTAAGTAAACCTGAAAGAGTAAATTTGATCACTAAAAATTTTGAAACTAATATTGGTTCCATCTGGGGATAGCATTTCCTTTAGGAAGTGTCAAGAACACCGTAGACCAGGTAGTCTCATCCATTGGGCAATGGAATCACTGCAGCTAAAATCCTCAAACTGACTCAAATCAAACTGAAAGCTGAACTATACATCATCAAATGAAAATCTATAGGAAACTGACACTGAAAAATATTCTTAGAATGTTGAGCTTATTCATTTCACCTTACCTACTTTAACTGATCCATAAATCACTTGATCAAGTGAAGTTGAAGGTCCAATCTAACCAACCAAGTAAATGACTACCTGACAGATGCTTGTATTTAGCTCCACCAGGCATAAAGAAATATTGAGTAAATGGAAACTCAAAATGAAATAGTAACCCAAAACTTGTGTTGGTGAACAAAACAAACTCCTCATTTTCTGATGCTTGCAAAAGACTGCCCAAGGGGTCTCGAAAATCATGAAACATTACCTCTTGTTGATCAGCAAAAAGAAGGCAGATGATTTCAGATATAATGGATGATTCTTCTTCTTCATTTGGTTGATCCTTCTTAAATAAATATGTAGAAATTTTATCTTCCATATCATCGAGGTTAGAGGCAAGATTTGTATGCTCTCACAGATATTCAATTGAAGTAGCCAAATCAGCATCAACACAATTATCTACAAGTGGATTTTCATGTATATCAGAAAGAGAAATGTCTTGGATTTGAAAATTTTCTATATCTTGATCATTTGAATTTTTTTGAACATGTTCATCAAACTCAAGACAACAAACCTGTTGTAAATTTTTTTTAACCTCAACAGATAAATCATGAATCATTAGAGTTTATTTACAAGAAAACTCAAAATTCATATCTGTACATATTTCTTCCTGAATTAAAAACTCAGTAGAGGATAGGGATGAAGGGTAGATGGACAGAACATCTTCATATATATATTGATCCCTTGAATATTGGAAATACTGCTACAAATTATCATCAACATTGAAAGATGGAAGATCAATGTCATCCTTTGAAGAAATCTACTCAAGTTTGTTCTCATCCATGGAAGAATCCATGATCTTCTCATGGAGGTGAAAAGGGTTTTCATTAAAAGCATCCAAAAGTTCATCATCCATAAACTCTTCATCACCATAAGCACTTTCTAGCTCTTGAATAAAAATATAAAAGTGATCTCAACAATCCTCAATCAAGAGCAAAGAAGGATAGGTTTCTCTATACTTATCAAAAAATACTGAGTGAAAATCCTTGAGAGAATAAATACAAGTAGGAGGAAATATTTCATACCAAAACTGTGTTTTTTCTTCTAATATGATCATGAACATCTTCATTAAACAATATTCATGAAAATTAATCTTCAACTTACTCACTTACCCATGAAATATTATTAAATTAAGTGTATCATCATCACCTTTTCCATCTCTGAATTTTGGCAATTATGTTTGCCAATTTACCTGAGGCATAGGATTTGGAAAGTGTGGAACATGATCTCGATCCATAAGATCATACCTAGCATTCATTATTTCAGTTGAATCCATCTTGAAAACAGTGAAGTCACCAATAGGTATTTAGGATACCTGTTTTTAACAATGGGGTCACCATAAAAACTCTGAACTTTTGGATTCTTCGCCACTTGAGTTGCCAAGTGAAATATACACAACCTTTCTTGTGCCTGACCATTATTCACCATCTGCAATTAGAGCTAATTTTTTTCATTATTTCCTGGGAAATATTTAACCTTTGATCCCCATTAATGGCGCCAAGAATGTTATCACTCTCCCCAACTTCCCAAGGCTGGCAGTACGATTGGAGAAAGGTAACCATAGACCAAACTTTAGGTCAAGTAGCTAGCCCTACTTGGAACAAAGAGGGTTCTCTCTTTGTCACTTTAGCATTCAAATGAATGGTTGAGTATCTGATTATTTTAGGATAGGTATGTAGACTTAATAAATATATGTGTTTGATGTTTTGAATGCTGGATAGAAAAGTCAGTGAATGTACTGTATATGAGGTTTTTAGGTCTGAACTTCAAGGTGAACCTGCAGAGAATATGTGCAGCAAGATAGGTAGTTTGAAAGCATATTAATCATTCATTGATTATAGGACGAAAATGGATTAGATTTTGAATGAGCACTGAGGTGAATTCATTCAATTAAGAAGAAAGTAAACATAATATTGTGAATCTTGTCTAAAACAGAGCATGCATAAACATGAATTCTTCTCTCAAACTTACAAGATAGACATATATGAAGAATTACACATGGTATTAAGAAAAATATAATAAGAAAACATGAGAAACACATATGTTCCAAAGCATACCACAAGTATCTCAACACAATTCTTGCAAATATGTCTATGATTTCATTCCACAAGCTGGTTACAAGAGCTCCACGGCAAAATATGAGACTATGCAACCCCAAAAAAAAACTAAAAAGAATTTAATTATATAAAATATGGACTATGAAACCTCATCAGGTCGAAATCTCATCCAAAATGGATAAAAAATACAAAAGATGAGTCATTTCCTAGTTTCTAGGTTGGTTAGAAATCATTCCCTTAATTTTAGCTATAAACTAGGAGTGCATGTCCCTTGTATTAATTACATATTACCTCATGATAGGAAGAAAAAACCAACCTAATAAATCTAATGAAAACTCATAGGACATCCTTACCTCGAATTTGTGACCATTTCTAAGCTTGACAAGTGTCATGAGGAATCCAATGTTGATTTGTGACATTTCTGACAGAAGCATAATAGAAATTTTGAGGCACTTTTGAGGCACTTTTAGGTGTCCAAATCCACTTCTAAAAGAATGGTCAAATATACCTATTTGTATAGTTTCCATAACATCTTAAATTTTTCAAAATGGACCATGGGAAGGTTTTCAAAAATCCATTCTCCCAGGGTCACTCAAAAACGTAACCGAGGGTCCAAAAATGAGGCAGAAACATGAAAAATGAGTAGTTTTTGAGCTTTTTCTCCCAAATTACGGCTTTTCATGCTATGGGGGTTCCTGATCTTTGATGTAATCATCAAAATACATCCATCCATGTAAATAAATCATCATTTTGATGCCCCCAAAATACGAGTAACAAAAGTTCATTACCCTTCTGCAATGCGAAATTTCCAGAGTTCCACAAAAAATAATATAAAATACAAAAATTGATCAAAACTTATCAAAATTGGTTCTATGGCACCTGTGAGAAATGGGCTACATATTTAAAGAATCTTCAACCAATATTTCCAATCTATCCTTCTCTTTTAGCTTCATTTGTGCCTCTTTAAGCCTTTTCTTCACTTGTTTCAGCCTTATTTGAGAAATGGTGTTCCTGGTGCGATAGTGGTTTGCCATGTGTCTTTTCAGCTTGTTATCCATTTTATCCTTCTTCAAAAGCTTCTCCAAATTCTCATTAACTCTTGACAACCAAATCTCTCTATCCTCATTGATCTCCATGGAAATAAGCTCATCAAAGGTCAACTCTTCAGATTGATGAGTTGACTGTATTTCTCGCTCCAGTGCCCTTTTGAGGCCTCTTGTTTGTGTTTCAGCCTCCATTTCCTGCATTTGGTCAACAAAAATAATGTTATTTCCTTTACCTTTGTTTGCATCCATGTATGACTTGAGCTTGCTTTGTAGGAGCTGATTAACTTTCAATTGAAATTTTCCATGTTGAAGGAAAGTAATTTGAGTTTTGGCAAGGGAGAAAGATTCTTTCAATTCTACTTTTTATTTATCTTTCTCTTTGATGATATCTTCAACTAATATGACCTTCACCTACTCTAATACCTCAGCACCCAATGGCACTGACTCACTATTATTATGGAAAAAAAACTACTCCTCTATCTCACATTGTTCAACAAAGGTGTCTAGTGTAAGAAAACTCATGGCAGACTTAGGCACAAATATTTGTCTCTTCCCCCTCTCATATGTGTGAGAAAATTCCACAACCCTAGGGACATCTGAAGGCTAAGTATGCATGCTAGAATATGCAACCTCCATTGTTTTTTTTTATGATGTAATAGGCAAGACAAAAATTCTGATGGTAACCGCTGCTGACAATCTCTCCAAGAAGTTTTCCCAAGTCATGTTTATGGAGGACAAGTGATGCAACACAATGAGCTTGATTAATCCATGATGAAAAATACTAGTGTGATGGTATTCTCTTCTACTTTGAACCTTCTCAATCATATTAATCAAACTCCTTTAAAAATAGTATGGAAAATCAAGTTTTTTGACAGAGGTAAAATGCATCCAAATCCTGATTTGATACCTTTACAACCTAGAGAATATTCCCTCACAAGTGAAGTATTTCATTATGAACATCATCAAAGGAGCATACTTGTTTCTGAGGTGTCTAAAAGGAAAAATATATTTTTTCTCCTCTCTAGCATGAGGCTTGAGAAATTTTTTGTATTTTTCAATATATAGCTCCATGCCTTTGAACAACTGCTCTCCATGAGAAGGGATACCAGTAACTAAAGAAATTAGGTCGGATGATAGGCTTATCTCCATACCTGCAATAATGACCCGTCCCATATTGTAGCTTGCTTCAAATAGGTTTGAAAATTGAAGATGATTCCCCTCTTCCATGATCCTTTCACAAAATCTCAAACACTGAGCTCTCTCAAAGCACCTTCTGGCCAATGGTGAAGCATTAATTTCATGCATGGTGAAGGGTTCTAGATTGAGCTGGCCCCTTCCCTTGAATCTCTTCTTGTCACTTTCCATTATGCTTATCACTGGAATGATGAAAACACTAGGGTGTTAATGAAATGAGTGAATGAATGGAAATCTAAAATACAGAGTGTATGAAAGTGTGAGCTTGGTGGATGAAATGAAAGGCCTTGAAGCTCAGAAAATTTCTAGGAAAATTTGAGTAGGTTGAGTTTTGTGTTAGATTAAATTTTTAGGTGTAATGAGGGAATATGAGTGTGATGAAGGTATCAAAATTCCTAAAACACAGGAAATTTCCAATTTTCACTGTGAGAATAGCTAATGTAATGGTAGGGTAAGTCGATAAGATGATATGAGGTTCATAGAGCCAAGAAAAAATTCTAGGAAAAATTTAGTGCATAGGCTGTCATCTTAGCTCCATATTGAAAGTGGAATGAGGAGAAATGGATAATTGATCCAGGTGGATATTGGTGGCCACCCGCCTATTCCACTTGGGCCCCCACCATTGTCTCTTTCATTTTTTCAGTTTCGACATAATTTACTATTTTTAGCAGTTTTTCGGGTCCTGAACTTCCGGAGCCGTTTTGAGGCCCTAAACAACGTTTTTTGGGCATCGGGCCTGCAGAAAATATCATTCTGTTCTACAATGATATTTGTGGCAAAAGTTGTAGTCCTCGGATAGAGCTTTCTAATGATGTATCATGTGCGTCAAACGGAGATAGTAGGCCAAAGTTATGTCCCTGGGAAGTTGAAACACCAATTTACCGAAACGGGGCCCATAGTTTTGGCGCTTCATCTCCTAGAGTTAGGTTTTTGGATGTTTAGGATTCTCCATTGTTTCTCAATAATAAATAGGCCCTCGAGCCTCATTGTAACTCAGTTCAGAGGCCTGTAGCCGCCACATCTCTTCTCAGAGATAGCTACCAGCGCCCTAGCTAGTTTTATTTCTATTCTGTCTGTAAGCAAATTTCAGTTCTTTGATATTAATGAAATGAAGTGTTATTTCCGCTGCATCTCTGTCTTTATGTTTATATGTTTATTCTGTTGCGTTCCTGCATAAATCCGGATCAGTGGTATCAGAGCGGGCTGCTTTTTCTCGATCCTTCTTTGCATGTCCCCAACGAGGTCGGGGTATAAGGAGCTAGGGCTTGATCTGGTGGAACCTTTGCAAGATCAGCCTCGCAAACCTCGACGGACGCCCATGGGGGACGAAAAGAAAGATGAGGGAGCAGGAGATCCTATCAAAATATTGCTGGAGGAGGCCCTCGAAAAACAAAGGAACGCGATGATGGATAGCTTTGCTCAGATCCTTCAACGGCTGCCCACCGGCGGCGCATCTGCATCCAGTAGCCACTCTGGAGTTGCGACTCCCTTTAAGGTACAAGTAAATTTTGACATTTCCATATTTGAGGGTCAAATAGACGCAGATGCCGTAGATAGATGGTTGAATCTATTAGAAGGATATTTCTCTGTTCATGACTTTTCAGACCGGGAGAAGATTATTTTTGCACTCCTCAAAGCTACCCCCCATGTTAAGGACTGGTGGGAAACCTACTGTGAGAACAAGGACCAGACAGAACCCTCTCTGTTCTCGGGCGTACCAACTTGGAATTCTTTCCGAGACACCGTCAAGAAACAGTACTATCCCGTGGGGAGCTATGAGGACAAGTACATACAATGGACCATGTTGCGACAACAAAGGGATCAAGATGTGCATGAGCTGACGAATCTGTTCCATACCCTGCGCACAAAGTTGGGTATCAAAGATTCAAGAAACATTTGGTGCTAAAGTATCGCTACTGTCTACACAGATACATTCAGGAGGAAATGGAGTTCCTTGACATCTCCTCGCTTGGTACGGCATACCGGTACGCTGCCAAGATTGAGCAGAAATTCAAACAGAAGAAGAGAGACTTTGGATCTACGAATCAAAAGCAAGTGAAAGGTGCTTCCAAACCACAGAAAAAAGGATAGAGCCGAGGCATGGTGGCTAAAGACAACCCGTCAAAGCCACAAGAAAATAAAAACACCGCAAAGCCAAAGAAGGATACGGGAAAGTGGTGTGAGTTCCATAAGAGCTCCACTCACAACACAAGTGAGTGTCGGGCCAAGCAGTCGCTAGTGGCCGAGATGAGGGCTTCTGAGTCAGATGCATGCTCTGACTCTGAATCAGAACCTGAAAATGGGAATGAAAAATGGAAACAGATTATTGAAGCAGAGCCCAATGCCACTTTTGCCACTACAAAGATCCAGAAGGAGGAGCCGGAAGATCCAGAGGAGGAGGAACGTCTCTTCCACTCCTAGATGTGGGTAAAGGGCTCCCCTATACAGTTCATTGTCGACAATGGGAGCCAAAGAACCTCATTTTAGTAGATGTCGTGAAGCGGTTGGGCTTGCCGACCACAGCTCACCCACATCCATACACCATCGGGTGGCTTCACCAAGGACAAGATCTCCGCGTCAGCCAGCAGTGCCGCCTTCCCTATAGCATCAAGCCCTTCACAGATGAGGTATTATGTGATGTTTCTCCTATTGATGTTTCTGATGTATTATTAGGAAAACCATACTTGTGGAAGCGCCATGCTATGTATGAGTCTCGACCTCATGCTGTCATTGTTACTTTGGGAAATAAGTTGTATAGGATACCAGCGGTACCACCTCCTATGGATATCTCTTTGGTTACTTCAAAAAAATTCAGTAAGCTCAGTTCCCAAACCAGAAAAAAATTTCCTGACGATCCGCCCCCAGGGCAAGAAGAATACTATGGCCACGACCTCCAAACAGGGCTCCTCTGCACAAAAACAACAAATGGATAAGGTTGTGGAGGAGTACGGGGACATCTTCACCTCACCCACAGGGGTTCCTCACCTTTGTCGGGTCGGCTTGGGTTGATGCGGCCCCGGTGCGCCGCTACCCAATGGACCGATCTGTCGGTCTTACTCTTTTCTGGAGGTGGTGAAATCAAGAGGCGGATTGAGAATCTTGCGAAAGGTCACATCAGACCAAGTTCATCACCCTGTGGGAGCCCGATCGTGTTGGTACAGAAGAAGGATGGGACGTGGAGACTCTGTATTGACTATCGGGCACTGAACAAGATCACTGTCTGGAATATGTACCCAATCCCACTGATTGATGACCTTCTGGACCAACTCAAAGGTGCAAAATATTTCAGCAAGATTGACCTTAAGTATGGGTATCACTAGGTACCAATTGAACCCTCTGATGTGTGGAATACTGCCTTCAAATCCAAGGAAGGCCTTTTTGAATGGCTAGTCATGCCTTTCGAGTTGACAAATGCTCCCGAAACCTTCATGAGGATGATGGAAGACATATTGTGGCCATTCACCAACTCATTTGTAGTGGTGTACTTGGATGACATTCTGATATTCAACAAGACTTGGGAAGAGCACCTTCACCACATCCGACAGGTCCTCCAAACACTGCGACAACACAAGTTGTGTGCCAATTTGGAGAAGTGCACGTTTGGCATGACCCAGGTTCAGTATCTAGGATACACTATTGATGAAAGGGGGGTGCATGTGGATCCAGCCAAGATCCAAGTCATTCGGGACTGGCCAGCCCCAACCACTATAACATAGCTTCGCAGCTCTCTGGGTCTTGCTAATTTCTACCGTAGATTCGTGTTGGGATTCTCTCATATCACTTGGCCCTTGAGTCAAGTCACCAAGGGAGGAGCGAGAGCAAATAAATTTTGGTCGGAACCTCAACAGAGGGCATTCACAGAATTGAAAAATCGCCTCTGTCCTGCCCCAGTGCTCACATTACCAGACTCGCAACAGCCATTTGAGATCGAGACAGATGCCTCTGACTATGCTATTGGGGTAGTTCTTACTCAACAGGGAAATCTAGTGGAATATCAAAGTGAGACATTGTCTGAGACTGTTCGCAAGTATCCCACCTATGAAAAATAAATGTATTCCATTGTGCAAGCCTGTCAACAATGGAAGCATTACATTTTGGGGAAGGAAACAATCATCCACACAGACCACCAGCCCCTGCAGTTCATACAGACACAAGGGAAGTTGCAGAATGATCGCCATCAGAAGTGGTCCACATATCTGCAACAGTTTCATTTGAACATAAAATACAAGAAGGGTAGCACCAATAACGTTGCAGACTGCCTCAGCCGACCACTGATCATGGCGCTCACCACCGTGCTCAACTCTTGTGGGCACGAGACTTTTGATTGGCTGCTTCTCTATGAGAGTGACCCAGAATTCGGCCACACTTACAAGGCACTCTTGGGGGGTACACAAGTTCCAAATTTTCACCTCCAAGATGCACTTTTATGTCACCTGGAACACCTTTGTGTTCCTTCAATCGAGCATGCCAAGATGATATGGGAAGCACACTACAGTTGAGTCGCTGGGCATTTCGAGGTCGAGAAAACAATAGCAATACTATAGAAGTATTTCTATTGGCCGAACCTTCGAAAGGATGTCAAGAAGCACATCAAATCCTGCACTGATTGTGCCATTGCCAAACTGACCATCAAGAAGCAAGGCCTATATACTCCACTACCTACCCCTAGTCGACCTTGGGAATCCATCTCCATGGATTACATGTCGGGCCTGCCTTCTACTAAGAATGGAAATGATTTTTTTTTCGTGGTCGTTGACAGATTCTCGAAGATGGCCATTATGGCGGCCTGTAAGAAGAATATCACAGCAGAAGCCACTACTAAACTCTTCTTTGAACGAGTGTGGGTGCACTTTTGGATCCCACAGTCTATCATATCAGATCGAGATAGCAGGTTCCTCAGCACATTTTGGTCCAGCCTCTGGTCAATGTTGGACACAAAGCTCACCAAGTCCACAGCTTTCCATCCCCAAACAGATGGCTAGACAAAGGTTGTCAACAGAATGATTGTACACATTCTGCACATGTACAATTCGAAGCATCCACGCACATGTGACGAGAGCCTCCCCTATGTACAACATAGTTATAACAGGGCTCTCCACAGTTCAATTGGCCATAGCCCCTTTCAGGTGGGCTTGGGATTCCAGCCACTATGTCCCATTGACGTAGCCATGCCATTTGCAGCTGCTCAGGCCGATTCAGCTCATGTCCAGTCTGAAGCTGACAAAGCAAGTAGCTTCATCGAGCACATTCAACACATCCGCCTAACAAGCTATGATATATTGGACAGAGCCAATGCGAAGTACAAGCAGCGCCATGATCAACACCGGGTGCCACACAACTTCCAGGTGGGCGACAAAGTATGGCTACATTTGCAGAAGGAGCGCCTCACTGGACCAAGGCTGTAGGGAAGAATGCCTTTGAGCTTAGTATTCATCCATTCCTTGGTTAGCACCCAGTCTTCAATGTGGATCGCCTTTGTCCTTACTTCCCACCTCTACTGGACACCTCAGACATTGCAGAACAACTCACACCAACAGAGTTAAACCCAAACTGCATGGAATAGGCCACCATAGATTGTATCATGGACATGCAAATCAAGAACACTCGCCAACAGAAGATTCAACTGTATCGGGTTGTCAAAGCTGGCCAACTCCTGCACCAAGGAAAGTGGTTCACCAGGGACCAAGTTCAGCAGAAATTTCCTCATCTCATGGAGGAACTTAACGCAATGGGGACCATTCCTTCCTAAGGGGGGAGGAAGGATCCAAGTGGATATTAGTGGCCACCCGCCTATTCCACTTGGGCCCCCACCATTGTCTCTTTCAGTTTTTCAGTTTCGGCATAATTTACTATTTTTAGCAGTTTTTCCGGTCCTGAACTTCTGGAGTCGTTTTGAGGCCCTAAACGACGTTTTTTGGGCATCACGCCTACCCTAGAATGATATTTGTGGCGAAATTTGTAGTCCTCGGATAGAGCTTTCTAATGATGTATCATGTGCATCAAACGAAGATAGTAGGCCAAAGTTACGTCCCTGGGAAGTTGAAACACCAATTTACCCAAACGGGGCCCATAGTTTTGGCACTTCATCTCCTAGGGTTAGGTTTTTGGATGTTTAGGATTCTCCATTATTTCTCAATAATAAATAAGCCCTTGAGCCTCATTTTAACTCAGTTCAGAGGCCTGTAGCCACCACATCTCTTCTCAGAGATAGCTACCAGTGCCCTAGCTAGTTTTATTTCCATTCTGTCTGTAAGAAAATTTCAGTTCTTTGATATTAATGAAATGAAGTGTTATTTCCACTGCATCTCTATATTTATGGTTACATGTTTATTTTTTTGCATTCCTGCATAAATCTGGATCAATAATTTTAAGGTGGAAAAATGATTAAAACAAAGGAAATTCACAATTTTGATGGTGAGAAGCTAGTGCAAAGTGTTTTAGGTTAAGAAGGTGAAATGAGGACCAACAAGCTAATAAATATTTCTAAGGAAAATTCAGTGAATATAATGGCATCTTAGCTTCACAATGAAAGTTAAATGAGAAAAAATGGATGGGTGTACGGTATAAAAGTCTATCAAACACAGTAAATTCCCAAGGTTTTCACTGTGAGAATAGCTAGAATTAGGGTTTGTTTGAATTTGACACATTTGGGGTATTGGCGTAGTTGATAGGAGTGTGGTGATGAAGCAATGGGATGTATGGGTTATGGTTTATATGATGGGGTTAGGATTTAGGTCAAATGGTAGGTTAGGGTATTTCATAATAAATAAATAAATTATATGTATGACAATGAATATTATGGAGAAAAGAAAATGAGAATAAAAAGATTCAAATCTTCAAACTCTGACCAAACACCAACATTAGGATTGAAAACTTACCCTATGTGAGAGCTATACGAAGTAATGGAGGTAATAATTGAACTGGTTTGAGGTTACCCGAGCTTTAAAAACTGGAAATTTCTTCTTTACAGAAGCGTAACAACATGCTACACGAGCGTAACAATGTGCTCAAAAGCTTAACAAGGGAAGCACGGAAGCGTAATAAGGGAATTGCCAAAAATCTTCAAAAATAGGGCTTAAATATGGATCCATGTCTCTCTAACCATAACGTTGTTTTCAAAACTGAGAGAGGTTATTTTTCTCTAGCATGTTATGAATAACAACCTCCTCCATTTTGCCAAAATAATTTCCCGTTTTCTCAGATTCAAAGTTTGAAGTTGATCACTCAAAATTTGTAGAAGCGTAGTGCCAGCTTTGAGAGGGATTTTGGAGGCCTTACCAGATTATTTTTGGGCTGAAAGTGGTATGGCTGGAAATATTAGGATGTCTGCTACAGAATGGAGTCATGAAGAACTGCAAACCCCTACTCCAATCCCCTGAAACATTGATTTGAACATAACCTATCCAAAAGTGTTGAAAATGACTTGGAGCAACTGTATTTTGATAATTTCTCTCAAACCATAAAACCTATGCATAAAATTGAGGATTTTTTTGTTCTTTGGCCTATTATTGACAAAAACCTCTTTCAATTTTGTAAAATTCATCTCCATTACTTCATAAACTGATTGAAGCCAAATTTTCCTTGTGTGCAATGTAAACCCTGGCTTGATCACGAAGCTATAAAAATGATGTCATGGGTCTGAGTTGGCTCAAACCTAGATGCTAACCCCCCTTATTGACCTTCTTATAACCCTCCATTATTTGTTTCAACAAGGAAATCCCTAGCTTTATGTAGTATATAGGGGAGGTGGAAAACTAGGAAAACAGGGGAAAGTGGTAGAGTGGTTTTAGGGACAGAAAAAAAGTGGAAGGAAGTTAGGGGAAAATACCTAAAAATTTGGGGAGATAGGGTGATGAGTTGGATACAGGATTCAAGTGGAATTTTTGGGAATGGGCATGTGAAAGGTTCCCAAAAGGTCAAAAAACAAGGTTTCACTGGTTTTTCTGCCAAAATGTAGTGAAAATTAGGGTTTTAATGAAATTGATGGAAACGATGGATGTGAGTGATAGGAGATGTTATGGTATGGTGTATGAAGGTTATATGAAGTTTTTAGATTTTTTTATTATTTTTTTATCAGCTGAAACAAACAAAAGATGAAAAATACCAAAAATGTAGCACTAGCGCATCGCTTGCGCAGCACGTAGTGGAGGTAACCTAATGAAGTAAACCACTCATTTGTTGATGAATTTTGACTTGAGAGAGGTATTTAGGGTATCCACTTACTTTTTATAAATTTCATTAACCTTTTTGCAATGGTTTTGAACCTTGGAGAACTGATTTGGAGCTTAGACACTAGCTACGCAGCACACCCAGAAGCGTAGCACAGGTAGCGTTAGCACAAATTTGCTTATTTTTCTTCAACCCATGGCAGATGTGCAATATCATGGTGAGAAGAGTGTAGCTCTTTACTTATTTCCATATCTTTTCTAAATCCCTATGCAAATGACTTGTATGGTGAAAATGATATTTTGTTCGTTTTCTTTTATGACAAAATTGACTCCTATGGTGGCGAAACAAATGAGACCTAGACTTTGATCTAAATGAAGGTGTGGTGAATGACCTCAAACCCTATATGATTTATTGATGGCATGACCTCTGAAATTATGATTACCATGAATGGATTGAATCGAGTATCATTTCAAACTTAGACATATTCAGTGAACAAAATTTTATTTGAAAACTAACTTGAAACATGAAAGTTTGACCTAGGACCACTACTAAGTAAACATGAAAGAGTAAGTTTTATCATCGAAAATTTTGACATAAAAATTGGCTCCAGATGGGGATGAAAGCTCCTTCAGGAGGTGTCAATAACACCATAGACCAAGTAGTCTCATCCATTGGTCAATGGAGTCACTCCAGCTACAATCCTCAAACTGACTCAAATAAAACTGAAAGTTGAACTATACATCATCAACTACAAACTCTACTGGAAACTCGAACTAAAAAATATGATTAGAATGTTGAGCTTATTCATTGCACCTTACCTACTCTAACTGATCCATAAATCACTTGATCAAGTGAAGTCGAAGATCCAATGTAACCAGTCAAGTAAATGACTACTTGATTGATGCTTGTATTCAGCTCCACTAGGCATAAAGAAATGTTTAGTAAATGGAAACTCAAAATGGAATATGATCCCAAAACCTGTGTTGGTGAACAAAACAAAATCCACATTTTTTGATGCTTTAGAAGACTGCCCAAGGGGTCTCTAAAATCATGAAAAATTACCTCTTGTTGATCAACAAAAGGAAGGGAGATGCTTTCAGTATAATGGATGATTGTTCCGTTCTTCTTCATTTGGTTGATCCTTCTTAAATAAATATGCAACAATGTTATCTTCCATATCATCGAGATCATAGAGAGGATTTGTATGTTCTTGCAGATATTCAATTGAAGTAGCAAAATCAGCATCAACACAAATATCTACAAGTGGCTTTTCATGTATATCAAAAAGAGAATTGTCTTGGCTTTGCAAAAAGTCTATATCTTGATCATTTGAAAGTTTTTGAACATGTTCATCAAAATCAAGACAAAAAACATGTTGTACATTATTTTTGACCTCAACGGATAAATCATGACTCTTTAGAGTTTCTTTACAAGAAAAATCAAAATTCAGATATGCACATATTTCTTCCTGAATTAAAAACTCCGAAGAGGATAGGGACGAAGGGTATATGGATAGAACATATTCATATATATCTTGATCACTTGAATATTGGAAAGACTGTTGCAAATTATCATCAACATTGAAAGATGGAAGATCAATGTCATCCTTTGAAGAATTTTTCTCAAGTTTGATGGCATCCATGGAAGAATCCATGATATTCTCATGGCAGTGAAAAGGTTTTTCATTCAAAGCATCCAAAAGTTCATCATCCATAAACTCTTCATCACCATAAGCACTTTCTAGCTCTTGAATAAAATTCTCAAAGTGATCACAACAATCCTCAATCAAATCCAAAGAAGGATAGTTTTCTCTCTACTTCTCAAAAATAGTTAGTGAAAATCCTTGAGAGAATAAATACAAGGAGGAGGCAAGCTTTCATACCAAAACCATGTTTTTTCTTCTAAAGTGATAATAAACATATTCATTAAACAATCTTCATGAAAACTAATCTTCATCTTACACACATGCATATGAAATCTTATTAAATCAAGTGTAGCATCATCAACTTTTCCATCTCTGAATTTTGGCAAGTATGTTTTCCAATTTACCTGAGCAATAGGATTTGGAAAGAATGGAACATGATCTCAATGCATAGGGGCATACCTAGCATTCCTTCTTGCATTTGAATCCATCTTGAAAACAGTGAATTCACCAATAGTTCTTTAAGCTATCGATTTTTAAAAGTGGAGTCACGATGAAAACTTTGAACTTTTGGATTCTTCGACACTAGAGTCACCAGGTGAAAGATACACAGTCTTTCTTGTGCCTAACCATTGTTCACCATCATCAACCAGAGCTAATATTTTTCGTTCTTTCCTAGGAAATATTTAACCCTCACTCCCTGGCAACGGCGTTAAGAATGTTATCACTCTCCCCAACTTCGCAAGGATGACATTACGATTGGAGAAAGGTAACCAGAGACCAAACTTTAGGTCAAGTAGCTAGCCCTACCCAGTCTAGAGAGGGCTCTCTCTTTGTAACTTTAGAATTCAAATGAATGGTTGAGTATATGATGATTTTAGGCTAGGTATGTAGACTTAATAAATAGATTTGTTTGATGTTTTGAATGTTGGATAGAAAAGTCAGTGAATGGACTGTATATGAGGTTTTTAGGTTTGAACTTCAAGGTGAACCTGTAGAGAATATGTGAGGCAAGATAGGTATTTTGAAAGACTATTAATCAGACATTGATTATAGGATGAAAATGGAGTAGATTTTGAATGAGCACTGAGGTGAATTCATTAAATTAAGAAGCAAATAAGCATAATATGGTGAATCTTGTCTAAAACAGAGTATGCATAAACATGAATTCTGCTCTCATCAAACTTACAAGATAGACATATCTGAAGAAGTAGACATGGTATTAAGCATAAAATAATAATAAAACATGAGAAATGCATATGTTCCAAAGCATACCACAAGTATCTCAACAAAATTCCTGCAAATATGTCTCTGATTTCATTCCACGAGTTGGTTGCAAGAGCTCCACCGCAAAATATGAGACTATACAACCCAAAAAAAATGAAAAAGAGTATACTTATATAAAATATGGACTATGACATCTCATCAGGTCGAAATCCCATCCAAAATACAAAAGATGAGTCATTTCCTAGTTTCTAGGGAGACTAGAAACCATTCCCTGAATTTTAGCTATTAACTAGGAGTGTTTGTCCCTTACATTAATTACATATTCCCTCATGATAAGAGGAAAAAACCAACCCAATAACTCTAATGAAAAATCATAGGACATCATTTCCTCAAATTTGTGACCATTTCTGAGCTTGACAAGTGTCCTAAGGAATCCAATGTTGATTTTTGAAATTTATGACAGAAGAGTAAAAAAAAAAAAGAATGGATGTAATTAATCCAGAAAACTTATCTACACAAAATAATCATCACAGAAGCCTCAAATCTATAAGAGTAAAAACAATTTGCAGAAGCATAACATGAACTTTGGAGGCACTTTTTAGAGTCCAAATCCACTTCTAAAAGAACGGTCAACTAGCCTTGTGTGTCTAGTTTCCATAAAATCTTGAATTCTACAAAATGGACCATGGGGAAGGCCTTCAAAAATCCATTCTCCCAGGGTCACTCAAAAACGTAAAATGGGATCCAAAAAGGAGGAAGAAACATGAAAAATTAGTAGTTTTTTAACTTTTTCTCCTAAATTACAGCTTTTCATTCTATGGGGGTTATTTATCTGTGATTTACTCATCAAATACATCCATCCATGTAAATAAATCACCATTTGGATGCCCCCTAAAGAAGAATAAAAAAATTTTGTTACCCTTCTACAATGAGAAATTTCCAGAATTCTGCAAAAAATCATATAAAAGACCAAAATTGATCAAAACTTCTCAAACTTGGTTCTATGGCACCTGTGAGATATGGGATACATATATAGAGAAGCTTCAGCCAATAAGTCCAAGATATCCTTCTCTTTGAGCTTCATTTGCACCTCTTTAAGCCTTTTCTTCACTTACTTCAGCCTTATTTGAGAAATGGTGTTCCTGGTGCGATAGTGGTTTGCCATGTGTCTTTGCAACTTGTTATCCCTTTTAGCCTCCTTCAAAAGATTCTCCAAATACTCATTAACTCTTTACAACCAAAGCTCTATGTCCTCATTGGTCTCCATGGCAATAAGCTCATCAATAGTCAACTCTTCAGATTGATGAATTGACTCTCTTTCTCACTTCAGCACCCTTTTCAGGCCTCTTGTTATCAGTCTTCTTGTTTTTTTTTTAGCCTCCATCTCCTAAATTTGGTCAACAAAAATAATATTCTTGACTTTACCTTTTTTTTCCTCCATTTCTGACTGGAGCTTGCCTTGTAGGAGTTGATTATGCTATTTCTTTATCTTTCTCTTTTATGATCTCTTCAAATTATCTGACCTCCACCTGCTTTTATACCTCAGTCTCCAATGGTACTGACTCATTATGTTGATGGAAAAAAAAGTTGCTCCTCTATCTCACTTTGTTCAACAAAGGTGCCAAGTGTAAGAAAACTCATGCCAGACTTAGGCACAAATATTTATCTCTTCCCCCTCTCATATGTGTAAGAAAATTCCACAACCCTACGAACATGTGAAGGTTGAGTAGGCATTCTACAAGGGCCAACCTCCATTGGTTGTGCTGATGATGTAAAAGGCTAGACAGAAAGGCTGATGGTAAGCGCTACTGACAATCTCTCCAAGAAGTTTTTCCAAGTCATGTTTATGGAGGAAAGGTGATGTAACACAATGAGCTTGATTATGCCATGATGAAAAATTCTAGTATGATGATCTTCTCTTCTAGTTTGAACCTTCTCAGTCATATTAATCAAACACATGTACAAATAATATGGAAAATCAAGTGTTTTGACAGAGGTAAAATGCATCAAAAGCCTGATGTGATACCTATACAACTTGGAGAATCTTCCTTCACAAGTGAAGTACTTCATTATGAACATCATAAAATTAGAATACTTGTTTCCGAGGTATCTAAAAGGAAAAATATAGTTTGGCTCCTCTCTAGCATGAGGCTTGAGAAATTGTTTGTAGTTTTCAATATCTAACTCCATGTCTTTCAATCACTTCTCTCCATGAGAAGGGATACCTGTAGCTGAAGAAATTAGGTAAGATGATAGGCTTATCTCCATACCTGCAATAGTGACCTTTCCCATACTATATCTTTTTGAAAATAGGCGGGACAACTGAAGATGACACCCCTCTTCCATGAGCCTTTCACAAATTCTCAAACACTAAGTTGTCTCAAAGCACCTTCTAGCCAATGGCAAAGCATTAATTTCATGCATGGTGAACGGTTATAGCCTAAAGTGGCACCTTGCCATGAAGCTCTTCTTGTCACTTTCCATTGTTTTTGTCACAGGAATGATGAAAACCCTAGGGTGTTAATGAAATGAGTAAATGAATGGAAATCTAAAAAACAGAGTGTATGAAAGTGTGAGTATGGTGGATGAAATGAAAGGTCTTCAAGCTGAGAAAAATTCTAGGAAACTTTGAGTAGATTTATTTGTGTGCTATATTCAAGTTGTAGGTGGAATGATGGAAAATGAGTGTGAGGAAGGTGTCAAAATTCCTGAAACACAGTAAATTTCCAATTTTGACTGTGAGAATAGCTAATGTAATGGTGGGGTAAGTTGATAAGATGAAATGAGGGTCATAGAGCCAAGCAAAAATTCTAGGCAAACTTTAGTGCATAAGGTGTCATCTTATCTCCATATTTAAAGTGGAATGAGGATAAATGGATAAGTGTGAGTTGGAAAAATGCTTAAAACATAGGAAATTATCAATTTTGATTGTGAGAATATCTAGTGTAAAAGTGTTTTAGGTTAAGAAGGTGAAATGAGGACCAAGGATCTAATAAAAAATTCCAAGGAAAATAAAATGAATATAATGGCATATTAGCTCCACACTGAAAGTTAAATAGGAACAAATGGATGGGTGTAGGGTAGAAAAGTCTAGCAAACACAGCAAATTCCCAAGGTTTTCACTGTGAGAATAGCTAGAATTAGGGTTTGTTTGCATTTTTCATGTTTGGGATATTGGTGTAGATGATAAGAGTGCGGTGATGAAGCATAGGGGATGTATGGTTTATGGTTTATATAATGGGGTTAGGGTTTAGGTAAAATGGTAGGTTATGTTTTTTCATCATAATTTTTTTATATATGTATGAGAGTGAATAGTATGGAGAAAAGAAAATGAGAATAAAAAGATTCAAATCTTCAAACTTCGACCAAACACCAGCATTAGGATTGAAAACTTACCTTATGTGAGAGTTATACAAATTAATGGAGGTGAGCCTTGAACTGGTTTGAGGTTATCTGAGCTTTAAAAACTGGAAATTTCTTCTTTACATAAGTGTTACAACGTGCTACAATACCATAACAACATGCTCAAAAGCGTAACAAGGGAGGCACAGAAGTGTAACAAGGGAATTGCCAAAAATAATATGCAAAAATAGGGTTTAAATACGGATCCATATCTCTCTAACAATAACGTTTCGTTAAAACCTGAGAGATATTTTTGTTCTTTGTCATATTATGAACCACAACCTCCCCCATTTTTCCAAAATATTTTCCCATTTTCTTAGATTCAAATGTTTGAATTTGATCACTCAAAATTTGCAAAAACGTAGCACACTCTGAGTAGAAGCATAGTGCTAACTTTGAGAGGGAATTTGGAGGCCTTACCAAAGGATTTTTGGGCTGAAAGTGGTATTATTGGAAATATTAGGATGTCTGCTACAGAATGGGGTCATCAATAACTACAAACCCCTGCTCTAATCCCCTAAAACATTGATTTGAAGAAAACATGTCCAAAAGAGCATAAAATGACCTGCAGAAACTGTAATTTGAGTATTTCTTTCGAACCATGATTGACAAAAACCTCTTTTACTTTTGTAAAATTCATCTCCATTAATTCAGAAACAGAATTTGAAGCCAATTTTTCCCTGTGTGAAATTTAAACCACGGCTTGATCACGAAGCTCTAAAAATGAGAGTTGGCTCAAACATGGAATGGTGACATCCCTTATGGACCTTCTTCTCACCCTCCATGATTTTTTTCAACAAGGAAATCCTTAGCTTGATGTAGTGGATAGGGAAGGTGGAAAATTAGGAAAACAGGGGATAGTGGTAGAGTGGTTTTAAGGACATAAATGAAGTGGAAGGAAGTTAGGGAAAAATACCTAAACCATTTTAGAGGTAGGGTGATGAGTTGGCTACAGGATGCAAGTGGAATGTTTGGGAATGGGCATGTGAAAGTTGCCCAAAAGGTCAAAACACAGTGTTTCACTAATTTTTATGCCACAATGTAGTGAAAATTACAGTTTTAATGAAATTGATGGAAAAGAGGGTTGTGAGTGATAGGAGATGTTAGGGTATGTTGTATGAAGCTTATATTAAGGTTGTAGATGGTTTGATTATGGTTTTATCAGATGAAAAAAATAAAATATGAAAAACACCAAAAATGCAGTGCCTGCGCAACACGTATTGGAGGTAACTGAATGAAGGAAGCCAATCATTTGTTGATGAATTTTAACTTGAGAGAGGTATGGAATGTATCCACTTACTGTTTAGGAAGTGCATGAACCTTTTTGCAGTGGTTTTTAACCTTAGAGAACTTATTTGGAGCTCAAACACCAGTTGTGCAATGCCTGCACAACACACCCAGAAGCGTAGCAACAGTAGTGTTGGCACAAATTTACTTATTTATCTTCAACCCATGGAAAATATGGAGTATGATGGTGAGAATAAGAGATATATTTACTTATTTCCCTATATTTACTAACTCCCTATGCAAATGAATTGTATGGTGAAAATGATATTTTGTTCGTTTTCTTTTATGACATAATTGAATCTTATGATGGTGAAACAAATGAGACCTAGACTCTACCCTAAATGAAGGTGTGGTGAATGACATCAAACCCTATATGATTGATGGATGACATGAACTTTGAAACGATTATGACCATGAATTTAGTGAAGGGAGTAGCATTTCAGACTTAGACATATTCAGTGAACAAAAATTTATTTGAAACTAACTTGAAACATGCAATTTTGACCTAGGACCACTACAAAGTAAACCTGAAAGAGTACATTTGATCACTGAACATTTTGACACTAACAAGAAGGAGGGATCAAAGCATGTGACTGAATTTACAATTATAAAATTCTCTTGTTTTAATGTTTGAACCCATATGCATTTTTTCATGTAAAAATACTTATAAATGAAAATACTTATGCGTGCGTATCAGTCCATGGGTTTCCATCTCTATTTAATTTGATGTTATTTTCCTGCAATTCCTTTTCTCTAGAGTCTAAGATTATGTCAACCATACAAAACTATCATGTATTTTTTTGTAACTTATACTTGAATTTTTTTTTTCTTGTGTCCCAGTTATTTTTGTTGATGATTCTTTTGTGGGGTTTTAGAATATGAATCATATTATTGTAATTAATTTGAAGTGTCATTCCTACAAATCCTTTTGTTTAGAGTCTGATATGATATCAACTCTACAAAAATATGATGGATTTTGATGTAATATATATTTTCTAACAGTTGTGAAATCATACTCGTCTATAGAATTGATTGTGCGTGTTCTAGTTGTTGGTTGTGTCCTAATTATTTTTGCCGATGCTTGTTCAAGGGGCTCCTCACGTGTGTATCATGTTGATTACTTTACTATGCATTTTTTGAGGTTACTACTCTATTTCCTTTGGTTATGGTCCTTTCAAATGACTGAGTAGAATCACCGGACAATGCTCATGGATGATTTTTATTGACATGCAATTAAGAGGTTATTTTTTAATTTTACATTATATCAAGAAGTTGCTTGGAATATTTTTGAAATTGGAAATCCAATATATGGCTTGAAATGGAAACTCTCGTTTTAGAATTATGGCAGAGCTCATGCATGATTTGTATTAATATGCAATTAAAATATTGTATTTGAATTTGTAGCTAAATAACTAAAAAATTATCACAGTAGCTAAATACCTTAACTATATAATTCACTGTAGTTCTCATAATGTTTCAGTGTTGCCTCTAAGTTATTTTTTTCTTGTAGGTTGAACAAATGCTAAGACAATTAATTCATTTATGTGAAAATCGAGGTATATGGATCCTATTCCCAAGTCTCTTTGCAAAACAATTCACATAACATGTTACCAGAGCACTCTCTACACTATGCATTACAATGGCTATGTTACATTTGTAAATACAATGAGAGGAAATGATACTTATTGGATCAAGGCCATATCATTAATGTGAGGGCTTATTTCTAAAATATATTATTTCTTAAACATTAATGCCTTTTAGTTATGAACACAGAGAATCATTAAAATGGTCCTCTTTTATTGATGATGGGTTTGATTATTTTAAACTCCAAACCTTATACTAAGATCTTTGGCATTTCTTTGTAACACAAAAGGTATTGGTGACTAATAATACCGCCAGAAAAAAATAATTTGTAAGAATAACATAATCAATGGTCCAATTGATTCCATTTTACTGAGTTCAAAAATTAATTATCGTTCGATTTATTTTAAAGTTATAGAGTTGTATAAAAAGGTTGTTTGTTTTTACTTCAAGTTTAAATTTCTCACATGAAATTGGTGCTCCAAGATCTATACATGAATGATACATTTCACTTAGAAATATTACTAAGGTTTTTGGCATTGCTACAAATATTGGCCAAATTGTCAAGTACTATCAAATAAAACTTTTCTAGTTGGTCTCAAACTCTCACCTTTGAGTTATTTCTAACTTTTGATCGGTTTTATGAGGTTGATGTGCATTATTCCAAGTGATTTTATGGATGTTTTAATGGGTATGAATTGAAATCCTACTCTCTAGCATTGTTGAGCTAGTTTTGTAACTGTATATGGTTTATAGTTATTTCCATCTCCATCTGCCTTAGAAAATACCGCATCTATTCACAATTATTAGATACTGCATCCAAATTTTCTAACATTTTGTGTTTTTCATTTTATTATTTGTCGCCTTTGTAACTCCTTTTAAGGGTACCATTAGATTTTTTTATGATTTTATTTTTCCATTTTACCCTCATTTCCTTTTTAACTCTTTTCAAAGGTATCGTTAGATTTTTGACAATTTATTTTTTCCAATTTACTCTCATTTCCTTTTTAACTCTTTTCAAATGTATTGTTAGATTTTTGACAATTTGTTTTTTTCCATTTTACTCTCATTGCCTTTTTAACTCCTTTCAAGGGTGTAATTTTGATTGTTTTTTAACTACTATATTCTTAGTGTGTGCTCATGAGAAAGTCCTTTTCATCTCATTGAAATAAGAGTAAATTCCTCCAATTCCATCAAATAATTCAATTCTTCCAAGATTTTATTTATAATACTTAAAACCCTAATAATATATAAGTTATCACTTGAATATAATGAGTCAATCAATTTTCTTAGACACATCATATTAAAAAAAAAAAATCTAAAATGGTTGATTTTATCTTCTTGTTATATTTGTGTAGAGATGTATGTGCCAAAATCTCTTATGGAATGTGACCTACTTGGGTGTGTGTTTTGTCTGTATTCAGTGTTTTTGTGAACTTTTTTATGTGATGTAAAGGAATTTCTATAATCTCGTTATATTGAAAATAGTGATTAGAGTTTTAGTAGATATTTTAATTAAAAAAAGTAGATGAGATCACATTATTAATAGTTAAATGAATATCTATTGGTTGCAAATTGAAGGGATCGTATTCATCTTCCAACCTTGATTATTTAAAGTGTTATCGCAAAATCAGACTTGATAGGTTGCCAATCAAATCAATCTTATGTAACTGTTTCAAACCAATCTTTTGATTGAGACTTAGCCTCCTCAACCTCAGAGGGATCTCTCAAGGGTTAATGATTTTTTATAGTAATATAGATGGCTAACTCTATGTGGGATAAAAAGCGGATAAAAATAGATATTGGTTGTAAATATCATTAGCAAGTGCGCATTTGACTTATGGAGTCATAATAGCTTCAAAAAAACCAAACAATCTACCTAGCATGGAATTCAAGGCATATCAGAGTTCAAGTCAAGGAATACATATGTGAAACTATAAAACACACAGTCAGTTTGTCTATGAAGGAATTCAGAGCATCAATGATGAATTCTGAGTAACATAATAAAACACCACTACAATAGGATATTAAAAAGATACCATCAAAACAAGAACATACTAGAACTCTTTATGAATCTCGAGTTGGCTAAGTAGAATACTTTGTATTAAGTTGAAAACAGTCACGTACAGTAAACATAGTATTTTTGCTAAAAAATGTCCAACCCTTACCATTTCGACTTCTTCATCTTTATAGATCATTTACAATCATATGATAACCTTATCCTCACCTAGATACATCAAATTCCTACTTTTTGACACCTTGCCTAACCATGAGACATGGTATTTATTACAAAATGACAATTGCAAGCCTAATGAACAGTCCTATTACAAATAGGACTCAAACTCATTAACTCTACTCATAACAACCTTATCTAAAATAGATTACATCATTTTCCAACTGAATTCTCATGAGGTTGAATCGAGATGATAAGCTCTAGCACTTTATGACCTCAATGCTGATCTCCTGCAAACTAGGAAACTATCCCCTGTTTTCTAGGCTTAGGATTATTTGTGTTCTTTAGACACTTTAACTACCATGAACCCATGACTTCGAAGCTATCTGCTGTCAGGAACTAAAATAACATATTTCCAAAATCATCCATAAGTTCCAGTTGTACAAAGTCACCATTGAATTGTCCAAAATAGAAAAAAAACAGACCTGCACTACGAAAACATCATAGTTTTGTAGCATTTTTCGTAGCGCAGTCTTTTAACCTATTTGCCTTCAAAATTTTGGTTTCCTTCCTCCAGGATTATCTGCATATTCACCTAACAC
The DNA here is from genome assembly GCA_034641835.2 of Pinus albicaulis. Taxonomy (NCBI): domain Eukaryota; kingdom Viridiplantae; phylum Streptophyta; class Pinopsida; order Pinales; family Pinaceae; genus Pinus; species Pinus albicaulis. The sequence goes on along the minus strand of CM076582.1, from coordinate 1,221,050,499 downwards.
ATCCTCCTTAGAAATTTCAGGTCAAAATATATAGGTCTGCCCTTCAAAAATTGATGAAAAAGGGTGAAAAAAGCTGCTACAGCATTTTCATAGCGCATTTCACCCTTTTTGCACTCTTTGTGCTATGAAACTACTGAGTGAGCAGTTTTGTCCGAATTTCTCCAAAATTCAAACCAAATTTTTTCCAAAACTTCAAAAAACTACTGGTTTCATCAAAACAAACAGCCATATGAACTACAAATACCATTTTCATGAGATTTATTCTTCATTACCCATTTGATTTTGCCTTTGAATTTGTCATTTTGCAGCTTTCTTTTTTAGTTCATCTTGAGATAGTTTCAACTGCAACTCAAAATCTCCCACTTGACCTCTTATTATTATATTATTGGCTCTCAAGTGGTTATTAATTACTCTAACAAATTTAGCTTCTTTGAGAGCTGGCACTGTCCATGTGAAAAACTGTTCTGCATCACTTGGAATCTCAGACTTAAAAATAGTTTGGCCTTCCCATACTGCCGTCATCCTCTTAAACTCTATTTTTTCAATGCTTTACTTTCTAGCCCTCTTTCTCATTATTTCAATATCTTGTTTTTCTAGCTTCAATCTCTCCCCAAGAAGTTGACACTCTGTCATGTGTTCCTTTCCCTTCATTGTCTTGCTGGTTGCATGCTCCACTATTGGTGATGAGAGATCAACCACCTCTTCAGGGACTCTGGTTGTTTCAATAGTTTCTTAGACCTCTTTACTGCCCTCCTTTAGTTTCTTTGCATGCCTAGTTAAAGGCTTCCTTGCTTGAAAAATAAAAGCTACATTTTCACCCTCAAATTCAAGTTTTTTAGCTGACTTAACCCTTTTTTTGTTTATTTTCATCTACTCCAATGAAATCAGCTTGCATAATGGGTGATTCCTCTATATCAATTGCATGAAGGATGTCATCTAAATTTCCGTTTATCACTGGGTTGTCTTCTGTACCTGAAACCACTGTTTTTCCCTTTGATGTTGTTGCTTGGCTTCTTGTCACTTCTCTGGATTTCCTGCTTGCTGGCCACTTGTTTTTTGTTTTTCCTCTTTGACACTTTCCAACCTCTGTTTTGTAGGTGATGGAGTTGTCGAAACAAGCACCTGTGTCTTCTTTGCTCTTTTCTCATCTTGTTTTCTTGGTTTCAACTTTACAAACCTCTTTGCTCTCGCAACCACAGGCTGACTAGACTCTGCTGGTGGTGGTGAAGGAGTCTTTTTAGTTTTAGGGTTTCTAGCTAGGGTTAGGGTTTCCATTTCAAATCCACTCATAAACAAAAAGGATGACAAATTCATGCTTATTTTTTGAAGCTCATTTAAAACCAACAACTTTATCAAACCATGGTGAAACAGAGAGGTTTCATAACCTTCAGACTTGGCTTGTACTTTATCAGCCATTTTGGCAAGGCTTGTATGCAAGTAAAAGGGAAAATCTAATGATATCATACCTGTGAAATGCAACAACAGCTTGAAATGGTAATTATAAACTTTATGGTACCTTCCTTCACATGTAAAGTATCTTTGAATTTTGAACATCAGCTTGGCTGGCACATAAACCACTGTTTTTCCCTTTGATCTCAGGTGTGGCTGGCACATTTAATATGCCAATTTTGGTAGTTGTTCCACTGAAGTGTAAGGCAAACTCTTTAGACACCCGAGTTTGGCAACCCTGCATCTTTTCACAAAACTAGAGATAGCCTGCTTTCCTAAAAGCCTCCATCATTGTTTGATCCTCAACTATAGCCTTCACATTTTCAGGCTCATATCTTAAACAATGTGCCCCTCTATGGAATTTCTTCTCCTCTGCCATGGTTCTTTTGAAAAACCTTTCAGATTCTCTGGAATCAGTAAAATAGCCTTGCTTGAAATAAATGAACAACCTCACTTGATAATGTTGAAAATAGCTTTGCTTAAGACACTGGAACAGCCTCGCTTGATTATAGTGAATATAACCTTGGTATAGAACAACCACAGGCTTAACTTAACTGCTTCATAGCTTAAACAGTTGTGTGGAGGCAAATGAAAACTAGAATGACTGAATTAGGCAATATTTTCGAATTTGAAATCTCATCTTACGACTGAATGATGCCCCTATCATGATGATGATGGTTGTGAGACAGGTAAGTACTTTGAATCCTACCTCTAACTGACTCACCATACCCATGTCCTATCATTTCTTAATGGATTTCTGACAAATTCTGGCTTAATTGACATGACGGTTAAGAAATCACGCTTTTGTACCGCACACAGTGTATTTTTCGTAATTTGCGCTACAAAAGTATTAGCGCTTTCATAGCGCAAAACCTCTTTTTTGAACTAAAGGTGCTACAAAATGGAGGATTATTGGCTAATTGCATAAATTTAGCCTGAAACTTAATGGAATGACCTCTAAATGAAAAATGTGAATCTTTGATCATGAAATGGACCTCTAAAGACTTTATTTGAATTCAAATGATGACCTTTAAACTTATAAAAATCTAACCTACCCTTAACCAAACCCTTGATTGACTTCTAAACCTAATTTGAACCATGACCCAAAAACAAACTTGACACAATGATGTTTTGAGAATTTTTGAGTGATAACACAAAGAATGAAGCTTCTAGTCCTCATCATTCTCAAATGGTGGATGCTATCAATTATACGATTTTTAGAAGTAAACTATTGAATGATTTGAAAGGTGGAGAGACATATGTGCAATGCATTAACAACACAGTGGGAATGTTTTGAAGTGATTAAACAATATTTCAAGAGTAAATTGTAGCCCAGTCAATATTCAGTTGGAAACTCATATTGTAATGCTTGTAATTTCATATAATAAAATTTGTGGTCAAAATTATTTATGATTTTACTTGATATTTTTTAGTGTTGTAATAAACTTATGAGACATTGCATGATTTAGATGTTTTCATATTAGATGAGCATGGATATTATATGATACTTTTTATTATATTTGCGAATCATACTAATTCATTTATGTTGATGAATAATAAACACAAATAAAATTAAATAAAACTAATAAATTAGTAGTTTATATTGATTAATAATTAACACAAATAAAATGAATTTACAATTATCAAATTATTGATTTATACATTGAAAATGAAACTACAAAAAACAGATAAATGACTATTCGAAATGAAAAATTTGTGACTAGGAACGATGACTAAAATTTTCATATAAACAATTATTTGTGGTTAATTTGCATAATCTTATCTTGCGACCAACATTTTGGTAATGTTTCTTTGGTTATTAATTTTTTTCAAACGATGACTAAAATTTTCATATAAATGACTACTAGTGGCTAATTTACATTATCTTATCTTGCAACCAACATTTTAGTCATATTTCTTTGGTCAATAATTGGCTTCCTTAGGTGATCAAGTAGTAATATATTTGGTTGTATGTTTGGTCATTAAATGTGGTAATTAATTACTAATTCAATGACCAAATTCATGACTAAATATACAACTAGATGATAAAATTAAGACATCTAATTAACCACTACGTTAACACATGACTAAAATGGTCGCAAAGATAAGATACTCTAAATTAGCCACTAATGGTCACATGACGAAACATAGTCATTTATATGTGATTTTTAGTAGTTTTTTAGTCATTATTTCCTATTTTTCTACTAGTGGTACTTCAAAATAATCATTGATGCATTTAATGTTTTCAATGAAATTGAAAGAAAATGAAATTATGATCTAACACGTGCAACATAGGATCCACTACCTACAGTTTAGTTTAAATGTAGCTAAATTAAAGTAAAAATATTGAATTAAAGTTAGTGTTAAGGTTTGGAATCCAATCAATTTAGGTTTTACTCGTTAATAAATCGAGGTATTTTATTCATTGTAATTCTACATTGTGCAAGTGGAGAATCCAATCCTACCCAGTTAAAATAATAATGTATTATTGTAGTGATAATGTTTTTTTTTTACGAGAATGTTGTCTAGAAACTTGTACATTTTCTATGTAAAGTATAGATCATTTTAAAGGGTACTTGTTTTACCAGATATATCTATCAAAGATAGGTTGAATCTATTCCTTAAAAAAATATAAATATTAAAGATGGCATTGTTTTATTAACTTATTTATATCTGTTGTTTGAATTGATAACCATTTTAATTTATTATTAATCATTTTTATTGATTTCTTATTGATATTAAGTAAAATTATATAATTATTTTTACTATAATTTAATTTATTTGTTAAAATTCAATTCAGTTTCATGCACTTAAACCAAATTTTGTAATAAACATGAATACCTAGGTAATATAAATAAGTTTTTTTTTTTTTAAATAATTATATAGTAATTAAATGTATCTTTATTAATTTTTTTAACTATCTAACTATTTTTAATATATATTAAGAAAAAATTTATGGTTTGAATCAAATTTCACTTAATTATTAATGATTTTATCTTATTGTATGTTTATGAATAATGTTATTTAATTGGACTAATAAAAATTTAAATCAGTTAACTAACAATATATATATATATATTTTTTTTTTTGTAAGTCAAAATTTTATTCATTCTTCAAAAAATAAGTACATCATAAGGAAAACACAGGTAGTCTCACCCCAACTGTATATATTACACCAATGGATTCAATCCAATCATGCAATGTACTAAAACAAGATATTGAATCCTTCTACAATATTTGTGGAATATAAATCATGATCGCTCAATCACATGAAAGTAAGAGAAAGAAGTAAATCAATCGCACAACACAAGACTTTCATGGGGAAATAATTTTCTGAAAACCCCTCCATATTTATTGTATAATCAATCAAGGAATCATGAAACAATACAATGCATGTGTTCTCACCACAACCTCATACACTCTACCAATTGCTTCAGATTGATCTAGGAAAAATTGGACCAATGCATAGCCAATTTCCTACCCACCTTCAGCCTGCCTCGCTCACACCATCCCTAGGAAAAATAATTCCTATTAAATAGGAATTCCAACCTTCCTTACTTGTGAAATCCATCATGAGCTTCCTGTGGCTTTATAACTTCACCTGGGCAATTCGCTAAAAATACAACTAATAGTATAGTTGGCTTTAACCTTTGTCTCAATTGGATCGTCATCAGAATTGACATGCATGCAGCTATTAATTATAGTGAATCATTAGTTACTTCGTAGATCACTATTTTTGAATTAAATATATTTTAATTCACTTGATCTTCCACTAGCTCATCAATCAGTTAGAACTAGTCAAATTGATTTTAACTCAATTAATTTGAGTTAACTGATTACACTCACACCACACTAGTGCTACAACTGCAACTGGACCTTGTAAATAATAGAATCACTCTACATGCCTATCCTTTGACCCTCAACTCGAAATTATTGAGTTAACTAAGTCTATCACACTTAGTTAACTATTACAAGTTGTTATGAGATAAGATTACAATTTATTTAAAAATTGGGCACCCACATTAGCACTAATGTGTCACTGAATTCCTCACTCATGTGTGACATGGAATCCCACACTAGTATGTGGTGCATTTTCTTGTTGAATTTCAACACTCCCTCTCAATAAGAAAGGGTTTATATGCTACCCCAATCCTTTCTCTATGGTATTTGAATTTTCTCTTCGCAAGCGCCTTCGTCAAGATATCTGCATCCTAATCTTTCATAGGAATGTACTGCAACAACATAATGCGCCTCTGAACACAATCTCTGAGATGGTGGTCGAATTTCAATATGCTTGGAACTATCATGGAATACTATATTAACCGAGTTTTATGCAACTTTGGTTATCACAATGTATCATCATCAGATCCATCCGATGACCAAACAAACCAATAAGTATCTTCCTCAACCAAATGGCCTCACATGCAGCCTGACTAGCTTCCATGTGCTCAGCCTCAGCTGAACTGAGTGCAACTAATATCTTCTTCTTGTTGTACCAATAATTTTTTGTTGATCCTATGTTGAAGATGCCCCTTGATGTGCTCTTCATGTCTGATGGACTACTTTCCCAATCTGCATCGATGAAGCCTTGAAGCTTCACTCCCTTTGTTCGTATGTACCATAATCCATACTTTGTAGTGCCCCTAAGATATCTCAACACATGCTTCCCCACCTTCCAAAAGATCTTGGTAGGCTTAACCATAGCTTAACTAAGTTGGTTAATTGTGTAGCATATGTCTAGTCATGTTTTCACCAAATACATAAGTGAATGCACAAGTTTCCTATAAAGAGTAGAATCCACTACCTCACCTGAAGTAGCACCCTCCTTCCTCTAGTTTCCAGATAGAGGAGTATACATGGGTTTTCTTCCTTCCATGTGGAAATTCCTCAAAATATCCTTGGCATACTTTCCCTGAGATACAAATATCCCCATCTCTTTGTCATATTTCCAAGCCAAGGAAATAGTGCAAGAGCCCCATGTCCTTCATCTCAAAATCTCTTGCAATATCCTCTTTGCAATAAGTTATGAGTTTCTCATCACCTATTAGTATAGGATCATCAACATAAAGTACAATAATCAAAATCTTACCATCAACCACAATATTATATAGGTTTGCATCCACTTCACTCTTTGTGAAGCCCAACCCGATGAAATAGTTGTTAATCTTGGTGTACCAAGAACGAGGTGTTTGATTTAGCCCATACAGTGCTCTCTTGAGTCTACACACATGCGACTCCCTGTCAAAGGTCTCAAAACCTTATGGTTTCCCAATGTACACTTCTTCCTCAATAACTCCATGGAGAAAGGTTGTCTTTACATCCATCTGATGTATCTTCCACCCCATCTGCGCTGAGAGTGGAAGGATAGATCTAATCGATGAGTACCTTGCAACTAGTGCAAAATTCTCCTCATAGTCAATCCCCTCCACCTGTGAGAATCCTCTAGCCAAAAATCTAGCCTTGTATTTCACCACACTCCCATCTATTTCTTGCGTCACCTTGTAGATCCACCTGGATCCAACCACTAAATTCCCAAATGGTCTTGGGACCACTTCCCATGCACTGATTCTGATAATGGAGTCATACTTCTCAACCATGGAATCAACCCGTGTTGGCTACTACACTTCTTCCTCAAAAGAGGATGGTTTTGTCACAATACACTCACTCATAAGAGCCATGTATCCAGTGTACCTATCTGGGGACCTTATCTCCTTGCGTTGTGATGTAGGTGCATCTACTTTCTTTGTCGCATCTAGCATCAATCTATCAGCCTCTATGGTGCGCTTCCTACCATTTCTAGTGAATGGCCCTGCATGAGTGGTTTCTGCCACTCCATGATTCTCTGCTTGTGTTTGCTCCACATCCCGAGGTTCATCCTTTGGAGCTAAGGGTTCCTAATCTACATGTAAGTCAAGCTCCCTCTGAAGGGGTAATTGCATGGCTTTCTCCTCATCAAATTTAACATCTCTTCTAACAACCGTCATCATGTTAACCAGAAAATACACCTAATAGTTGTGGGGAGTATTAGTGTACCCCAAAAATATCCCAAAATTTTCTATTGGTTCTAGCTTCTTCCTAGCATCTTTGGTCACATGGAAATAGACAGATGAGCCAAAAATTTTAAAATGTGAAACATCTAGTTTCTTACCTGAAAAATAATCCTCTGGTGTACTCATGCTAAGTATCCGATGAGGACTACGGTTCTGCACAAATACCATTGTGTTGCATGCTTCCACCCACATATGCAATGGTAGGACCTAATCATGTAACATAGCTCTTGCTACTCCCGCAATTTTTCTTTTCTTTATTTCTGCAACCCCATTCTATTGTGGGTTATGAGGTGCAATCAATTCTCTCTGAATTCCTTCTTTGGCGCAGAATTTATTGAATTCATTAGAGATATACTCACCACCATTAGCGTTCATTAGAGCCTTCACCTTCTTCCCTGTATCTTTCTCTACCAGTGCTTCGAACTCACAAAGCTTGGAGAACGTTTGATATTTATTCTGCAGAAACAAGATCCAACACTTTCTATAAAAATCATAAAAAAAAATCACATAATACATGTGCTTTGTTGTGGAATGTGTAGATAATAGTCCACACACATCTGAGTGAACTCTCTCAAGGATTTTCATTGCTCGGTTCTCCTTATCATGAAAAGTGGCTTTAGTGTACTTCCCCATGGTACATCCTTTGCATGTGTCTATCTACACAAGAGTACCCTTTGGGAGACCTGTAGAAATCTGTTGCATGATCCTCAAAGCACTGTGGTGTAGAGGGCCCAATATCTTGTGCCATAACTCACTTGTATCCCAGCTCACCACCTTCCTTGCTTTAGTGCTTACTGTTGCGCAACCATCTACGTCAAGTTTGTAGAAGTTCTTCACACAAACTCCAATCTTCTTTACATGTCCTGTGGCTTTGTGACGAAGGAACACCTTTCCTTCACTAAAAACCACATCATATCCAAGGTCCTCCAACATAGAAACTGAAACTAAATTCTTTTTCAAGTCGGGTACATGCATGACATATTTTAATATAAAAGGATTACCTGACTATCTTTGGAAAGTGATTGTACCAATACCAGTAGCACTATACCTCCCATCATCACCCATCTCGATGTGTATCTGAAGATCCTTCTCTTGCAAGCTACTAAAGAGTTCTTTGTTTCAAATCATGTGGAAATATGCTCCACTATCCAAGTACCACATAGATCCCATCACATTTGACACCATGCATGCGATGAGAGAGAAGTATAACTCGAACTATGAGGCCAAAGCTTCACCCGCTGCAGCTCCCAGAGCCTTCTTTTTTTACTTCTTCTTTTGTGGACAATTTGTGGCATAGTGTCTATATTTTTCATGACAATGAAAAAATTTCACCTTTGACATGTCACGATTCTTGCCTTCTTTTTCAGTCTCAGATTTGGAATAGGACTTCTTCCCCTTCCCCTTATTTGCCTTACCATTCAAGGCACAATTTTCCTCATCATCAGTCTTAGATGAAGATCCATCCCTGGTATCCCTCTGAAACTCTTCTTTTACCAAATCTAACCATAGTCGCTCCCAATCTGGTAACTTCTCCCTCCCATTCACAGAGTCCTGGTAACTATTCCAACACTTACGAATGCCTATAATTGCTATGATCACCAACTCATCATCAACTAAAATAATCCAAACACTTCCAAGCTCATCTCAACATTGAGTGAACTTGGTCAAGTATTTCTGGATTGTATCACCCTTCTCCATTTTGATTTTCCTGAGCTTATCCTTGAGTGCCAATTTTATGTGGTCACTGCTTCTTTAAAACAGAATTTTCAAGGCCTTACACATAGCATATGGAGTTTCCTTTCCATGGAGACTCGAGACAATATGATCTCTAACTCCCTCTAACAAGATCCTCCTTGCCTTTGCTAACTTCTTCTACCATGCATCAAGAAGTTGGGCATCTGCTGCTGCGGGCTTGGGAATATCATTATCTATGAATTCCTTCAACCCATTGTCCTCCAACACTGCCTCCATCCTATCCTTCCATGAAATATAATTAGAATTTCCCTTGAGTGCATATTCGAGTCTCAAGCCATTGAAATAAATCTTGATCTGCTTCTAGCTCCAAATAAAGTATTTGCACATTTGAATACTGTTCAACACAAAATAAATTTCTTCTCCAATATTTTGATTCCTGGCGCTCTGATACCATGTAGAAATTACACCAATGGATTAAATCCGATCATGCAATGTACTAAAACAAGATACTGAAGCCTTCTACAATATTTGCAGAATATAAATCACGATCACTCAATCACATGTAAGTAAGAGAAATAAGTAAATCAATCGCACAACACAATAATTTCCTGGGGAAAGAAACTTCTCAAAACCCCTCCATATTTATTGTATAATCAACCAAGGAATCATGAAACAATAGAATTCATGTGTGCTCACAAAAATCTCATACACTCTACCAATTTCGTCACACTGATCTAGGCAAAATTGGACCAATACATAGCCAATTTCCTGCCCACCTTCAGCCTACCTTACTCACGCAATCCCTAGGAAAAATAATTCTTATTAAATAGGAATTCCAAACTTCCTTGACTGTGCAATCCATCATGGGTTTCATGTGGCTTTATAACTACACTTGGGCAGTTCGCTAAAAATACAACTGATAGTTTACTTGCCTTAGACCTTTGTCTAAAATAGGTCATCATCATAATTGACATGCATGTAGCTATTAATAGTGAATCATCCGTTACTTTATAGATCACTATTTTTGAATTAAATCTATTTTAATTCACTTGATCTTTCACTAGATCATCAATCAGTTAGAACTAGTTAAACTGATTTTAACTCAATTAATTTGAGTTAACTGGCTACACTCACACCATGCTAGTGCTACAACTACAACTGGACCCTGTAAATAATAAAATCACTCTACATGCCCATCCTTTGACCCTCAAATCTAAATTATTGAGCTAACTAAGTCTATCACACTTAGTTAACTATTACAAGTTGTTATGAGATCATATTACAATTTATTTTCCAATTTATTTAAAAATTGGACGCCCGCATTAGCAATAATGTGCCACTGAATTCCTCACTCATGTGTGACCTAGAGTCCCACACTAGTATGTGGTGCCTTTTCTTGTTTAATTTCAACACCAACCAGGTTTGTTTACTACCGCATGCAACATGTGATACGAAAAAAAAAAAGGAAACTAAAGACATCATCCATCACCGAGAAGGCCAAAGGAAAAAAAAACACATAACACAATGAGAACACATGTAACCATGCTATTCATCCAATGTTATTAAGGTTTCATTTTCCGGGTTTTTTCTAGGAGGAGGCGGAGGGTTAAAATAGCATTTGGACATGCTCTTCAAAGTGAGCCATCCAAGACTCCAGCTTTTCCACCTTCTCAGTTAACAGGTTTTGTCCTTGCCAAACCACCACAACGTGTTCCCGAACATGGCACTAAAAGTAGTGCAGTTTGTTCAAAGTAGCTATGAGTTTAGCATGTTCCTTTCAGCAGATCAGGTTCGTTGTTTCCAACCACTCCAAAACAAATTCAATCAACTCCTTGCAATTCTTGAGACAAAATTGATGAATTTCCCTCAAACCATGCACCACACTTCCTGCATTCCCTCATCGTCCTGTGTCACCACGTATCCTCACCCCACCCCTCTACTAAAGTTGTGGTTTGTGTCCCCCATGCCCATTCACCGACCCACCATAACCATGACCACCACCCACCTTGAGCACCCTATATTATTTCCACCCTGATGATCCCCTAAAGTCTCCACTTCCATTATCATTGTCTACAATTGAGCCTCCCGATCCCCTCGGCTAACCTTGTCGGGCCTTGCTGGGAAGGAGGATTGTCCACAATGCAAAGTTGGGCACATTCTCACAGGACCATCATTGGCATGAACAAATAAATTGGAAGGTGTATAGGCAGCACAGACAACCTCCAAGGCTCACCCTTCCCTCACCAGAAAGACTCCACAAACCCAAATCCTCAAAGCTCACCCACCCGCGACCCCCCTTGTTTCAACGTTGAACAAATTCTAGTATCCCACCTCCCCACAAGTCTTTCCACCACGGTCCCAGACACAAAATTCGCATCTAATTCAGATATTCCAAAAACGAGAGGTCCATGGGAAACACCTAATTTCCCAACACACACTAAGAAAAATCATCCCCAGCACACCAAAACCAAGAAAAAACCTCAACCTCCAAGAGCCACAAGCCATTAACTCATGAAAATGCATAATGTTGCATACCAAATAACAAGCCAACCTAATTACGGACGCAAAATCTAGAGAGGGAGCACCACCAATAGAATCGCCAACATTGCCAAGCATGGAGCCTTCGAAGCTCCCCACTCCTATTCACAAAGGACCAATAACACAGAGAAGAAAATTCCTATACACACCAGAATTTGAATGGCTAGCTCCTTCGGAAACCACACTCCACACTCACATAGAAACATTGAATGCCACCCTAAAAAAGAAATTTTCTAGTTTACAAATCCAAAAGCCAGGGAAGGAGCACCAACGCCAGGGTCACCACCTTCCCCACACAATAAACCATCGATGTTTCCTACTCCGATGAGTTGAATACCGATAGCATGCAGTGAGCCGAAAGGAAACCCAAATAAACTTTTTGTATGCCATACTCTGTCGTCGATCTTTGCCTCCCATGTTGGTCGAGGCAGTGAAATATTTCACATGAATTACATTACTTCCTCTCGTACACAGGGTAATTTGAGAGCACGGGGAGGTCGGTCCTCGACCCGATCTCTAGATTTTAACCGTCATTTCCCACATGGTGCCTCGTGCATCTGGTTCCTCATCCCCATCAGGAAATATTTATTAATTTTTAACTTTTTAATTAGTAATATTTATTATAAAAGTAATTTAAATATTATAAAATAATTAAGCTAAATTTTAATTAATTAATGTTTAATAAGATTTTATTTTTTTATTATTAGTCCCTAGCAAGGTAGGACTCTAATAATTGGTTTTCTTGTTGACCAATATTAGTTTAGCATTGACCAATGAAACTTATAATGTTTGACTTCCAAAAATAAATATTTATTTTTCAATATTATTTAAACCCTAGTTAGTAGAAAGAGTTTGTATTACCATGTTGCATAGTAAATCATAATTAGACCTATTTCAGTAAGCTGATGTCACTACCCCAATTATGGATTGATAGCAGCATGACTCCCTGGATGGTCGATTCCACAATCAGACTCTTTAAGCTTGAGTCAAACATGTAAACCCCACCACTTATAGGGGGACTAAGCTTTACGTCGTATATAGGCTAATCATAAGTGGACTCTAGCATAATTATCCACGTAGTAAAATGACCAATTTACGAACTATTTTTTAAACATTTGATTGGATTGTAACTTGAAGGTCATATTACAGTATTTGCACAAGGTAATATCATGTGGATAACTGCCTCACATATTATATGTCATAATTTATGGATATAGTTGCAATATTCATGTTATTTGTGTAGTGATTTTTTATTCTTAAGCTTTAAAGGAAGTAAATAAATGTTTACCATACAACTTGAGTGGGCCTAATGGTTAAGAGCATGTGTTTCTTCCTAAGAGGTCACAGGTTCAAAACTAGAGGGGTGTAGAGTATGTATGCCTTCATAGACTTAACAGTCATGGATAATAACCCAACATAATTTAAGAAAGAAAAATGGATAAGAAAAATTGTTGTGGTGGTTTCCTATGAAGATTATTGTAGAAAAATCTAAGATACTTATCCACATAGCATTGTTTTGTGCAATGACTGCAATAAATTCATTAAAAAACAAGACCTAAGCCAATTATATTTCAAATAAATAATTTTAAATATTAATAAAAAATAATAAAATTGAATCCATAATGTTAAATTATGGAAAAGTTGCAAGAAAAATTTAATAAAAAACAAAGTAATACCGAGTCAAACAAAAATTCTAATGCGTAATACCAACCCTCCTACAAGTATAATAACAAAAAATAAAAATTATTTAGAAGATATATATATATATATATATATATAAAGGAATAATAATGAAGTATAGAACGAAAGGTTTGAGAAACCCTAGCAAAGCTCTACACCAGGGTGACTGCCATGACCTAGGGTTTGAAGGATTCCATGTTGGCTACCCCAGGCATACCTCCATCCCCAGACTGTTAGGCAGAGATCCCTCTCCTGGACAGCTTGAGGCTCACCGATGACCAACTCCAGTGAGGGGACTACTGCTCCCCCCATTATAGGCCAGCCTCCCACGGGGGCGGCGGCAGGGGCTGATACCGTCAATCAGCAAAAATCTAGTCTGTCTCACGAAACTACAAGGGCGACTCCCACAGCGTAGTAGACACACATATCAACAGCAGAAGAAGCGAATACTAAGTCAGCAACATGCATTCCGAATAACCCAAAAAAAATAGTGATTGAGCTCCCAGCACATCTCATCAATGGAAAAATCCAATTCATGAAGGATCATGCACTAATAGGCAAGTTCATGGGCTTATGGCCCACTGAAAAAATCATTGTGAGGATGGATAGCTTCGAAGTGGAAACCCAAAGGCCATATTGACCTACAGCTATGCGTTAAGGGCTTCTTCAACGTGCTCTTCACGTGCACTGAAGATAAAGACAGGATCATGGACGGAGGCCCCTATTTCTTCAACACTGCAGGCCTATACCTCTGACCCTGGACGGAGCGATTCAACCATGAAAACAAGATCTTACATGGGCTCCGGTCTAAATTTGGCTCTACTCACTCCCCTGGGATTACTAGGATGAGCTGACCCTCAGAGACATAGGCAAAGCCCTAGGGGAATTTGTTAATATCACAGAGGAGACCAAGATCAACCACTACACAGCATATGCCCATATATGCATCTACATGAACTTGGAGGAACCAATACCAGTTGAGATAAGTCTGATGCATGAAGATTTTGAATGGACACAAACTGTAGATTATGAGCATATTACTTTCATATGTAGGAAGTATCACCAACATGGACATCTCTTCAGAGACTATCCCCTAAACAAAAAAAAATTGGCTGAAAAGGAATCCACCAATCAGGAAGTAGAAGGATTCACGAAGGTAGCAAGTAAGAGAAGGCACAACAAGCGAACCACCCCTCATCAAAATAAAAAAGGACTTGCGACTAGCAATAGCTTCGCAGCTTTAAATCACTTGAATGAGAATGAAAATGAAATAGTCAAGGAAGTCGGGCACACCTCTACAGAGCAGGAGTAGTCCTCAAAATATCAACAAAACAAGGTCCCTCTTGAGACCTCCCTGAAACATCAAATCGCTAGCTACACAGGGGAAAACCCTGCGTCAAAAGGAACATAGCAGATTACAGAGATGATCCCAAAAGCCATGGAGGAAGAACCAGAAAGCATTGACCTTGACATCCTGGATCTTATAGGATTAGAGTATGCTTGCAATAAGAAGGATTTCAAATCACTACCAAACCAACAGGTCCAAAATATGGAAGAAATCCTAGCCAAATCACGGCAGCTCCCCTCTCTAGGTATTTAGGGAGGCACGCTCATAAACACAAAATACTTCACGAAAGAGTCTCACAAAAGGGGCAAGAAAACAACTCTGCAAATAACAATAGAAATAGGCCAAGAAATGGTGGATTCAGAACGATTCCCCAAGTTGACAAGATTCTTCGCCTACACCACCAATCCAATCCAATGAAGATCATCTCCTGGAATATAAGAGGGCTCAATAGCCCCACTAAGCACAGGATAATAAAGAAAATAATTACTGAGAAATGCCATGCAATATTATACATGCAAGAAACCAATGTTCCAGCTCCACTCTGGATACAATCTTCAAAAAAATATGGAAAGGTAGCAATACAATAGCAGTTGATGCCAACGGTGCGTCTGGAGGCCTGGAAATCATATGGAACCCCCAAATCATCTCCTTAGCCAACTTTCATGCCAACATACACTTCATGTAGGCCAAATTTCACCTGATTGGCATGGATATCCATGGTATACTCACAAATTTCTACTTTCCCCATAACATCCATCAAAAAACAGAGCTTCTGGATAACTTAGTGAATCTCAATAAATAGAGAGCCTTTCCACTCTGGCTCCTGGGAGGAGACTTCAATATGATAACAAATCTATATGAAAAGAAATGAGGAAGGATGCATTTGGACTTAGACAGTAATGTATTCAAGAACTTCATTCAAGGAAACCACCTCATCGATCTACAAACCTCCAATGGAATCCTCACATGGAATAATAAAGAGGAGGCACCCACCAGATAGCCTCAATACTGGACATATTCCTCATCACAGAAGACTTCATCTATCTGGGGGGTGATATAGCTACTACCATCATCTTTGCTACATGCTCTGACCACTGGCCAATACAACTTCAATGGTTACGACCAGGCAATCATGCTCCCAAACCTTTTCGCTTTGAACACTACTGGCTCCGACACCCAGGGTTCAAGGAAATGGTTTCCAAATGGTGGACCTCCCTAGTTCCTCTACAAGGCACTAAGATGCTCCAGTTCTAGAAAAAACTGAAAATTATCAAAGGCAAATTCAAGGTTTGGAACAAATCAACCTTTGGCAATATCTTCACATACCAAAAAGAGCTAGAGGAAAAAATGAAGAAGTTGCAACAAACTATTATCCAAGAAGGACGATTAGCTGAGTCAGAAATTCAGGAGAAGACCTTAACTACGCAAATGGAAGAAAGAAGGAGCCAGGAAGAAATCCTTTACAGACAAAAATCAAGAATCGGTTGGCTTAAAGAGGGAGAATGAAACACTAAATTCTTTCACTGATCCACCATTTAGCAAAGGATGTATAACAGAATCACTGTCGTCAAAAACCAAACTGGAGAGCGGCTAGAAATGCAAGAGGACGTTACTAAGGAGCTGTGCAACCACTTTAGGAACATTCTACAAGAACCCATTCATCGGAGGCATGAGGCCATTGGGAAAATCGCCCAACACATTCCCAAGCTGATAACAGACGAACACAACTGGCTATTGCTCCCAGCCACCACCCTAGCTGAGGTGGAACAATCAGTCTTCCAGCTGAAAGCAGGGAAAGCTCCAGGTCCTGATGGATTTACCACCAAATTTTTCCACTTCTTCTGGGACCCATTCGAGACGAAGTCTGGGACGTAGTGGAGGAATAACGTACCATTCACTGGCTTCTTCCAGCAGTAAATACCACCTTCATCACTCTGGTTCCAAAAGAAGACAATGTTGCCTCACCAAGGAAGTACTGGCCAATAGCTCTCTACAATGTCATTTAAAAAATAATCTTCAAATTTATCGCTAATAGGCTGAAACAACTCCTTCCCATAATCATCTCCCCAAAGAAAATGGGTTATGTTGAAGGCAGACAAATTCTTGATGGCATTATCTTAACCCATGAGGTCATTCACTCTCTCAAAACCTCCAAAAATCCTGGCATGCTTCTCAAAATCGATCTCTCCAAGGCTTTTGACAAACTCAGCTGGGACTATATCAAAAATGTACTCATAGCCTTCGGCTTCAGCTACACCTGGGTACGCTGGATTATGAGTCTCATCACCTCCCCTTTTCTTTCCATATTGGTCAACGGTATTCCCTCTGCAACTTTCAACCCCTAAAGAGGAATCAGACAAGGGGACCCTATTTCTCCCTTCATCTTCATTATTATGGCTGAAGGACTGGGACGCCTCCTCAAAATATCCATCCAGTCATGTGCCCTGTATGGTTTACCCCTCCACAACCTACCCCCCTCCTCCCATCAACAATTTGCGTATGAAAATATGATTATGGGTTACCCCTTGGTCCAGGAAGCCCACACCCTCAAATATCTTCTAGATTCCTTCTCTGAAGCCTCCGGCATAGATTTCAACCCTGATAAATCACAAATATTTTTCTTTCATACCCTCACCCCACCCCCCGACGCTCTCTCAGCACTACATTTCCTACATCCTAGGCTTCTCCATCGCTTCTTTGCCCTCCCAATATCTAGGATCCCCTCTTACTCACTCTGCCATCAATCATTCCTCCTGGAAATCCCTGTTGGACAAATGGAAACTAGGTTATCCAATTGGACCCATCGCACTCTCAATATTGCAAGTTGCTTGGTTCTCATCAAATATTTTCTGCAAACACTCCCCATTTACCTCTTCTCGGTCCTAGCAGCCCCCAAATGGGTCCTCAAGGCCATGCGCAATTTGAAAATATATTTACTATGGGGCGGCACCAAATAGAAAAACAAATGGGCCTTAGTCAACTGGAAGGATGTTTTCACTCCTAAAATTCATGGGGGGTTAGGATTGCGTGACCCTAAGCACAACAACAACATAATGGGAGCTATTATCTGGTGGAAATGGGTCTCCAACCCCAATACTCCATGGGCTAATCTATGGGCGGCCAAGTATTCCCACTCATGGCCCAAGGAGGACCTCATTTGGTTCAACTTAGAGTCTGGGGTATCCCAAATCTAGAAAGCAGCAAGCAACCAAAATCAGATGATATAGAGCCATAGCTTTTGGGAGTTGCGCAATGGCACTCAAGCAAGATTTTGGGAGGACCCCTAGTAGTAGCTTCCAAGCCTATCCTCCATCTTCCCCATACTTATATGGAGTGCCGCTCTCCAAGGGAGGCAAAGACAGAATGTACAGGATTTCTGACGGACGACACAACCCAAGGTTATAGGAAATGGCTACACACGAACATATGGAAAGACAAATGGAACAACTAGTGCCACACAAACATTTGGGAGGAACTCGGCACTAAAAGAAAAATTAGAGTACAACCAGGACCTGACATCCTACGCTGGGGGCATATGCCAAGTGGAAATTACTCCACCAAGGAAGCTTACAACATCCTTCATCAGCAGAATCCAGGCCCAACAAATCTCATCTGGAAAAAGATATGGTTGGCTAATATTTAGCCTAAACTAGCCACCTTCCTATGGTTTCTTAGAAAAAAATGCATCCTCACACGAGAGAATATTTTGAAGAGGGGGTTTGTAGGAACCTCCAGGTGTCCCCTATGTCAGGAAAAATTGGAAACCATCGATCACCTGATGTACCAATGTCCTACCACTAATTACTTGTGGGACAGAATTGCGATATTATGTCATTGTTCCAACCGAGTAAGGGGAAACATCATCAATACCATCGGTAGCTAGATGGAAAATCCTTACACCAGCACTCTCCTGAATAGACTCTAGTAGATCATTCCGGGTATCTTTATTTGGAACATATGGAAGGAAAGGAACAGTCTTATTTTCAAATATATAGCATCCACATTAGATAATATTTGGGACCGAGTACACAACAACCTCTCTAAAACATTAGCCTTAGACACATAGAGTCAAGAGGACCTTCCCACCTCTGCAGCAAAGCGCCACATATGGAATTATTGGCAAATGAGTATAAACACCCCCTGGATATCAATCCTAGAAGTGTAGGAAGAACCCTTATCCATGAAAAATGGAACCCCCCCCCCCCCTCCAAATGGCTTCTTCAAATCCAACTTTGGTGGTGCGTCCAAAGGAAATCCCAGAAATGCAGGATTCGAAGGCATTATCAGGAACTCTCAAGGCGAGCCTCTACAGATTTACTTCGATAATATGGGATGGGACAACAACAATTCTGCAGAGTTGGAGGGGCTTATACAGGGTATTCAAATCGCAATTGATTTTCATTACTTCCCCCCGGAAATGGAGGGAGACTCGCAAGTTATAACTTGGAAGCCACAAGAATACTCCATGGAACGGTGTCCTCAAAGGTATCCACCAGCTGGAGGTTAACCCATAGGCTCAAGTTTCTGGAACAGATGATACACAATCATAGAGCTATCATTTTTTTCCATGTGCGAAGGAAAGCAAACTCGGTTGTGGATCTCCTTGCGAAAAAATGGGTGGAAAGCCATTGTGAGTCGTATCAATCCAACCTTACTCAAGTTGAGGAGGAATCCTTAAGATATGAATGTCACACTCTCATCCAAAAGGATCTTCTCCCCCCGGATGCGGGTGGCAGAACTGGCACGAACGAAAATCATCTCTCCCACACCCCTGAGGATGAAGATCTTCTCCCCCCGGATGCGGGTGGCAGAACTGGCACGAACGAAAATCATCTCTCCCACACCCCTGAGGATGAAGATCTTCTGTGAAAAGCCTCACCTGTTTTGGATCCCAAAACTATTATCCATTCGCACAAGACAAACGGGATAGTGCATGATGATGAGATGTTGATTACAGTGCTACCATCTCTAGGGTACCCCACTGCAACAATCACCACAAATGATTAACATGATTAATCTTTCTATTAGCCACCACTCTTCCCTCGAGCCTGCTCAGGAAATTTTTTATGGCATGCAGCTGCGTGCAAGGCTTACTCATTTCCATCCCCCTCACATGTTTCCAAGACACTATAAAAGGATGAGACCTAAACCCTAAGAAACTCACAGTAAATTCCCTATGTCTTTCATTTTGATTCTGCTTTGGCACTCCCTTGACTCCAGACCGCTGCACAGCCCTCTACTCAGTGTTGCGCTGTGCAGACCCCTCTGGGTTGTGACTACCCAGTTTGTGCACTTCTTCCCTAGCCCTTCCGCCCCCTATCTTCGACATTGTTTGTCCCCCTGGTGCGCACCCTTCCTTTGAAGCCTCTCCCTTGCCTCAATGTGAAATGGCTCCCAAATTGTGCCATAGAACCATCTAAGGCGAAAATAGAGGGGCTCTCCCCAAACGTTACCACCGTGGAGAGGACAACCCTTTGGAGTCTATTGAAGGCTCCTCCTCTGGTATTTTTGCGAGACAAAGCCCTGATTTTGAGTAGGAGGAAGAAGTTCTAGTGCAAGCTATGCAGAGAGGTAGGCACGGCCCCTAGAATTCTACCATCATGCACCAGGCACATCCCCTACCTCGCAAGACTAGTCTGCTTTCATCTCATGTGGAGGAAGACAATGAATCTGATGTCTGGGTTATGGACTCTGAAGGAAATTGGACATGCGTCCCTGACGTAGAGGATCCAGAGTCCCCCATCCTCTGTGCACCTGTCCCCAAACCCAGGTGTCCAGTGGCAGACTCTGAGGAAGCGGTTGCGCAGGCACACACTTTCCCTATATATGAGGAAGTCCCCAGCAGTGATGATGAAGATGAAGATTGAGGACTGCGAAGCTGCTCATTTTTTCCATGGTTTTTTCAATCATGCTACCACTAGTGCATCTCAAGCTATGCCCTTGTTTCTGCATATTTTATAATAGCTAGATACATCAGGTGTTGCTGCGCATTTTGTAATTTTCTGTCTCAAGTACTTTCAGGGCTGGTTTCCTCCACTGAGGCAGCCTCGAAACCGAGCAACTAAGTCTGGGATTGTTTAAGCACATCTTTCCAACCCCGCCTGTAGCATATGTAATGTTTCTTTTCTTGAATTAATATAGAATAGCCTAACTTACCAAAAAAAAAAATGAAGTATAGAACACTAAACTATATAAGGATGAAAGTAAAAGTAGTAAATAGGTGAAAAGTTTAAAATATATAGATAAATAATAATAATAATAATGAAGGTAAATAATGAGTTAAAAAAAAAAGGTTTGGTGAAGAGAAGAATAGGAAAATGTAAAGAATAAAGTGGAAGAATTTTAAGATTGGAATATGCATCTCACTAAAAATAGGAAGAAGAAGAAAAGGGAAGATAATGGAATGAAGGTGTGAATCTAAGAGAATAATTTTTATAGCAAATGTATAGTAAATATAGACTTCAGTGTAAGAAGGTGAACTTAAAAAATAGAAAAAAAAAAGTATAGTAAATATAGATTTTAATATAAGAATATGTAGTTAAAAAAGGAAATTGAAATTAAAAACATTTAATTTTAGGTTGTGATTATTTATTAAAAAAAAAAAATTATATGTAGAAAACAACACTTACATGTTATTATTGAATATAAAGATATTAAAATATTAAAATAATTATTGAATTTAATAAAAATAACTAGGATTAAATTTAAATATAAAAAATAATTTTATCTAATTCATCACAACTATCAGATTTCGTTATACATTAGAGGATATTACATAATCCAAAAAATAGATTTAAAATTGCAAATTTTTAATAAAAATGAGATGTTATTAAAGTTACATGATTTTCATCATTAGAGTATGGTAAATTTACATTTCTTTGTTTTTATTTGATACATGAATACAAATCGTGAGTATTTTAATATAATTATTCATGTATTTGCATACCAACAAAATTGATATAAGGATTAAGTCTTAGCTTAAAATAAAATGATGTAAACAAAAATAATAATAAAAAAAATATATAAAATAATAAAATATGAGGCATGGGAAGTATAAGAAAATATTAAAGATTAAGTTTGAAGAATGTTAGGTTTCAATTCTAACCTTTTTATTAATGTAATAAGTCTAAGGGGTCTAGTAAGAGTCATGATTAGTTAGTTTAATAAATAAAGCATGTAATCATTGTAAGTGGTTGATCCACATTATGAGAAAATGACCACAATTAGATATAACTGGCCATAGCTAATAAATAAAATGGTAACTCACATTATGCAAGGGACCACGATTAGTTAGGGTTTTGGGTCTCATGAAACTATATATTGTCGAAGATAGTAAGGGAAGTTTTGTTTTGTGTTCTATAATTGGCCTCTGATCTATTGGAGGTTTCCCTCTCAAAAAGGCAAGTGAAGAATGTATTTTCGTGTCCTGGCAACGGAATCATTTGTTGGCAAGAGAACAGGTCTCGCAGAGAAGACTCGGGTTTAGGGTTGGGGGCCAACAAGGTTTTCCGTCATAGTCTAGATTCACGCCAGCATTTACACTCTACTCCGAAGGGCAGAGAGTCTCACCCGAGGCGTGCCGCGACCCTACTGTGATCAGGAGCAGATTGGTATCATCTCCACAACATCCAGACAGGTGAATCAAAGCTAAACCAAGGTCCTAAACAGTCATGACATAACATTCCATAACATGCACTCTTCAGGAAAATAGTTAAACTAACGATAAACAAAATTTTAAACGTAGCTTATAACAGCACTCATTCATACTTAGAACCCCATATCAGAACAACACTCCTGAATATATTAATCATCAGCCATCAAAGGCGAACTATTACAAGGCTCGGCTACATATGAGCATAGAACAGAGAAAAATACAGCAAGTCCCTAGGGACAGAGAGAAACCACAGTAACCCAGAAGAGAGGATAATAGTGCAACCCAGACAGAGCTCTCTTGCGGCTCCCTGTTGCCTCTTCCCATCTGTGCCAACCTCCCCATCCATTGGCTGGCTGCCTATTTGTTCTCCTGCCCACGCGACTGACAGTTCCTCCTTCTTTCTTGCTCAGCTATCTTTCATTTCTTTCTGTTCACCGGGAGTTCATTGCTTGTTTCCTTCTGCGCCCTTCCGCTGTCTATGCTCGCTCCTGCAACAACCGCGACACCTTTCCTCTGCCCCTCTGCAACCTTGACACATTCCTACCTACTGAGGTTGCATTCTGCCACGTGATTTCCGTAACTAAAAATCTCTTGATTTCCAAAACAAGGTCCCCAACAGGCCCCGACCACATCCTTTTGACTCGCCCCGAGTCAATTGTCCTGAGCCATCTCCACTTCCATGGGTCCGCCCGACCCTGTGCCCTGTTCTGGCTGCACACCTTCTCCTTGTTGTCCAAACAAGGGCCCCAACTCTAGGACCTTGATTAGAGCTAAAGCTTTAAGCTCTTGGAAGGTTGCCACCCTCACATCAACTCGTTGGTCTCAGCCATGATTTTTGTGACAACTTCCTCCCCGGCAAGTGCCAGCATGGCGCCAAATACTGTGTTGATCTGTGTGTCGGCCTCAAAGGCCAATTGATGCATCGTTTGGGGGCTGATTCTGATATACTTGAAGAATAGTTCTCTATCTCTTCTCTTGACTCTCCTCTTCTGGACACCTTCTCTGCTCTGGTTCTGCTCCAACTTCCCTGCTCTTTCGAACGTTTCTAACTCTAACTTGGATTTTTCCGGCATTATCGCGCTTTTTTGCATGCAATTTATGTAAGTAACTGGCACAGGTGAGGTTGATGAGACCCCATAACTAATTAATTTTTCCCTGGCTTCTCCCGTGGCTACGATCGTGTGATCAGTTCGCTGCTGAGGTGGGTTCTGACACTGCTAACTGTGGTTTTTGAATTTGGGCAGACGCGACGGCTGGTGGTTATGTCTAATTATGGAAAATTTATTACGGTATGGATAATGCTAATTATGGAAATTATTTCCAAATATTGGTGATCCTACGGACTGACACCGGTACTATGCTAAATGATGATGGGTTGATGTTCGGCACGCTTTTCTTCCTGACATGGATGACATGTTGGACACTACCCCTCCCTGACCACTTATGGTTGCATTGTGGTCTCCGCAACCGAGCTGATATTTATTCTATTATGGTAAACCTTGTTGGAAAAATACTGAGAGGGGGGGGGGTGAATCAGTATTTAGTGCAGACAGAGAAACTTTTTACTTTTCCTTCTCTTAAACCCATATGCTACTTTAATGAATGAAACTCACGTATACACGCGGATATCAGAAAGAAAACTCGCGTATTCCCATAAATCTAATTATGCAATTATCTTTTAACTCAGATCATTGCATCATTCATTCATCAGATATTTAGAAAACAGTAAACAGGAGCAGTAAGAACAGAATAAATCATCACACACAAATGAACACCAGGATTTAAGGTGGAAACCCAATTTGGGAGAAAACCACCGCTACCGTCGTCTCAGTCTTCAATTTTATTATATAAAGAAAACTTCTTACAACCATGTACTGGCGCATACTCATACCAGCACGCAGGCACCCACCTGCAGAAGGTTACAACATTCTCTTGTTTACCAACCTCTCCTAGAAGGGAGCTACAACCCCCTGCACTCGTTTACCAGCCTCTCCTGGAAGGGAGCTACTACCCCCTGATATTAACTCCAACTTCTACACACAGAAAGCTTCTACATACATACTGAAGGCTTCAACCCTCAGATCCACTGCAGACCACGTTTCATCAATTTTCAAACTGGATCCAACAGCTCCAACTCAACCCTTCACTTATCAACAAACATACTTTTCCCAATGCTTCAAACAGAACAATGAAACCACTGTAACCAGAATATCAGAGATATCCCAGACTTCAGAACAAGTATGCAGAAGCACATTCAACCTTGAGCAACCATTTGATCAGATATCATACGTGCTTTTATTTAACCATACCCGCATATATACGCGCTTTAGATGACGCGAACTCGCGTATAGATCTGTGCATTTATCAGAACAACCCTAACTGTCCATACACGACTTTGTTGAAACAGATCCGCGTATACACGCGCCGTCCATGAAACGAACCTGCGTATAGATCTATAAAAGATAAACTTTGCAGAACAGACCAGATCTATGAACTTACCCAAATTTCTTCAACTTCTTCACCAGATTTGCGCTAGGTCTTCATTACTTCTTTTCAGATCATCCAAGAGATTCATCATTTCAAGATCTAGAGATCTTGATCCTTCATCATGTTCATAGATACATCATAGATTCAGATCTACCAATTAAGAGCAGAGTTCAACCATGCAGATATACTTCAGAGTGAAATATTCATTAAAGCCCAGACACTTGCACCCCCTTTGCACAATGATTTTCTTCTCCTTATATAGGTTTACCCTTTATCAATACCATGACCCAAAACCACACCACTTCCGATGGTATTGCTGGACGGGATCAAATAGACAACCCAGCGCTCAATACAATGGGTCAATACCATGGTAGTAACCCCTGGTTTTACACTTTTAGAGCGCAATTGAGCATACGCGACTTGGCACGTACTTTCCCGTGTGCATACAATACTTCTCCTAGATAAACCCGCATATGCCTTGAGACACACACCTTTCATCATTGGTCTAGCACATACTGGAATTCCTTTCATCATTACATCTGAGCTGATCTGTAGACACATCAGATTTACATCATTAATTAGTATATCAAGTCAGTTTGTATCAAGTACAAATTTCATCAAGTAGGTTGCCATCATCTTCTTCAAGTGTTGCCATCATCTTTATCAAGTGGGTTGCCATCAAGGACAGCACTCTGCATCATATTGCCAACAATCTCCCCCTTTGGACTTGATGGCAACCACGATGGTGTTTGATCACAACAGATAGATACATTAAGCATAATGATATTCTCCCCCTATTCAAACACCATGTCACTCTCCCCCTTTGACATCAAGGGCAAAGGGTGGATCAACACCAACACAAGGTTTTTCTCCTCATGTTGAAAGAAGAGTGTTGTAGATCTGATGTGCACTGAAGTTACCATGCTCCCCCTGAGTTCATGCCGGATCTTCAAACATGTTTTTCAATGAAGTACATGACTCTATGACCTTCCTATCACCAAGGACTCATACTTACATCAAAGATCCAACCAAGTGGATTTACAGATGAGACTCAAGTACCCAACCAAGTGGGTTTACACATTTTGACTCAGCTACCCAACCAAGTGGGTTTACACATTTTGATCCAATTACCCAACCAAGTGGGTTTACACATTTTGATCCAACTACCCAACCAAGTGGGTTTACACATTGAACAAGTCCTTACATGACTGAATATTACAATTTACATCATAGGTCTCAACATGACCTTTTCATCAAATTACAAATATGACTCTTTATACCCAAGACAAAAGGATCTCAAGAGAGAGATCATAATTCAGAATCATCATAATGCCAACAATACATTATTCTCAACAAGGCTAACGCTTCCCTGAATATGTGCATCCAATGCATCCTTTCCATGTGACCAAAGCTCCCCCTTTGCTTGTGCATCCTGAACACTTTCAACAGCAAATCATCAAGGCATCTTCACCCAAAATCAGAGAATGAAACAGAAATATAAGAGCCGAAATACCACCAGAGACTCCAAATAGCATCAGAGATACCAAACAGCACCATAGCTTGTGCTGAAGAAATGTTGACCCAGAAAAATTGTTAGCAACCACACATAAGCGGTTTTCTGTGTATGAACTCGCGTATATACGCGACTGTCTTTCAGGAAACCCGCGTATCCAAATTAATCTTCAGAATTTTAATCAGATCTGATCCTCTGCATGGCAGAGACTACTCCCAACTTCTGTCTGAGATATTTGAATGCTTCCCTGGGCAGAGGTTTGGTAAATATATCAGCAACTCGTTCTTTGGAGGGAACATACTCCAACTTCACCTTTTGTTCAAGCACTTGTTCACGTAAGAAATGATACTTGATGGGAATGTGCTTGGTCTTGGAATGCATAAAAGGATTCTTTGAGATACTGATGGCACTTGTATTATCACACATAATGGAAATAGGAGGTGAACATTTGATTTGGAAATCTTGTAAGGTTTGCATCATCCAAAGAATTTGAGTGCAACATGATGCGGCAGCCACATACTCTGCTTCTGCTGTAGATAAGGCAATAGAGCTTTGCTTCTTGCTGAACCAAGATACTAACCGGGGCCCCATACAGAATGCACCACCACTAGTGCTTTTCCTATCATCAACATTTACAGCCCAATCTGCATCAGTGCAAGCATGAAGAGTAAGATCAGCATTCTTTGGATACCATAGTCCAAAGTCTTGAGTTCCTTGCAGATATTTGAATATTCTTTTGACAGCCTTAAGGTGAGATTCTTTTGGATTAGCTTGGAATCGTCCAACAATCCCAACTGCATGCATAATGTCTTGTCTAGTCCCAGTGAGATAAAGTAGACTTCCTATCATAGATTTGTAATCTGGTTGGTTCACCATGGGAGAATCATCATGAGAACTGAGATTACATCCGGTTATCATTGGTGTACTTACAGGTTTGCACTCTTCCATGCCATACTTCTTCAGAATTTTCTTAAGGTATATTTCTTGTGATAAGAATATACCATCTGCAGTTTGATGCACTTGCAAGCCAAGAAAGAATGTTAGTTCCCCAAGTAAAGACATTTCAAATTCTTGTTGCATGAAAGAAGCAAATTTTTGACTCATAGATTCTTCATTAATTCCAAAAATGATATCATCAACATATACAAACACAATCAATAGTTTATCATTTTCAATTTTTGTGTATAAGTTGCTATCAGCAGACCCCTTTGAAAATCCTTGTTGATGAAGATATTTGTCAAGACGATAATACCATGCCCTTGGAGCTTGTTTGAGACCATATAGAGCCTTTTTAAGTTTACAAACAAGATTCTTATCATTTCCCAAAATGAATCCCTCTGGTTGTTCTATATAAACTTCTTCTTCAAGATCACCATTGAGGAAAGCAGATTTGACATCCATTTGATAGACTTTTATTTGTTGAGAACTTGAAAAAGCAAGAAACATTCTTATGGCTTCAAGTCTAGCTACAGGAGCAAAAGTTTCTTCAAAGTCTATACCTTCTTGTTGAGTATACCCCTTGCAAACAAGTCTAGCTTTGTTTCTTACAACATCCCCATTCTCATTTAACTTTTTTTTGAATATCCATTTAGTTCCAATGACATTTTTGTTATGAGGTCTTGGTACTAATTCCCAAGTGTGATTCTTTTCAATTTGATCAAGCTCTTCATTCATGGCTTGAACCCAACATTCATCTTTGCTAGCTTGATTGACATTGTGTGGTTAAATAGTGGATAGAAATGCCAGATAGCTAGAGGATCCTACAAGAGTCCTTCTTGTTTGTACACCTGATGCCTTATCTCCCAAAATCTGAGATTCTGGATGATTCTTTTGAACATATTTGGAAGGAGCCTTTTCAGATAAATCATCTTTAGGTTCTTTATTGGATCCACTGTCTATATCATTCCTATTTGATGTAGAAGGACAATAGTCACCATCATCTTCTTCTGTTGTTTTTTTTTCTTCTTTAAGGGCTGCAGGAGACTCATCAATGACAACATCAATACATTCAACAATCTTTTGAAGCCTTTTATTGTAACATTTGTATGCTCTGCTTGTAGATGAGTAACCAAGAAGTATCCCTTCATCTGATCTAGGTTCAAACTTGCCAAGCTTTTCATCATTATTTTTGATAAAGAATTTACTTCCAAAAACTCTAAAATGCTTCACAGAGGGAGAATTACCATACCAGAGTTCATATGCAGTTTTGTCACTATTTACCCGAACATGTGCCTTGTTGAGAATGTTTGTTGCTGTATGTGATGCTTCTCCCCAGAAAATGTCAGGTGTTCCAGAATCATCAAGCATAGCTCTAGCCATTTGTTGAATTGTTCTATTCATTATTTCTGCTACGCCATTTTGTTGTGGGGTGCCAGCTACAGAGAACTGTCTTTTTATGCCATGCTGTTCACAAAATTCAAGGAATTCATTTGATTTATATTCTCCTCCTCGATCAGATCTAAGACACTTGATTTTTAGATCTAATTCATTTTCCACTAGTGCTTTGAAGATCTAAAATTTTTCAAATGCTTCATCTTTGTGTTTAATCAACCCAATCCAACACATCCTAGAGAAATCATCAATAAATAAGATATAGTATTCTTCCCCACGTGGTGAATTTTTCCTCGTAGGTCCACATATGTCAGTATGAATAAGTTCAAGAGGCTTACTTGATGATCCTTCTTTGGCATTAAATTGTACTCTGGTCTGCTTACCGAATTGGCAAGATTTGCATATGATACTCTCTGGTAGAGTAATATTGGGAAGACCATGAACAGCTTTAAGTCTGCTTGATTTTTTGATTTTAGAGAAGCTCAGATGCCCCAGCCTTCTATGCCATAGCCAATTTTCTGAAGATTTGCTCAAGTAACATTGATCTTTGCAGTTCTTCAATACATACAGGTTGCTTGGAGTTCTTTTGCCTTTTATAATAGTTTTACCTGTATCAAGATCACGAACCACACATTCTTTTGAACTAAAGACAACTTCAGTTCCTTGATCACACATTTGACTTACACTTAAAAGGTTATGCCTTAATCCATCCACATACATGACATCATTAGCCTTCACTTTTTCTTTTAAAAACACGGACCCTTTTCCTTTAATTACAGCAGGGGTATCATTTCCAAATGTAACTTTCTTTTCCTTTTCTAGAGCATTATATGCAAGAAGTTTTCTTTTGTCACCTGTCACGTGTCTTGAACATCCACTATCAATGTACCATTGATTTTCTTCACCTTCTTCAAATAACGCTATCCCACAATTTTCAACCTGTAATTCCTTCTTTTTCCATACTTTGGAACTTGAAGGAAAATCTTGTTTTAGCTGGACTTTGCTCCTGCATTCAGATTCTAAATGGCCAAATTTATTGCAATAAGTACCTTCAACTTCATTTTGAAGAGGAGAAAATTTGTTATAGGTGTTCTTCTTTAGTTCAATATCCATCCTTTTCTTTCTTGCTTCTCTTGTCATGATGGTTTTATAGGCAACACATTGAACATCTTTATGATCGAAATTGTGACATGAGAAACATTGTCCATTGAAGTAGAAATTTTTGCGATCATGAAATCTTCTATTTGAATTTACCTGTTGGTTGTAGCTTCTTTGAAAGACATCCCTGTTAGTGTTCCTTGAATGGTGATGATCATGCTTTACCTGTAAAGATTATTTATTCCCTTGCTGAGTGGCTGAATGTAGTAAACTAGCTCTAGCTGTTTATAGATAATTTGGTGCTGAAGCCAGAGAGGATTCTCCGGTATATCCAAGACCTGTCTTTATAAGAGGAGAATGTTGTACCTTGATAATATCATCTAAGGTTTTAGATCCTTTAGCAAATCTAAGATTCAGAGTCTTTTCTTTCTCAAGTTCTTTTCTTAGACTTACTACTTCACATTCTAAATTCTCATTGTGTTTCTTCGCTTCTTCATTCTGCTTTTTCAGAGTCTCTATGATTATTTTACTTTCTTCCAAGCATATTTTGAGTTGATTGTTTTGATCAAGAATATCATTGTAGCATCCATAAAAACATCCTTGTCTTCTCTAGAATCTTTTTCAAATGCCATGAGAAGTCTAAGATCTTGTTCACATTCTTCCTCACTATTAGATAACCCATCACTGTCTTCATTAGTATAGTAACTTTTCTTAGTGCTAGATCGGTTCTTATTCCTTCTTGCTACTTCTTTCCCTTTAGCAGATGTTTCTTTATAAGGACACTTTGCAACATAATGACCAACTCTTCCACAATCAAAACATTTGAAAGGAAGCTTACCTTTGAATCTTCCGGTTCCTAGTTGGAGTCTTCTCACAAAGTTTGCCTCATCTTCTTCTGAGATATATCCAGATCCTTCTGCTTTTTGAATTTATTTCCCTTTTGTAGAAGCTTTAAAAACAGCTTCTTTGACTTCAGATGGTCCTCCTCTCCTCATTTCATATGAAGTCAGTATGCCATGAAGTTGCACCACAGTAAGAGTTTGAAGATCCTGTTTTTCTTCAAGAGCAGAGACTTTTGATTCAAATTTTGCTGTTAGTGATCTTAAGATTTTCTCAACCAAAGTAGATTCTACTATTGTTTCTCCTAGGTTTCTCATACGATTTACAATATCATCAAGACGTAAAAAGAAACTAGCAATACTCTCATCATTATGCATTCTCAAGTTTTCATATTCAATTCTGAGAGTTTGGAGTTTTGCACTTTTTACCTTTGCATCACCTTCATAACTTAGGATGATTTTGTCCCATATTGCCTTTGTTGTATTCAGCTGCATAACCTTGACAAATTCTGATTCAGTTAGACTTCCCAATAGTGCATTGACCGCCTTTGCATTTGTTTCATAATTCTTCTTTTCCGTCGGATCTGTTGGTACTGCTGCTGGATATTGATATCCTTGTTCAACAATGGCCCATATATCTGCTCCCATAGACTAAAGATAGGATCTCATCCTTATTTTCCAGAAGATTAAATTACTTCCGTTAAAGAGCGGAGGCTTGATAGATGCTGTTCCATCTTGATTGCTCATCTTGCTTGATCTTCCTTCTAGCGTCTAAGCTTTTTTAGAAGGACCTGCTCTGATACCAATTGTTGGAAAAATACTGAGAGGGGGGTGGTGAATTAGTATTTAGCGCAGACAGAGAAACTTTTTACTTTTCCTTCTCTTAAACCCATACGCTAATTTAATGAATGAAACTCGCATATACACGCGGATATCAGAAAGAAAACTCGCGTATTCCCAGAAATCTAATTATGCATTTATCTTTTAACTCAAATCATTGCATCATTCATTCATCAGATATTTAGAAAATAGTAAACAGGAGCAGTAAGAACAGAATAAATCATCACACACACATGAACACCAGGATTTAAGGTGGAAACCCAATTTGGGAGAAAACCACCGCTACCGTCGTCTCAGTCTTCAATTTTTATTATATAAAGAAAACTTCTTACAACCATGTACTGGCGCAGACTCATACCAGCACGCAGGCACCCACCTGCAGAAGGCTATAACCTTCTCTTGTTTACCAGCCTCTCCTGGAAGGGAGCTACAACCCCCTGCACTCGTTTACCATCCTCTCCTGGAAGGGAGCTACTACCCCCTAATATTCACTCCAACTTCTACACACATAAAGCTTCTACATACATACTGAAGGCTTCAACCCTCAGATCCACTACAGACCACATTTCATCAATTTTCAAACTGGATCCAACAGCTCCAACTCAACCCTTCACTTATCAACAAACATACTTTGCCCAATGCTTCAAATAGAACAATGAAACCACTGTAACCAGAATATTAGAGATATCCCAGACTTCATAAAAATTATGCAGAAGCACATTCCACCTTGAGCAACCATTTGATCAGATATCATACGTGCTTTTATTTAACCATACCCGCGTATATACGCACTTTAGATGACGCGAACCTGCGTATACATCTGTGCATTTATCAGAACAACCCTAACTGTCCATAGGAGACTTTGTTGAAACAGATCCGCGTATACACGCGCCTTCCATGAAACAAACCTGCGTATAGATCTATAAAAGATAAACTTTGCAGAACAGACCAGATCTATGAACTTACCCAAATTTCTTCAACATCTTCACTAGATTTGCGCCAGGTCTTCATTACTTCTTTTCAGATCATCCAAGAGATTCATCATTTCAAGATCTAGAGATCTTGATCCTTCATCATGTTCATAGATACATCATAGATTCAGATCTATCAATTAAGAGCAGAGTTCAATCATGCAGATATACTTCAGAGTGAAATATTCATTAAAGCCCAGACACTTGCACACCCTTTGCACAATGATTTTCTTCTCCTTATATAGGTTTACCCTTTATCAATACCATGAGCCAAAACCACACCACTTCCAATGGTATTCCTGGACGGGATCAAATAGAAAACCCAGTGCTCAATACAATGGGTCAATACCATGGTAGTAACCCCTGGTTTTACACTTTTAGAGCGCAATTGAGCATACGCGACTTGGCACGTACTTTCCCGCGTGCATACGCTACTTCTCCTAGACAAACCCGCGTATGCCTTGAGACACACACTTTTCATCATTGGTCTAGCACATACTGGAATTCCTTTCATCATTACATCTGAGCTGCTCTGTAGACACATCAGAGTTACATCATTAATTAGTATATCAAGTCAGTTTCCATCAAGTACAACTTTCATCAAGTAGGTTTCCATCATCTTCTTCAAGTGTTTCCATCATCTTTATCAAGTGGGTTGCCATCAAGGACAACACTCTGCATCATATTGCCAACAAACCTATCTATGTCATCTCGAGTGCGAGAGAGTTATTGACGCTAATCTACCCTACCTACTCCTCTCGGTTGCGAGAGTTATTGAAATTGAAATGAAAAAATTACTCCCGGTAGGGTTTCAGGCGTGCGCCATTGACCCATCCTTGTAGAACCTGGCCGTTCGACTGTGCCAAGCGAACTGCTCCCGACGGTTTGATCTCTATGACATGAAATGGTCCTAGCCAATGCATCTGCAATTTCCCTGGGAACTTCTAGAACTTGTTGTCGTATATCAAGACCTTGCCTCCAATTTGGAAAGTCTTATGCTTGATATGTCGATCATGCCAATCTTTCTGCCTCTCCTTTTCTACTGTCTGCTGAAATTCTGCAAGAAACCGTCCTTTCTCAAGTTCCTGTACCTCGTGCAATCGCTCTTTTAAAGATTCCTCTTTAGATAGTTGCAGTTTTGTTGTGATCAGAAGGCTTGGTACCGTGAATTCCGTTGGGACTAGTACTTCTCTGCCATAAACCAGCTAGAATGGTGTTTGGTTGTGTAGTCGTTTTACCGTTGTGCGGTATGCCCACAAGGTTGCTGGTATCTGTTCGTCCCAGTCATCACGCTCTGCGTTGCATATATTTGTCAGGCCTTTTTCCAGTATCTTGTTAAATGCTTCCATTATGCCATTCGCCTGTGGATGATATGGGCTTCTTTTATAGTGTTGTTCAGGAATTGCTGCAGTAGGGACTTAATGGTGTCATTGATGAAATGTGTACCCTGGTCGCTGGTTAGGATTTTTGGACACCCAAATCGGCTGATTATGTTTTCAAATATGAATCTAGCGGTAGTATCTACAGTACAGTTCCTTACTGGCACAACTTATGCCCAGCGGGTCAAGTAGTCTGTCATCGTTATTATGTACCTTGCCTTTGAATTTCTTGCAGGCGGTGTAATTGGTCCTACAAAATCGACTGCCCATTTCTCGAATGGCTAGAGTATATTTATGGCATGAAGCAGGAGCTCATCCCTGTGGGAGGGTCGTCCGGTCCATTGACATACGTCACATTTCTGAACATACGCTTTATTGTTCTTTTGCATTGTTGGCCACCAGAAACCTGCTTGTAGTACTTTGCGCGCTATTGGTTTAGCTCCCACGTGCCCTCCCGTGACACTATTGTGGCTTTCCCATAGTATAGCTTCCCTTTCATGATTCAGAACACATCTTCGAAGAACTTGGTCTAGCCCCATCTTGTATAATTGTCCTGCTATCAGCTGATATTCCGCACCTCGAACTACCAGATGTTTCTTTTGTGTTGTAGTATATTCCTGTGGAAACTGCCCTGTGGTGAGGTAGGTAGCTATTTCATTCAGGTAGTCCGGGATGGCTTCTACTCTAAAAAGATCAACATCCGGTAGCTGATCATCTAGAGATCCTCCACTTTCACCATTCTCTAGTCGGGACAAGTGATCAGGCCCTACATTGAGCCTTCCAGGCTTTACAATTACTTCGAATGTGACTTCTTGGAAAAGTAGTAGCCATTGGCAGATTCTCCCTTCTAAAACTGGCTTGTTTAATAGATATTTTAATGCGGAATGATCCGCGAATAATTTGAACTTACCTCCCAACAGGTAGTGGCAGAATTTCTGGAGAGATTACACCATTGCCACTACCTCTCGCTCTGTTGTTGTATAGTTGCGCTCTGTTGTTGACAACTTGCGACTGACAAAATATACCGGATGATCGACTGAAGTGTCCCCCGGTTGAGCTAGGACTACACCAAGCGCAATGTCGGACGCGTCAATGTGTACATGGAACTGTTTGTCCCAGTTCATGTGGATTGGTATTGGCACACTTTCCAATTTTTATTTCAGCATGTCTAGTGCCTCTCTGCAGCTTTCCGTCCACTGGAATTGCTCTAATTTTTTTAACAGTCTTTCTAAGGGCACTGTTATTTTGGCGTAGTTGTAGATGAAATGCCGGTAGTAACCTGTGTGTCCCAAAAGTGACCTTAGCTATTTGATAGTCTCTGGCGCCTCCATATTGACGATCACTGCTACCTTGGCTGGATCTACGCAGACACCCTGATTACATACCACGTGCCCCAGAAGTGTTCCGAATGGTATGACAAATATACACTTCTTCAAGTTCAGCGAGATCTGTAGTTTTCGACACCCATCAAACATTACTCTCAGCAGGCCCACATGATCTTTCAGCATGCTATTCACAGTCCAGTCGTCCATATAGACGTCTAAGAACTTGTGGATGTATTCTCGAAACGCTGCTATCACAATGCGAGAGAAAACTATAGGTGCATTCTTCAATCCGAATGGCATCACGTTGTATGCGAAAGAGCCCCATTCTATAGTGAAGGTTGTCTTTTTCTTGTCTTCTTCTTCTATTCTCACCTGATGGTAACTTGAAAAGCCATCGGTGAACGAGTATGCCTCGTTCCCTGCAACGTTGTCGAGGACTTCGTCACTAAATGGGGTAGGGAATAAATCATGGATACAGGCATTTTTTAAGATTCTGTAATCCACACAGACTCGTATCTATGATTTATTATTTTTTCTTTGTATAACTATGGGGCTTACCCATTCTACCTCTTCTACAGAGAATATTAGCCCGACCTTTAGCATTTTTTCGATCTCTGCTTTCACTTTTCCTTCACCCTTGGGTTTAGATGATATGGTCTATGTTTCACAGGCCTAGCATCAGTATTATCCTCATTTCCCCCATATCTCCTTTTATGCCTTTGAGATCTGCTAATGATGAAGGAAACAAGTCCTCATGCTCCTCAAGTAGACTAAATATTTCCTTTGTTGTTTTCTCGTCCCAGTAGTCTCCAATGGTCGCGAGCTTAGGGTTGTCTTCTGTTCCAATATTTACCTTTTTAGTTCTAAGAGGCAGGAGGTGGATACCTTCGGTAGTTGGTTCTTCTTTAATGTCCCTCTCCCCCTTTTTTTCTTCGAAATACAGGTGCCTGAGATCCTCCAAGTTGTCATCGTCCATCTCAATATTAATCTTGTTAGATACCTTGGTACCGAAGTGACTAGTCATCCGTCTGTCGACTATCAGGGAAGAATAGTACCTACTTGATAGCTTGCAAAGCTTGTGTAATTTTCTCTTTTTTTCCTTCAAAGGTGAAACATTGTATGAATTTCTCCGCAACTTCCTGCCAATTGTGGGTCCCTTTTCTCTTTTCTTCCGTTAAGTACCAGGCCTTTGGGATTACGTCCAGGGAGTGGATAAACCTGTGAACCCACAGTTCCTCGGGGTATCCATCAGCTCTCCATTGTGCTTCACATTTCTTCAGATGGGTTCTAAGGCTTGCATCCCATTGGTACCGGTCCTTCCCCCTGGGCTCTGTCTCCTCTTGAAATCTGGCTTTCATTGCTGCCACCACCTCATCCCATCGCATCAGTGAATTGCGATGGTTAGTACTCCACCATCTTGCAGATGTGGATTGTAATGCCATTTCCATCAAGGGTACTCTCTAGCCTTCTGGCATCGTGTTTTCTATTTTGGCTATGAAAACACTTACAGCGTTCATATCTGACAAGATTGGGTATCCCTGAATTTAAGCCCCAATCCAATTGACTCTTGCAACATTGGAACACCTTCTTGTGTTTGTTTCGTAGCCTCCTTGTTGCCAATCGTCCCATGCTAGTTCTAATCCTAATTCCGAGCTTTGGATACTTCTCCAGCTTACCGAGCCTTCTATTGTCAGGTTGATGTAGTCTTCCCTTCTTTCGGCGGTCATTTGGTAGAGATGGTCCAAGAGCTGAGCATCTTCTCTATTATCCATAGTCTCTGTCTATCTCGGTCCTTGGTAAGGGTCGAGCGGTTGAGTGACTCTGATTTCCCTGTCCTCAAAGATCATCAGTTCTTTCTTTAGATCAATTACTGCATAATTTTCAAAAGCCCAATCGATTCTCAACAGTGCTAGGTACAGATCCTTATCCCCCATGATGTCAATGAATTTGAAGTCCGTAAATTTTTTTACCCTCGCAATGTCAACCTCAACATCCTCCAGTCGGCCGATGGGGACAATGCAATACTGGTTTTCCATCTGAAGTTGGATCGGAGAGTACATCAATCTTGGCTTCCCAAGCACTTCCCAAGTTTTCCTTGGTAAGATGTTGACATCAGATCCCAAATCAAGCATGGTGTCCTTAATTTGGAATCCCGCCACTTGCGTGTTTACTCATAATTCCTTTCATTTCCTTTTTTTGTTTCTCTTTATTCTCTGAACATATTTCTAGTTTGCTTCTTTTGCTTCTTTTGCTCCTACGTTCTGTTTTAGCACCCCTTCCATGTTTTACTTCAACCGTTCCAGCATTGGTGCATTGTTAACAATCTTTAGGAACAGATGGAACCATTCCTGAATTAAGGCTTCAGAAGTATTCTGGGTCTCCTTGTCTTCCTAAATTTTTTGTAAGTCGATTCCTTTGTTTCCCCCCAAGTGGGAAAATGTTTTTGCTGCTTCCTGAAAAAATTGTTTCTGTCGTTCTGGTTTGATCCAGAGCTTTGGGGATGTTGGCCTGATTACTTTTATGGGATCCATAGTGCGTGCATCCTCCCCTGTTATTTTTTCGCCTCGTGTCACTATGGCCACGTTTTTCATTGTTTGAGTTCCCGTTAACCTGGGTTCTGCATTTACTAGATTTCCCCCCCTCTGTCTAGCTCTTTTCTCCCATATTTTGATGAGCTTCGGGCAATATTCTATTGTGTTTGAGTTAATGCGACACTGTGAACACTAAGTTATCCTAGGGAGTGGACACTCTCTAGCCACATGTCCTTCCTGATCGCATTTATAACATCTTACCAGACCTCTACCTCCTGCTTGATCCCCTCTCATGCCTCCCCCTCTTCCTTGGGGAGCTTCATTTACTCTATATGACGGCCAATCCAGCCGCTCCGCCAGGGCATCCAGTGCTCAGCATTGCTCTGTGTTGTGGGTGGTCGAGGCACATAATTCACATTATATATTATTTGGAATGGTGGATTACTTCTGTAAGATCGGACACATGCGAGGTTGATGACCCATACTTTTGCATACCTCACAATATTCGTTGGTGGCTGGACTTTATTGTGCAGGGAACCCCGTGTATTGCTGTT
This sequence comes from Pinus albicaulis, assembly GCA_034641835.2. Lineage (NCBI taxonomy): Eukaryota > Viridiplantae > Streptophyta > Pinopsida > Pinales > Pinaceae > Pinus > Pinus albicaulis. The sequence continues at coordinate 1,221,012,217 of CM076582.1, read as the reverse complement.
GTGGTGGGTATATCCCTTAGGTGTTTATTTGTGCGACCCCTCCTAGTGGTGGGGCCCCCTATGCTCCTGCAGCCGACGTCCCCATAATTTTTCCTTGCAACCGAGGGAATTCTGTGGCTACATGTCCCTCCACGAGACAGTGCGTGCACCACACGTTTGGTCTCAGTGGTTGCATGGGTTGCTTTTCCTTGATTTTTTCTGTCAGACTGGATATTTGATGCTGCAGACCCATTATCGAGGGGTCCTCTACCATTGTGCCCCCATTGAACTCTTGCGGGTAACCTGCCATGGCTTCTATCTTAACTTCCTGATCCAGAGCATCTTGAAACGTGTCAATCCTTTGTTGAGTCAATGGAGTTTGGGTCAAGGGTAATAAAGCCTTACTGAACTAATCCCTCTGATGGTTTGGATTAATTGGATAGCTGAGTTTCCCAATGGCATCCTTGAATCTCCGCATCAAATCCCAAGCAGTTTCTCCTTCTCTCTGCTTGATCTCCCACATCTCTAACAGGACTTGTTGGTCCGTCTGAGGTAGTTTGAATTCCTTAATGAAATCCCTCTTTACATCAGCCATCGTTGGATTCGAGTGAGCCTCCAACCATTTCATAAACCATCGTAGGGCTCTCTCCCTAAGAGTGGTCTGAAACTCTATCAACTTCCCAACATCTAGTGTCTGTCGTGCCCTCCAGATGGCCTCACAGAGATACCAGTGTTGTTCGATGTCGTCATTCCCTTTCCCAGAGAATTCTGGGTACCGTGTGAGTGATCCCGCCATGCTTACTTGAATGGGCGGTATTAAAATGAAGTCGTTGGATCCTGGTTGTGAGATGGGGCCACTAGAAATCCTGCTACTAGCTTGTGCTCCAGTTGGAAACTGAATGTGGTGCAATCTACTTAATTCACATAACTTAACAAAAATTTCACTTATGGGCTTGTAAAGCACCAGGGGAAGGTCGGGATAAGAGCTACTAGAACTATGGGGACTAGGAATACCTTGAGATATGGATGTCGGCCTTTCTTGAAAGAGTTGCTCCATTGAACCGTGCATCTCCACATCGAACACCCCCTCTGGGCGCGCATCTGTACCTTCTTCGTCAGACTTCTTTCCTTGCTCCACCTGGGCTGGACTCCTATACACCTGCCACACTTATTTCATGACCCCTCCTATATCCTGGGGACCAAACTGACCTTCCATTCCTTTCATCATCTGAGGCGCCTCCTCGTTTTCCCTCCGACTGCTTCCTTGTCTCTTCAACTCCTTCATCACCCTCTCTCACCACCTTTCTGAAATTTATGCCCTCTGATGTGCTCGCCACGCCCTAATCATGTTGGCAGTCTCAACATCCATACTCCTACTCCCACTTCTCACGGTTCTAATAACATTTCTCCCTCAATCCCTTCCCCCGACACTGGGGGTTTTACGCTTCCATCCCTGCTTTCTGGAATCCCATCAGTCCTTCATCTACCATTAATACCTTGATCCACAAGGGAATATCCTTCAGTAGTTTCCCCCTTAACCCAGATCTAAAAGTACTTTTTTCCCTTGAGAAATACTGGTAGCACTTGGCTGCAAACTTTACTATATATCCTTCCAAAGTAGATTCCACCCAAAAATCTATAGCTCGAGTTAAGTCGGTGTTTAACCGATGAAGAGTCACCAGATCCTCGTGTGCCCACTTACGATTGATCTTCCACGTCTTTCCCTTAATGGTCTTGGTCTGAAGCCTCCACAACCAGTTATAGAGTTATTATGGGAACTTTCCCTAAAAGATTTCGTAGGTATCACTAGCAAAGTCAGAGAATAGGACCAAGTCTTTAATCGTCTTCTCCTTCTATCGTCTCAGCTCAGCATGTTGAGCTATGAATTGATCTAGGTGGTTATCCCACCAGCTTCTTATTTCTCTTTCGAAGATCCGAGATACCATGATCTAGCTCCCAAACGTATTTTCGTGTCCCGGCAACAGAACCATTTTTTGGCAAGAGAACAGGTCTCGCAGAGAAGACCCAGGTTTAGGGCTGGGGGCCAACAAGGTTTTCCGTCGTAGTCTAGATTCACACCGGCATTTACACTCTGCTCTGAAGGGCATAGAGTCTCACCCGAGGCGTGTCGCGACCCTACTGTGATCGGGAGAAAATTGGTATCATCTCCACAACATCTAGATAGGTGAATCAAAGCTAAACCAAGGTCCTAACAGTCATGACATAATATTCCATAACATGCACTCTTCAGGAAAACAGTTAAACTAACGATAAACAAAATTTTAAACGTAGCTTATAATAGCACTCATTCATACTCAGAATCCCATATCAGAACAACACTCCTGAATATATTAATCATCAGCTGTCAGAGGCAAACTATTACAAGGCTCGGCTACATATGAGCATAGAACAGAGAAAATTCAACAAGTCCCTAGGGATAGAGAGAAACCACAATAACCCAGAAGAAAGGAGAACAGTGCAACCCAAACAGATCTCTCATGCGGCTCCCTATTGCCTATTCCCATCTGCGCCAACCTCCCCATCCATTGGATGGCTGCCTGTTTGTTCTCTTGCTCGCGCGACTGACAGTTCCTCCTTTCTTGCTCGGTTTTCTTTCGTTTCTTTTTGTTCACCAGGAGTTCATTGCTTGTTTCCTTCTGTGCCCTTCCGCTATCTATGCTTGCTCCCACAAAAACCGCGACACATGTCCTCTGCCACTCCGCAACCTTGACACCTTCCTGCCTACAGAGGTTGCGTTCCGCCACGTGATCGTTGCAACTCAAAATATGTTGATTTCCAAAACAAGGGCCCCAACAGCTTTCAAAAGACTTATTCTCATGCACACCATTCTTAAATATTTTGGGAAGGGATGAAACAACACATTCTTAGATTTTTAGTTGAATGTGACGTATGTCAGCACAACAAAGGGGAAAAATGAAGACATTAGGAACCTTACAACCCTTGTTGCTACCTACTTCTATATGGACAAATGTCTCCATGGATTTCATTATAGGTCTCCATAAATCAGAAAACAATTCAATCATAATGGTGGTAGTGTATTGACTCTCCAAATACACCAATTTTTGTGCCTTATTGCACCCATTCAATCCAACTTTGGTGGCCCAAGTCTTCATGGAAAAAATTACTACATGGCATGCCTACTTCTATTATGTCTGATCACGATCCCACCTTCACTAGAAATTTTTGGTAGGATTTTTTCAAGCTACAAGGCACACAACTCCAAATGAGTACAACATATCACCCCCAGACAGATGGTCAAACCGAACCAGTAAAAAATTGTTTGGATACCTACCTACAGTGCTTTGCTTTGGACAGACAACATCAATGGGTGCAGTGGTTATCTTTAGTAGAATGGTGTTATAATACTAATTGTCATGAATCAACCAAGATGATGTCATATGAGGTGGTGTATGGCCAACTCCCACCTTCGCCAACTTCTTATCTTTCAAGATCTTCAAAATTGTAGGAAGTTAATAAGTTAATTCAGAACCAAGCCAACACACTCACTTTTTTGAAGGATAATATCCATTAAGCACAAAAAAGATGAAGAAACAGCCTACCCAGCATCGCTCAGAAAGGTGTTTTCAATTGGGCGACCAAGTGTTTCTTCGACTCCAACCTTATAAGTCGTCGTCTCTCAAAGAAAATGGATTTCAAAAATTAGCTCCAAAATTTTATGGGCCTTATTAGGTGATTAAGTGTATTGGCTTCGTCGCCTACAAGCTGGCCATGTCGACCACTTCAAAAATTCACCCTATCTTCCATGCCTCTTGACTCAAGAAAGTCGTGGGGCACAAATGCAAGGTTCATACCACACTACTTGAAATGGAAAAGGAAGGTTTTATTTGGCTCCAACCAGAACAGGTCCTAGATTCACAAGAACAACATCTTCGTTGTCACACTATCAAGGAAGTCATCATCCATTGGAAACACACTTTACCAAAATATGTGACATGGGAACCAAAAACTATTCTCTAGAAATTCCCGCAGCTCCAACCTTGAGTACAAGGTTGCTTCTGAAGGGGAAGGGCACATTGTTAGGGTTCGACCCTAACCTCTTTATTAATGTAATAATCCCAAGGGGCCTCGTAAGAGTTATCATTAGTTATTTTAATGAATTAAAAAAGGAAGTATTGTAAGTGGTTGAATCACATTATAAAAAAAGGGACCACAATTATTATAATGAGCCATAGTTAATAAATAAAGTAGTTAACGTGCATTATGTAAGGGACCACTAGTACTTATGGTTTTGGGTCTTATGAAACTATATATTGTCAAATATTGTAAGGGAAGTCTTGTCTTGTATTGTGTAATTGAGCTCTGCTCTACTAGAGGTTTCCCCCTCGAAGAGGCAAGTGAACAATATTGTTATAGATCTTAATAGAATATTTCCATTTTCTATCATCTCATTATGTTACTTTCTATGGCATATCTGCCATATTTCGCACTTCTGATATTTTCTACAGGTCAAGCATACTACAAAGAATGTAAATAGTAAAACAAAGATTTAAGTAAATAAGAATATATATATATATATAATGGAATGAAGGTGATAACTTATAATAATAGTGCTTTTGGAAATAAAATATAAGAATATAAATAAAAAGGTATATTATATATATATTTTAACATAAGAAGGTGAACTTGAAAAGAAAGAAATTGAAATTAAAAAGAAATCATTTTAGACTCTCAATTTTTGGCTTCACTAAAATGAGGATTACATAGAGATACATAAAAGAAATGACATGCAAAAAAGATGTTTTCGTATTGTTGTTTAATATAGAAGGTTGTAGATGGATGTCGATGAAAATGTTGATATACTAAAGTACTTGTTGAGTCAATGAGAATAACTAGATTTATATTTAAATATGAAAATTAGTATATTGGAGTAACATCATAATAAGATGATAGTCCCGTTGATATAGAAATAGAAATTGACATAAAATTTACAAATTGAAATATAAATTAACATATAATCTAAAATTAATGTGTTGATTTCAATGTACATGCATTGATAGAGTACTTTAAAGAAGAATAGGTGACATCTATGTACACAAACAATGCGATGCATTCTGAATTCAACAAGAAGAATTAGAATAAGAAAAGTGCCACTATATTCTACGCATAATCTACCAATGGATTCGCATGGCTACACAGATTAACAATATTGTAATAGGAAAATCAAAAGAGTGAAAAGGAAGACGAACACCATTTCTAGTCATAATCCTAGCAATGCCCATGAGTACCAGTTAGTCTATTAACATCTAAAAATATAATTATGTCTCTTTAACAATAAAAAAAATTAGACATTGGGTTTTGCATGAGATATCATTTCAAGGTTATATGATGCATATATATGAAATCTGGCATGAGGTTTTGCAGAAAACTCTGATATGGAGTGTTGTAGCGAGCGTGGACTTAGGGTTTTTTCAATGAGTGCCAACATGAAAGTATTCATATGGTCGGCCAAGGAAAATTGAACTTTGACACCCTGGACAATGAAAACAATGAAGAAGCCATGTCATATTGTTGTCATCCATGTGTCAAATAGGTTTCCATGCAAACCCACTAAGAAGAATATGAGATGGATTGTAGCGAGTGCCGACATGAATTTGCGGAGGCTATGGTCACTGCTCAGAGAGATCAACATGAAAATTTGGGTAACAATGCCAAGTCAAGGTTCCAAATACATGTTAGGGTTGAAAGGACAGTGGACACACAACTTCAACCATCTTCTTGTAAAGTGTTTAAGGAAATTTCTAACCAGACTCCTCAGGATTTGTGTGTGGGTCCAGATCCTCCTGTCATTCAGTCGTTGGATGCGAAAGGTTATTTCAAGGCCCATAATTCCCAATATTTGTTAAAACCATATATGGAAAATATTTGTGCCTTAGGGTCTGTGAATGGGAGGTTGTATCTTCACTTGTAGACAAAATATATAAGATGAAAATTATTCCAGAGGGGAGTACGAAAATCCTTTATGAGGGTAGGCACTTAAATTTGGAAAATTTCTAAGGTATTATGGCATCAAGAAGGATGCATTTATATATCTCATTGTTGAATTGCAAGGAGGTGCCAAAATAAATGGAGCATCCTCTTCCTCAAAACCCCTCTCATTTAAAGAATCTCTAAAATTTGGTTCTAGATCCCAACGTTCGCAGGCTCTTCTTGGATAGGCCTTTGTGGTAGGAAAAACATTGGAAGCTCCAGCACTCTAGATGAATCCACTTTTCACCATGATGAAGATTCATTTGTATGTTCAACATGCGGTCATTTTTTTCGTTTTAATGGAATATGGCTATCGACTTCTGCCCTCGGGGATTGGGTTTTCCATAATTGGACGCATAACTCAAATTTTATACTGTGTTCCAAAGGTTATTTTATAGTCGTATTCAAGGATCTTGAATACCGACAAAGGGTTTTTGACCAGGGTCCCTGGTTTTGGGTTCATGCGGAACTTTCAATTCAACCATGGTTTCCAGAGTTCAACCCGCTCTCCATGAGGAATTTTGCCACCCTAGTTTGGGTCAGACTCCCAAAATGACCCCTCTAGTGGATTTGACCAGATTTCCTGTAAGCTATTGGAAATTCTATTGGACGCTTTGTCAAAATAGACCGTGAGAGACTAGATAATGGGTTCATATCATTTGTTCGCATTTATGTTGAACTAGATTTAAGTGTAGGTATATTAGACAAAATCATCCTAAAATGGGATGGCAAGGAACATCATCAACCTCTAGATCACAAAAACACAACTTTTAGATGTAAATATTGTTATCAGCTCAGGCATGTTTAGAGTATTCCCTATAGGGGTGTCAGGATCCCCGACACCATGAAAACCCAAATGTGCATGGGGTGATCAGAAGGAAGCTTCAAACGTCAAGAATGAGACAAGTATAAGAAGGAAATCACTCAGCAGGAAAATATATCTTTGGATTCTTCATCCTCGTAAGTTCCTAGGAAAACCATGGTTGCTACGCCTTCGCCCTCAGTGGAAAAGAATCATATAGGTAAGGAGAATGAAATTTAATCAACATTAATTGTGTCTACAGCAAGTGGGCAGAAATGACCTCACAAGTCTGGTCATTCAGATAGTGATAGGGATGTGCATCACTTTGTGGATCTGGTAGCGATGGATCTTTCTTTGAAAAACAAGGATATGGCATTATTCTCAGTTGTAACTGATAAATCTGTAGGATGGGTAGATGTTCGTAGGAGAAAGTGGAAAAAGGAAAAACCCCTGAACACCTCTGGGGTTTGATGTCAAAAAATATATTTTCTCATATGCTTACAGGTAGAAAAAATTCTTAGTATGCCATACTTGGTCGAAGGAATGACCTCCCAAGTTAGTTTTTTTTGTATGTTGTTAACTATATATACTCAATGCAATCCATTTTTCTATTGATAGAAAAATTTGTATCAACTTACAAAAATAAAACAAAACAAAACAAAAATAGTTAGAGATGTGCAAGTTAGAAAATCGTTTTTATTCTAAGAAAACTTGATTTCAATCTACATTTTACATCATTTCTAGATCAAAGGATCTCAAAATTCACATGTACAATGAAATCATTACATTTATTTTAGTGTGCGTGTTTTAATAAACTACTCTCAAGAAGAATAAGTGAGTATGAAAACCATGTGATGAAGTCTGAATCTCAACAAGGGGAAATTAGAATAAAAAAATGTCATTATCTTTTGAAAATAATCTAGTAACATGATAAACTTGGCTAGAAATCAACAAAAATGCAAATGACACAGAGATAATGAAAAAAAGAAGAAGATGAAAATCATTTATAATCACAACTCTATCAAAACCTATGAATACTAGTTAGTCGTTTAACATCTGAAAATATCATTTTCTCTTGAACAATAAAAGGTAGACATAGATGTGTAAGTCGACGAATATTTTTAATACAAAGAAAAATTAATTTTAGTGTAAGGCATTGATTTTAGTGTATATTTTTTTTCATTTCTATTTCAATGCATACAAAATTGATATGTGCGCTCAAATACATGCATTAGAATTTAAACAAAAATAGAAATTGATATTGGAATTCAAAATAACATAGACACGAAAATCAATGCATTGATTTCAATGTACATTTTTCATTCTTTATTAATAAATGCATTCAGAAATTGACATGTACACTAAAATCAATGCATTAGAACTTGAAAAGAAATAGAAATTGAAATCAAAATAAAAAACATAAATAGATATAGAATTTGAAAGTGAAAGTGAAATTGAATAAAATTAGAAATTCGATTGAAATTCATATGTACAAATAAATGCATTTGTTTAAGTGTATATTTTTCATCGTGTTTACATACTCAACCCATCTACAAAGACATGTACACTAAAAATCATTATGTTATAAATTGAATAGAAATGGAAAGTGGAAGTGAAAATAATAGTAATTGAAATTGACATGTATATTAAAATTGGTGTATTAGAAATTGACATTTACACTAAAATCAATGCATTATAAACTAACTAACATAAATCAAAACAAAAATAGAATTTGACATTTACACTAAAATCAATGCAATAATTTATTTGTCTATGCATTGATCTCAATGTAAATTTTTCATGATTCAACATTGTTACTCTATTTCCATTAAATTTATTTCGCCTATAATTCTCGAAACATGCTTTGGAATAATACTTTATATGTTCTCAATAAACTAAGTTTAAAATTATCATATTCATATTAGACATATACTTAAATATAATTGTATCCTCTACAAATTGTGACACTATACTAGGAACTAAAGAAGATATGTTGACATTGATCTTTCTCAAGTATCTTAATCATTTCAATGATATTATCCAGTGCCTTCATCATTAAGTATTGTTTCTTTGATATTATTTGGATTCATAATCATGAAAATTTCAAAGAATCAAGTTCATGTCATACAAGTGTAAATACAAACACACACATGATCATCACTAGAACTAGCAAGTCCATCTTATCTTTGGATATATCATATATCAAGAAAGATCAAATCCCTTGAGATGCAAACCCAAGTTGTGCACTCTTGAAAGAAGGTTTTCACCTAGAGGAATTTGATCCCTCTTGAGACACGATATATCTGCGGTTAAGACATACCTAAGAGAACACAATTTTTTAATTCAAAAAGTTTTCAATTTCATCCATCTCAATACATGACACTTTTGAAATTAAAATGAATACACCCATACAAAGTCCATGTTAAGCATAAAATCGATTACACGTTTTTCTCATACTATAAATATTTATATTCCATATTCTATCTCAGATTAAAAATAAAAATATGCATATAGAATAAATAAACAAAATTATTTTTAATAATAATCTATAACTTTATTTCTAAAATCAATATAAAATTATATATTTTAATTATGCTATATATTAAAATATGTTTATTATTATTAATATATATTTGGTAAATGTCAGAGATCAAATTAACATCTTTCTCTCAAACTAAGTTCTTAAAAAACACCTTTCAACATGATAAATAGCATTAAAAAGGAAAAGGACGAACATCATTTTAATTATTAATAATATGATTGCAAAATAATTTACTTTATTAAAAAATTATTATAACTTTTTTCTAGATTTAAAAAAATATTTTAAGATATATATAATTTAATTTAATATTAACATTTTTCTAATAGATAATTGAGAAACATAAGGTAAGGAAATGGTGTGGATTCACTGAATATTTGTACGAGCTAAATCTATCCAAAAATATCATTTTTTATCAATCATGAAGCATGATCTTGAGAGCATTAAGAAAATTTAACCCTTGACTTTTCAATAAAATGTGTTATAGCAAATGTGTTTTAAGTACGGGGAATCAACCAATTAATTTAACTCTTCAAATTATGTGAATCAGCCAATTAATCTAACCCTCCAAACTATGCAATGTTGTAGTATTAATAAAATGAATATTAGATCTGAATATACACTGTATTCAATTTTTTATATTGTAAATTTGTTTTTTTAATAAAATTACAAACTATTTTTCAATAAAATTTTGATAATATACACCACATTAAAATAATTTTTAAATAATAATAATTTATATTTGTAAGTATAATATTTCTAAACATATAAATAATCAACATAATAAAAACGATATATATATATATATTAAAAATTATTTAAATAAAAATGATAATGATAGATATTTTTTAGAATTTTAATATAAAAATATATTTATTTATATAATATATATAAATATAAATAATATTTTAAAAATTAATATATATTAATAATAATAATCATATATATAAATATAAATAATATTATCAAAAATTAATATATTTTTTTAATAAATTACTTAACATATAAACCACAAACAATTATATAAAAATAAAAAAGTTTTTGTAAAGTCATATTATTGATGAGTAATATTACAAAGCATCATTAATAATTTAAATTATTAGAGGGTATTTACAAAGGCATGATTAATAATTTACTTGACTTTGTTTGTTTGTGGATTTGTAAATGACATATTAATTTTTATACCAAATAACATTAACCAAAACACAACCCTGCAACTGGACCCTCATGACCCCATGTACTGCGTCTGGACCCTCATGACCCTATCTACCGGGTTAGGTCAGGGTGCACTAACATGTGCAGTGATTTCCATTGCCCTACTAAGTTTAAAAGAGAGCATAGTATCAATGTGAGCTGGCTAATACTTATAGAAAAGAAATTAAGAGAATATACTGAGAATTAAACCAAAAAAACAAGACAGGGTATTGAAGACCATGTGTTACACTGACTAACACTTAATAGAACAGAAATAAAGAGAGGATACTATGACAGGTCCGAGGGTACTATCTTGATAATTAATCAAAGACCACGTGCTACACTGATTTTTTCTTTCAGTTCTGCAAGTCTTCACAGGCAAGTGCAGGCAGGTGGGGGCAGGTGGAGATTTTAGAATTTGAATAAATATAAATAGGCGTTATATTGAGGTTTGGAAAGTTATTTCTTTTCAATTTTTTAATTTTTTTTTCAAAGTGTGAATTGTTTTTTGTAATAGTGGAAATAGATTCAGCATTATCAAAAATATACTGCACTCAAAATCTTGAAGTTTGATAGTTATAAACCAGATTTTTTAAACTTTTTATTAAATTTTGACTAAAATTATATCGGAATTTATACTATTTTTAGAACAAGTTTATAGTATCAATAAACTACTCAAATTCAACGAATAAAAATATAAACACTATACAATCATGGCATGAGATTGTACTTTCATTCTTTGTAAAAAAAAAAAAAACTTAATAAGATTGTTTTCTTGTTCTTAATGTTTGTTTTGGATATTGTAGTATAATTATCTATAATATTTGTTTTAGGTTTTGATTTCATAAAATGATTGAGGAGATGATAATTTTTTTTTAAGATTAATATTTTTTTTTAAATACATGTATTTATTTATTTAAAGTTTGTTTTTAAATGTATAAATAAATTCAATTAAGAAATTTTGAAACATTTTAATAGTATACATTAAGCAATTTAAATTTGCAATTCTAACATATTTTTATCCTTTTTTTTATAAAATTGACTTAAAAAATATGTCAAGAAACACCAAAAACATAAAAGTTACACTAAGCTTTTTTTTTTTCTAAAAAAAAAGTTATTTTTGCTTGTGTTTATTTTGGAAGAGGGTTTTCTGAATTTTAATTTAATTATCAATATTGATTAGTTGGATGGTAAGGTTTTAAACTTCAAGGAATATTATGGAATATTTTTAATCATAGGGAATGATGAGATTTATTTCAAAAAGTAATTTTGTCATTTTTTCCTTTTTAATTAAATTGATTAAAAAAAATCATATAAATAAGTTTGATTTGAAATGAGTTATGGTTATTGAGGCATGTGATATTGATAATTCATGGTGTTGATTATGCTATTGTAACAAAGTTTATATACAACTTAAAAAATTTCATTATTAAAAAGGCTTGAATCTTCATAGTTAAAAATATTGTTACATATTTTTTAAATATATGTATATTTCATTCTTTTTCATAAAGATATATACTTAATTTATATATTAGTTTTCTATAATAATAATAATTTAATTAATTTTTATAAGTTTTTAATCTTTGCAATGTGAAACAAAGTATAAAATTTATGTATAGTGAATTAATGTCCATCAATAATCACCAATAATTTAATTTAAAAAACTATATAATATATGTAATTTTTTAATATTAAAAAATACAAATTTTAATATTAAAAAAAAAAAATTTTAAAAAAAAAACAAAAACATTAAAAAAAACAAAAATTTATTAAAAAAATTTCAGAACTTATATATTATTAAAAAAATAAAATTTCTAAAATCCATATAAACTAAATATAATTAAAAATATAGAAAATTTATAAAATTCATATAAACTAAATATAACGAAAAATAAACTTATAAAGTTTTCAAATTAAGAACCAAAGAAATACACATCTTTTTAAACGAGAAATACTAACACATGAAACCACTATTTGCAACCAGGAGAGCTCAGTGGTGCAGATACTATAAATATTATTGCAAAGCAAGAGGATTAATGCTAGTTTTCCATGATATATACTTTATGGGAACACCGACCCAGCATTTTCAGTACCTTAATGAATGTAAGGGAACACCGACCGTCTCTTCATCCATACCATCCAAATCTTAAATGTAAGGGGTGTATATATTCATCTATCTCTATCCAAATCTAAATATTTATCCATATTTGGCAATGACGAATCCAAATCTAATATGTAATATTTAATACAGTTATGATGGATGATATATAGATTATTTATCTAACTATACAGAATTTAATGTTAGGTGAATAATTTATAAATCATTAAATACTAGTTAGCATAGTAAACATTTATATCATCCAATGCCTTTACTCCCTATCTTAAGGTTTGGAAACCAAAATAAAATTGCGTTGGTTGTGGCCTTTTTCATTTTGAAAAAACAATATCTATCAATAATGGTTCTAAATGAAATCATATTTGCTTGCAAATACTCTCTAGAGTGATAAAAAGTTCTATAATTTTTGTTTTGTTTAATGATATATGATATCCTTATAGTAAGTTTTATATTTTTTATATTTTTTGTTTTGTTTAATGATATATGATATCTTTATAGTCTTTTTAAGTTTTCTCTAGAGAATAAATCATCTCAAATATGAAAGAATTAAATGCTTGTTTTTTTTATGGTATTTAAAGAATACTAAAGAATTAAGTGAATATATTAGATAAACCTCACCAAGAGATCCTTCCTCCACCGGGAGCAAATGACACTAGTAAGTTAGCTAATTAATTCTAACTTAGAGAATTTGAGGTTGGTATGCTAACTTTTGTCTAGAATGGAAATGATGAAAATACAAAGTATAAGGAACTCTCTATAGGTTTCCTAAAACTTGTGGCTCTTGGGATACTAAAAAACACAAAATCCTTTTTTTATGATCTCTCTATATCCACACTAAGTTATTCTACTCTACTATGGAAAAAAATCCACAAGAAAATATAATGGAAACCATTTTCCTCCTAATATCCCAATTATAACATAACTTGATAGCCAACTAGGGGTTAGATTTGACCCATTCAACCCTCAACATGAGTTACAACTTGTCCCTTCTAGATTCTTCTTCATTGTCCCCATGTTGTTAGCCCCATTTTCCATGAGTAATGAGGCTGACATGACATCCTCTCAAATCATGGAGGAAAAAATAGGAAGGTTAAATTCCAAGAGGCATAACTTTTGTGTACATACTTTTTTTGGTGTCTTTCTTGCATTATTGGAAAGGTCTTTGGATATAGAAAAAAGTTAGGGAGTATAGCATAAGTGAGATATTTGGAGCCCAGAACACTTCGTTTAATGCCTCAAATTACCTCTGAAATATTTCAAACCCTAATTTTCCAAATTGGGACTCACTAGTAAATATTTCATTATAAGTTGATTCATCCAATTTTTCCACTCTAAAAGCATCGGGAAATATGGAAAATAATATAAGGATCCAATCTAGATCATAGATCCCAATTTTGGGAGGATTTTAGTCCAAAAAAATTTCACTGAACAAGGTGAGGAAATTTTTCCTCTACCTTCTCCATGGAATACCATTTAGCGTTGCCTAGAAGCTATATTTTCAACCCAATATGCCAAAGATCATGTTGCCCCTATCTTGCAGTTCTAAACTTTTACGCAAAATTTTATCCTATGTCAACTTTGTTTGAGCATCCAATGTTAAATCCTCTATGGAAGGTAGGACCTGCTCCTCTTCCTAATCTAACATGGAAGGCTCATAGAGTTTGAAATCTTCCACATTCAAAACTCTGTAAATGTGCATATATGGGGTTAGATTGAGTCTAGGCATTATCTCCCACCATTTCCAATATCTCAAAAGGACCATATATCAAAGCCTTGATTTTATTACAAGCATCGTATAGCCTCTACTTGTTCAATTGTAGCCATACTATATCTTCTACTGTGAATGACCACTCTATCATGTGTTGATCATCTCTAGCCTTGTATTTTTCCTATGACTACTTTAGTACCTCCTATACTTGTAAATGGATGTACCTGATATTCACAAAAAAAAAATTATGTTTTTTAAGCACCCCTTTTGAGATCCTCTATCACTCCTTCATGTTTCTCGTATACAACATCTAAAGGTGAAGGTGGAAAATATCCAAAACAAGTTTGAAATGGTGACTTACCAGTTTAAGTTTGCATTACTCTATTGTAGGAGTGTTGGGTGTAGACCATATTTCCATCCAGGTTATTTGGATGCTTATGATTGTAACCCCTAAAAAAATGTACCAAAGTTCTATTGGTTACATCCATTTTCTCATCTAGCAATGGATGGGATGTTGTAGACCTCTTAAATTTGTGTCCATATTATCTCACAGTGTATTCCAAAATGCATTGATAAATTTGGTGTCCTTATCTAAAATTATGTTCCTTAGTATCCCAAAGTGCATCTAAACCTATTCAAAAAACAAGTTTGCTACTTCTTACCCTATGATAGTTTGTTTAGTCTATTTATAAGACATAATAATGTACATCTTGTTGAACCTATCAACTAACATGAATAGGTAGCAATGTCTCTTCCTAATTATTAGTAAACCCCCCACAAATTCCATGGAAATTATTTCCCAAGGATGAGTGGGTACAAGTAAGGGATCAATATTTCCTATTACTAGTCTTGTTAGTACAACAAAGCATGGATCATCTAATGAACCTAGCTACATCTTTTTTCATCCTGGGATAAAACACATACCTATGTAAATTGGAAATTGTCTTACCAACACCAAAATTCCTTAAAACCTTAGAGGGTTGATTCTCTCAAATTATATACGATCACTCACCTTTATAAACACATACCTTATCCAACTTATAGAGTAGCCCCTTATTTTCATAATCAAATTTCTTGTCACCATATTCCACATGAATCTAGCCTTGTAGTTGTTGAATCCCCCCCTTGAGCTTCTCGTCCTCTGTATATGCCTCTTTATTCATCATGGGTGAAACTATATATGTGCATTAGAGTTCCAAAAACTGTGATTTTCATTGTGGGTGGCCTTGAGCATGCCGATCAGTTTGTTTGTGATGTAATTATTTTATTTAATCACTAAATGAAATTGTTGTAAAAACCCCATACACTTGTAATTCCTAGTTTGTTGTAACTTATTCTAGGCTTGTACGTACTGCAATAGTTGGTGATATATGTGGATGATTGTCTCATTTTCCTTTGGATAGTATTTCCAATTTTTGACAACTTTTACTAGTGCATAGAGGTAGGGTGGATGAGAATCACCACATGAAAAACTTCAAACTGGTAGCATATAAGCCTTCCTTCCTGCATCAAGACTAATCACATAGTGTTAGTGTCCTATATTACTAGTGTAGTCCCTTATTATTGTTAGTGTAGCCCCCTTATTGTTATTTTTGTACCCATGTATTCCCCATATTGTTATTATTATGCCCCATAATAGCCCACTATTGTTATTGTTGTGCCCTTAGATTATTATTGTTAAGTCGGCTAGGATTATATTGTGACCCCATGGACTCCTATATATATAAAAGAGGTTTTGTCATTTGTATCATCAAAGAATTGTTCGTTTATGTAGTGTAAAGGAGGTTTATTGCTCGAAGTGGCTGATTTCTAAGGCATTGTTCTATCTTTTCTTCTATTTTTGGAGCTAGTTTCATAATATTCGGTATCAGAGCTTTGGATTTTATGGTTTCGGTACTTCAAAAATGTCATCGTGGAATTTTTGCTACAAATTTTTTTCTACAAAGGTTCAGAAGAAGAAAAAACTGATTTGTGAAGAAATCATGAGGAACTTTGTGTAAAAAATTTAGATCTTAGTTCACAATGTTTTCGGAGATATGATCTGTGGAAGTTAGGGTTTTTGCAGGCTCCTGAATTTCATCTAAAAGAGGTGACCTTGGGAAAATCGTCATAACTCTCTCTCTCTCTAAGCATCGAATTGGAATTATGTAAAAAGTGGTTGAAAGTACACGGACTATAGTTTCCTATGTATCAATTTTAGATTCGAAGGTGGAAACAGTGACATGTGACACGCCATACAAGTTTGCTCTACTGAATGACTCCATAATTAGGTCATTGTGGGAGATTGGACATAACTTTGACTTGAAGAATCCAAATTAGGTTAGACTTGTGGCATTGGAAAGAATATTCAGAGGGCTAATAAAGGACTAAAGATAAATTCATGGGGATCCTAAATCACATAGATACATCAGATTCAATATCGAGCTCATCAAAGCCAAGAAAAATGTGTGTATATTTTTTTTTAAATTGCATAAGTCTTGTTTGAAAAATCAGTATGAAGGAATTCGAAGGGAATATTGAAGCACATATATCAGTATGGGGTTCTAAAATGGCCCCTAAAAAGAATTCAACACCCATTAAGCCCTCGAAAGTCTCTACTATGACTCATGAAGAGGAAGAAGTGAAACATGATAAATCAAAATTACAAGAACAAGTGGAACAAATTTCGCTCTCGCAAAAAGTAACAAAAAATGAAATGTAAGCTAAGATCGACGGTTTAAAGAAAGACGTCGAAGCTAAGATGGATAGTTTGAAGCAAGTTGTGGAAGCTAAGATGGATGGTTTGAAGAATGGCATGGAAGCTAATATGGATGGTGTGGAAGATAAGATGGATGGCATGGAAGCTAAAATGGATGGCATGGAAGCTAAGATGGATAGTATAGAAGGAAACATGGAAGCTAAGATTGATGGTATAGAAGGAAACATGGAAGCTAAGATGGATTGTTTTAAGAAAGGTGTGGAAGCTAAGATGGATGGTTTGAAGAATGGTATAATAGGCGACATGGAAGATTTGAAGAAATACATGGAAGTTTTGAGGGAAGGTTTGGCAAAGTTGCTACAAGAAAATCTTCCTAATGGCGAAAAAGTAGTAGAGGAAACTCATGATGAGAACAAAATAAATGTTAATCGTGATTTCATAGACTCTAATGTTGGATTTAAGACCCACCATATTCCAAATATATATTTGAGGAAGTTTGATGTCAATGATCTGATAACTTGGATACTACAAATGGAGCAATACTTTGAGTTGCAACTTTATATGTAGAACAAAATAAGTTTGTATGGTATTGATGGCTTTTTTCTCGTAAACCATTGTTCACTTGGTCAATTTTTACGAAGGAAATGATAGCACATTATGAGGATACAAGGAGAAACACCTTCTTTAGCCAATTGATAAATCTCAAACAAAATTTTTCAATGATAGAGCACATTGAGGACTTCCAAAGATTGAATATAAGCGTAAATAATATTCCAGAGGAACATACGATTGATGTCTTCATAGGGACTCTAAAGGATAACATCCAACATGAGGTCCGCCTTTGGGAACCTGATACATTGGAGAAAGAATTTAGGTTGGCAAGCAAAATTGAAAGCAAAATTATGGCAACAAGGAACCCTACCACTTACAACTATAAATATGGCAGTGTTGCTACTCCTAGACTTCCGCGGCCTTCAAGGTTGACACCACAAAAATTGGAAGAAAAAGAGAAAAGGGGATTTTCTAGAGTTTTGATAGAAAATACACTAAACATCATAAGTGTGCTAAGAAGAAATTATTTTACATAGATTGTGAAGAGGAGGAATAAAAGGAACAAGAAACTTCAAAAGAAGAGGATATACAGCATGAACCAACTGTAGAGGAAGAAGAAATGAATCTGACCATATCATGTAATGCATTGGGAGGAATTACCACTCCTCAAAGTCTCAAGATAGAATTACATATCAAGAAGAAAAATGTAATAGTGATTACTGATTGGGGAAGTACCCATAATTTTATTCATTGTAAGGTAGCCAAGGAATTGAATTGCCTCCTATACCCAGTGCCAGAGTGTCAAGTGATGGTCGCAAATGGAGGAACTATAAATTGCTCTAGAAAGTGCCATAATATCAAGCTAATGATGGGGGAATATGTATTGAATAGTCCAATGCTTTACATTCCAATGGGTGGTGCTGATGTTGTACTAGGAGTACAATTGTTACAATCTTTAGGGACGGTAGCTTTTAATTTTCAAGAACTTTTCTTGAAAAAAAATTCAGAAGCAAGGAAGTTGAATTACAGGGTATCGTAGAGAATACAGGAAATATAATAAGCTATAATGTCATGAAAAAGGTTCTGAAGAAATAAAAATGATGCGTCACTGCACAATTATGCTCACTATAAGTTCCGACATCAAAACCATCTATTTCTCCATATCTCCAAAACGTCTTGGAAAATAATTCCTAGGTGTTTGAAACTCCCAAATGACTCCCACCTATTCGTGATCATGATCATGCTATTCATTTTATTCTAGGAAGTGTTCCTCCAAACATCGGGCCTTACAGATATCCTTACGTCCAAAAGAGAGAAATTGAACATATGATTGCAAAAATGCTAGAGGCTGGTATAATTCAACCTAGTCAAAGTTATTTTTCTGCTCAAGTAGTATTGGTGCACAAGAAGGATGGATCATGGTGCATGTGTCCAGATTATAGGGAGCTCAATAAGCTCACTATTAAAGAAAAATTTCCCATTCTTGTGATTGATGAATTATTGGATGAATTACATTGAGCAATTTATTTCACCAACTTGGATCTCCGCTCAGGATATCATCAAATAATTAGAATGAAGACTGAAGACATTCCCACAATAGCTTTTCGAACTCATGAGGGTCATTATGAATTTTTGGTCATGCCTTTTGGCCTTACAAATGCACCTTCTACATTTCAAGGGTTGATGAATTCCATTTTCAAACCCTTCCTTAGAAAATGTGTGTTAGTATTTTTTTATGATATACTAATCTACAACAAGTCTTGGAAGGATCATGCTCAACATGTTGACAGGGTGCTCAAACTATTAGAGGAGAAACAATTATATGCAAAAACCTCCAAATGATTCTTTGGAGTACAAGAGGTGGAATATCTGGGTCATATTGTATCTCAGGAGGGTGTTAAGGTAGACCCTAACAAAATTAAATCCATTAAGGAATGGAAAGTCCCCACAACCATAAAGCAGTTGTGAGTATTTCTCAGGTTAACATGGTATTATCGCAAGTTTATTAAGAATTATTGGAGAATAGCAGCACCTCTAACAACATTATTGAAGAAAGATCCATTTTCATGGACTCCTGAAGCAACTAAGGCCTTTGAACATCTTAAAGAGGCAATGTGCCAAGCACCAGTCTTAGCTACTCCAGACTTCACAAAAACCTTATTGTGTAATGTGATGCCTCAGGAAATGGAATTGTTGTTTTTTTAATGCAAGAAGGAAGAACCATTGCTTTTGAAAGTCGTCCAATCAAAAGAAAGTATTTAAATAAAGCTATTTACGAGAAGGAAATGTTGGAAATACTACATGCACCAAAGAAATGGGGACCTTACCTAATGGGAAGACACTTCAAGGTAAAAATTGATCATGATAGTCTTAAATACTTTTTGGAACAAATATTATCTTCAGAAGAGCAGCAAAAATGGGTCACAAAGATGTTGGGTTATGACTTTGAAATCATCTACAAAAAATGGAAGCTAAATGTTGTTGCAGATGCATTCTCAAGAAAGGATGAGGATGTGGAAGCATTTCTTTGTTCCATTTCTATTATACAATCCGATTGGATAACCGAAGCAAGGGAGGAATGGACGAAAGACAAAGAAGTATGAACACTCATTCAAAATTTGCAGCAAGATCCCAGTACATATAATATGTTTAGTTGGAAAAATGATTCCTTATGGTACAAAGATCGCTTATATATTTGTAAGAATTCCCAACTAAAACAAAATATTCTTTTGGAATTGCACACCTCTCCCTTAGGAGGACACTTGGGATTTTTTAAAACTTACCACAAGGTGAAGAAATAATTTTTGTGGGATGGCCTTAAATCTAATATTCAAAATTTTGTGATGGAATGTTTGGTTTTCCAGAAAAATAAAGTTGAGACAATTAAGACCCCGGGACTGCTACAGCGTTTATCTGTTCCAAATCAATGTTGGGAGGATGTTTCAATGGATTTTATCACATGTTTACCTAAGTCCAAAGGAGATATTTTCATCATGGTGGTATTTGATAGACTTACCAAGTATGCACACTTTTGTGCATTATCTCATCCATTTAAAGTGAGTACGGTTGCTACTACATTTATGGCAACAATTCAAAAGCTACATGGAAACCCAAATATTATTGTAAGTGATAGAGATCCCATTTTCACTAAAAAAAATTGGACAGAATTATTTTCTTGTTTGGGTACTCAACTAGCTCATAGCTCATCTTATCATCCTCAATTCGATGGGAAAACTAAAATAGTGAACAAATGTTTGGAAGGATATCTTTGTTGCTTTATATCTGATAAATAAGCACAATGGTTCAATTGGTTAGCTTTGGCTGAATGATGGTATAACACTTCCTTCCACACTACAGCAAAAATTACCCCATTTATGGAACTTTATGGATATCATCCACCGTCCATCACATCATATTTAAGATAAAATTCTAAGGTTCAAGCAGTGGAAGAACACATAGAGCATAAACAACAAGTTCTCCAACTCTTAAAGGATAAACTAAATTTGGCTCAAAACCGAATGAAACAACAGGTAGATCAACATCGCAGTGAGAGAAGTTTTGATGTAGGAGATTGGGTATTTTTACAGCTACAACCATACAAACAAATGTCCCTAAGAAGGATAATAAATTATTGCCAAAGTAATATGGTCCTTATACGGTGTTGCAAAATATTGGCACTATGGCATACAAATTGGAGCTTCCTGCATCTTCCTGAGTGCACTTAGTTTTCCATGTTTCATGCTTAAAGAAGGTTATAGGTGAAAAACTTCTGGTTCAAACAATATTTCCAGAACTTCATGAGGAAGGAAAGGTCATATTGTAACCTGAAGCAGTCACAGAAATAAGAACTCAACAGCTACGAAATCACTCAATCTAATTATATCAAAAATTATTATGAAACTCACATTTATTTATATTTTCCAATAGTTGATGCCTCCTCAAAGTCTCTAGTTCATAAAATGTAAGATGTGCTCCTACTAGGTAGCATTGTATACCAATATATCATCTAAATAAACAATAACAAATGAATCTAGATGTGGGTGTAGCATATCATTCATTAATCTCATGAATGTAGCTAGCGCATTTCATAAACCAAATGGCATGTGTAACCATGCATACAAACCTTGTATATTTTTGAAGTGACCTTCCATGTTTCTTCCTATTTAACTTGAACCTAGTGATAACCTAATTTTAAATTCAACTTGGTGAAGTATTTTTCTTGTTGCATCTAGTCCAACAAGTCATAAATCTTGCCCAGGGGTTACCTATTCTTCAGTGTAATATTGTTTAATGCTTTAGAATCAATGCACATTCACCAAGCGTCATCCTTATTTAGCACAATTGTGACAGGTGACCCACATTATAGGGTACTTATTCAAATGAAACCTTGTTCCAGCATCTGCTAAAACTTCTTCTTCAACTCATTTTCTTCTAAAAACAATTTCCTCCACAACTCAACGTTTGCCAACGGAGAGTCTAACAACCAATGGATCTCATTCTCCACTTCCCTCTTGGGTGGTTGTTGGTATGCCGAAATGCTCTATTTTTATCCCCTTCCTATTACAAAACCATAATCATTAACCTCTGTTTTAACTCCATAAACCTCCTCATTCCTACACTATTCCAAGATTATTGTCTATTCCTACACAAAATTCATATTTCATGTTTAAGGTTTAATTGGTGCTTAATTAATCATTTTAAATATTTTGTGCCCTTAATATTTCTTTTAAATTATGTTTAATTTCCTAAAGTGTTTGATAAGCTAAAGCAGTAATCATTATATTAGCTTGATATAGTGTAGGTAGATTCTTGCACTGCCGACAACTATTCGTTCTGTGATCTCTGCAATAGCTCGATCACTTCACGCAGGCATCTTGGTCCACGACGTCCAGCTCAGTTGTAGTCATCCGAAGTTGAACTCAAGTGAAGGATAGCCAGGATGTAGTTGAGGATAAGCTATGCGGCCAATGATTAGTTTGCATCCTATTATAGCCGCTGGTTTAATTTTGTACTTTTGTTTGTTATTTTGTTCAGCCGAAAGGCTCAATTTGGAGCAAATGTGTAATTTTGATTATGGCCATTAGCCGAAGGGATTTATAAATTATATCTCTTAGAGAGAGCTATTTTTAGTGATAGCAAGTGCAACTGTAATTTTGGTTTATTTGTAATCTCGTTGTCGCCCTCGTTCTGGGCTGGACTTGAACCTAAAATGTGTATTTGTTGATCGAAGTTAATACAAGGAGTCATGCCATGATTTTTCTCACTCTGGGTTTAATTTTTCATTGATGCATTGATAAAGTGTTGAAGAGTTTCATTTCCTAAGATAGGAAATAAGCTGGTTGGCTAGGGCCCAGCCAACCCAGCTCATTTACCCTCGTGCTTTCATTACCATAAAAGTGTGAGTTAACTTTGTATTTTTGCAGTGCGTGGTTTAAATCTTAATTTAATTCTTCCTTAAGAATTCTGATTTACTTCCTTGAATAGTCAAAGTGTGAACAAATCCGTTGTGTGGAGGTCAAATTGAATTTATATATTTCCTGCAATTTCTTTCCTAGTTTGCTTTCACTTGGATCGTGTAGAGAGATCATTCTTGCACTAGTGCATGTAGGATCCTGCACTCTATTTTGCTATTTTATTTACAGCAAGTGTTTTATCCCTTTTCTTTCATACAATTTAATCTATTCCTACAAGTAAGCGTTTACTATCAGAAAGAAGCATTTATAATATTAAAAATTGAAATCTTGAAGATTAAGAATGA
Source organism: Pinus albicaulis (assembly GCA_034641835.2). Lineage (NCBI taxonomy): Eukaryota > Viridiplantae > Streptophyta > Pinopsida > Pinales > Pinaceae > Pinus > Pinus albicaulis. The sequence goes on along the minus strand of CM076582.1, from coordinate 1,220,988,862 downwards.
CTTCGTGAAAGGAAAATAATGTTGTTGCAATATCTTAATTTGTATCCACATCTCGTGATTTAAGGAGAAGGATCAAAATTAATCTGGAATAATATGAGTGAACTATTTTGAGTTAAATCTAGTTGCATGCAAAACCCCTTTGACTAAAGAAGGTCTGCTTTAACTTTTGAAGTGTGTTTTCCTTTTAAGGTTTATTTATATTACAAGGTTCAGTTGATTGAAGCATTATTTTTCATATATAATTCATTTCGGAATTCTACTTGCATTGTTCAATTCTTTTTTCATTTAACTCGCCTTTTGTTTTCGAAAGCAAAGTGGAAAACTTGGAGTAGGGAGCTCTATTCCGATACAAGAACCAATGTTTTGTTACAAGAACATAGTGCTCCAAGCCTTAAGGCTAGAGCCCCTACATGAAGACATAAGTCTTCAGTATAAGTGTAATATATACTTCTCACATAAAGTTATGAACCTGTACTAGTGCAAGAAGATTGCAAGAGTATAGGAATGATCACTTATTGCAAGAAGGAAATCATTTAGAAGGCAGATCCTTTTAAGGGACCACTTGATAAACTGCCACTACCTATACTGAGGATAAACCTAGAACTATACTTCAATAGTTACGACTATTTCTAGCAGTGTGAAAGTTCCTTTTATTTGATTCCTTCGCAAATACATTCTTTTATATTCCAGAACTAGAATTTCTTTGGTGTCAATTGCCTTGGAGATCATTTTTTGTTTGATTTTGCAATATTTCAATTGAGATGTAGAAGTAGAAATAGGAAAATTTCATACCACTTTTGGCATTACCTGTGCTTCACGTCTAAGTTTACGAAACACACGGGTTGACAATTAAGTGTTGAAGGTGTTTTCTTAAGTGCAATTCCTGCACCCAACATTTTGGCGTCGTTGTCGGGGAGGCGATTTGAATTGGTAAGATTTTTTCGTTTTTTACAATAGGGGTAAGTATGGTATTATTTTTTCTGCAGTGTGCTTCTATTGATTGATGGAATTTTTAGGTGTTGAGTTACTTTTTCATTGCAGCATTTTATTGAATTTTTGTTTTTCCATTTTTTTTAAATGAATGCCTAAAAGAGGTAGGGGTCCAAAGCCCACTAAGGGTAGAGGAAAAATTGGTAAATTTGAAAAAAATTCTCATATTGGGCCTTCTTTCGTAGGCAGGAAGTCCAAACAAACCCTGACTCATCACGCAGGAATTTTCCACTTGGATTCTGGAAACGGTAGTCCAGGGGTGACACAACCCACGAAGGGGAAGAAGGAGACTATCAGAACCCATATTCAACCTTCCTAGCCTATTGAGAGTAGTTTTATTGGAGGAGCAACAATGGTAGAACATGAGGACCATGCCGAGGGATCTGGAAAAAATCAGGTAAATGAGGAACAATCATCTCTTCCTCATGAAACTGTGCAAATGAAAAATATACCACCATCATCTCTTCCTCATTTATATGGTAAGGTACATAAATACCTAGACTCTTTCTTATTCAATTTTGATATTATGGGTAGAAGTTATGATTATTCATCTGATGCTCAGAAATTAAATTTTTTTCCCGCAACTCTCAAGGATATAGCTTTACGTTGGTTCATGGAACTAGGGGAGAACACTATAGCTTCTTGGGAACAGATGAAGAGAGTGTTCTTTTCGAAATAGCAGGAATATTGTAAAATGAGAGATATTCAAGACGAAATATTTACTATTGTGCAAAATGATGATGAGACTTTAGAGGACTACTTAGAGAGATTCATGTCTATCCTTCAAAGGTCAAAACACAAATTTGATCTAAGTACCATTATAAACTTGTTCTTATGGGGGCTTAATGATGATGCTATAAATAATTTGAATTTGTTTGGGAAAGGGGATATTTCCCAGAAATATTTTGATCAAATCTGTGACTTGTGCAAGAAATTCTCCAAGAACCAATATAGATCTAGTAAAGGGATTCAAAACATAAATAAGAAAACAAATCTACTGATGCTATGATTGTCGGATTGGAGAAAAAAATATACATTATGAAAATTGAAATAATGAATATTGTTAGAAAACAAATGGACTCTTTTAAGTTTCAGCAAAAAATTGTATAAGAACAAGATTCATTATCTATTTTTTGTCCAAAATGTAGGAAAAAACATATTTTAAGAGAATGTCCTCTTGATATTAAAGGAACTAATAAATGTGCATTTTTTGCAGAGAACCACGCCTCTGAAAAATTTCCCTCTATACCTAGGCTGAAATTTGTATTTAAAGGAGGGAAACTTGAAGCCAAATCATTGCATGCTATGGGAGCATGAAGGAACTAGCCTTAGGTAAGTGCAGGTATGGCTCCTGAACTTCCACCACATTTTTTTGGTTATAATGGACATCCATATTCCTATCCTAACACTAGTCACTCTCAACATTGGAATCATAGGAACCAGTATCATTATGGACAACACTCCCAATCTTGGCAACAAGGATGGAGAGGGCAAAACCATTCACACCATTCCTATCCTGCACCTATGCAGTCATATCCACCTACATATGCACCTTACCCAATGCCACAACCATCATTAGCTCGGTTGAGTCAACCAATGCCACCATTGCCTTTACCTCCACTATTTTGACCTCCTCAACTGCCTACCCAACCCATAACAAATCCCAATAACAAAGCGGTACAAATTATCCATTCTATGAACCCGATTTTTCCATCTAAATACCTTTCTATTCCATTTGGATTCAATGACCTCCAATAGAGATCAAGGAATATTGTAACTTCAGAAAATAAAAAGCAACCCATGTGATTATTGAAGAGAAATGGGAGGAGGAAACTCCTGACCATTCTACGAAAGGTGTCACCATTCATCCTATCCCCGTACCTTCAGAACCTTTGCCATCTTCTTCCAACCAGGCTCCCTACCCAGAGAGGCTAGTTGTGGAGAGGAATGACCCCATTCCCGAGTCCATCTTAGCTTCTGAGATTAGGAACCTTTTTATAAAGGTACCTTTTCTCCAAGCTATCAAAGAGATCCCCATCTGTACAAAAATCATTAGGGAATTATGCCTCAAGAAGCTAGGAATGAAAAGACTAGAACCTCAAACCATTCAATTTGTCGGTAGAGAAGCAAAGTTAATGACGGGGTGTATGCACATGGGGAAATATACTAACCCTGAAAACCCTGTTGTCTATGTTCATATAGGTGATGTCCTTGTCTCTAATTTACTTCTAGACCTGGGGGCTACCATTAATTTTATGACCAATAAAACCATGGAACAACTTGGACTGGTCCATATTCATCCTGCTCCCATTGTGCTTGAATTGGAAGATAGATCTAAAATCAAGTCGGAAGGGTTGTTAGATGATGTGGTTGTTTCATTATATTCCTAAGAATATCCCACAAACTTCATTGTGCTTCAACGAAAGAATCTTGTAGGAGGACATCCCTTGATCTTAGGACAACCATTGCTTGCTACAATTGATGCTTATATTGGATGTCATTTTGGTGACATGTATATTTCCCATGGAGATTCTAGGAAGAAGGTCATCTTGTATCCACCCACTAGATCCATTCAGGAGCTCTGAGACACCTTTTGGTTAGACTACAATAGTGATGAGGATGATCAGTCTGTTTCCATGATACATCAGTATGTTGAGTCCTCACGGGAGGGTAAGATTCAAGACTTCCTGAACAATCTAGACACCATGCCCAATTTTGAATCATTGAGTCATATTTTCAGTCTATATTTTTAGGAAAGTCATGACTCTCTACCTCCCTCGCCACCATCTCTAGCAACAACTCTCTGTACTCTTGAGCTTGATACCACTCTTGTTGAGATCAGTCTGGGTAAATCTTTGCATATCAATTCAAACTTGGATTCATCCCAACAAGAGCAGCTTGTGAATTTGTTGTGAAACCATCTTGATGCCTTTGCATGGGGCTACGAAGATATGAAAGGCATCCCTCCTAAAATTTGTACCCACCATATCTATATTCAGGATGGAGCCCGACCTATATGACAACCCCAAAGGCGTATGAACCCAGCTATTAGAGATTTTGTAAAGGAACAATTGCAAAAACCCTTGGATGTTGATTTTATCTATCCTATTTCTGACAGCCAACGGGTCTCTCCATTGGTATTAGTCCCGAAAAAATATGGGAGATGGTGCATTTGAATTGACTATAGAGAATTGAACAAAGCCACTCTTAAGGATTACTTCCCCCTTCCTTTCATCAATTAGGTACTTGATACCCTTGCTGGTAAGAAGTACTTCCTTTTCTAGATAACTTTAATGGTTAAAACCAAATACAGATTGCACTTGAGGATCAAGACAAAACCACCTTCACATGCACATGGGGTACATTTTCTTACTGAATTCTTCCCTTTGGGCTATGTAATGCCCCAACTACCTTTAAAAGGGAAGTCTCGGCCATTTTTGCTGACCTTGAGTGTGTGGAAATATATATGGATGACTTTTCTGTGTTTGGTGATTCATTTAAGGAAGCCCTCAAAAATCTATAAAAGGTGCTTCATCGTTGCCAAGAAGCTCATCTTACCTTGAGTGACAAAAGGTGTAGATTAATATGCAAGGAAGGAGTATTTCTTGGCCATCTTATCTTCGACAAAGGTATCCAGGTTGACCCTAAAAAAAATAAAAATTATTGCAAGTCTTCATGTACCCAGGCACCAGTTTTGAGAGGACCAAGATGGTCCCTACCATTTCATATTTCCTCTGATGTCTCAGATACTTCTATTGGCACGGCTTTAGGACACGAAGAATACAAGCAGTCCTATGTTATTTATTTCATCAGTAAAAACTTTTCATCCGCCAAATTAAACTACATAGTTACCGAGAAATAGTTTTTAGCTGTAAGTTTTTCTATTAACAAATTCAGACACTACATTACAGGACTTGAAGTCTTTGTGCATACTGATCATTCCGAAATGAACTATTTGATGAATAAACCATTAAATAATGGTAGAGTGACAAGGTGGTTATTATTGTTGCAATAATTTAACATTACTATTGTCGATAGACCGGGAAAATATAATGTGGTAGTATTTTCTTTCAAGATTAAATAATCCTAGTGAAGCAATTCCTGTTGATGATGATTTTCCTGATGAACATATTTTTATTTTGTCAAAAAAATCCCTATGGTTCACTGACATAGCTAACTATTTAGTCACTAGAAAAACACCACCTCACCTATCCGCTCGTGAAAAGCAGAGTATCATATAGAAAAGTGTTGCATATTCTTGGGTTCAAGGAGACCTCTTTTACACTGAACCAAATCTTATTATATTTAGATGTGTAAGAGAGGAAGAAATGTTTGATATATCTTAAAATTTTCCCATGAAGAACCTTGCGGAGGTCACTTCACTGATAAGCGAACTGCATATAAATTTTTACGAGCTTGCTATTTTTGGCCCTCCTTGTTTAAGGATTCCGAACAATATGTCAAGCGATGTGATAGCTGTCAGCAAGTGGGCCAACCTAATCAAACCAATGAAATTCCTTTATGTCATCAAGTTATGATTGAGCCTTTTGAAAAATGGGTCATTGATTTTGTAGGACCAATAAATCCAACATCATTAAACAAAAATCATATTTTGGTTTGTACTGATTTTTTCACAAAATGGGTATAAGCTAAAGTTGTTTCTTTTGCTACTAAAAAAGTTGTTGTTGATTTTCTCTTTACTGAAATATTTACTAGATTTGTTGTGCCTAGGGAGATTGTTTCTAACAATGGTCCATATTTTATTTTTAATCTGGTACAAGGAGTGATGGAGCAGTATAAAATCCAGCACAGGAAACCTACACTATATCACCCGCAAGAAAATGGTCAAGAAGAATCCACAAACAAGGTGATTGAGCACATCCTCATGAAGACAGTAAATATACATAGAAAGGATTTGGCTAACAAATTACTGGAAGCCTTGTGGGCATACCAAACCACTTGGAGGAATAGCATGGGGCACACACCATATGAGCTAGTGTATGGGAAACAAGTGCTTCTACCGATAGAGTTCTAGATCAAAACCTTCAAGACAGTTGTCCAATTAGGATTAGATATCTGTGAAGGACAACAACATCTTCTTCTACAGTTGAATGAGTTAGATGAATTTCGAAGGGATGTTGTTCAGCAGAACATGTTGGTTCAACAACAGCGCAAAAAGTGGCATGATAAGTCCATATGAAAGAAGTAGTTCCAACCAGGTGATTGGGTACTCCTTTACGATTCTAGATTTAAATATTTTAAAGGGAAATTCCATACACACTGGATGGGACCTTATGAGGTAGTCAAAGTGTTTGAGAATGGAGCGGTGGAAATTAAAACTATTGATGGATGGAATTCTATGTTCCTCATAAATGGGCATAGATTAAATGTGTATTTTCATCCACTTACTAAAGGATATTTTATGCAGCAAGTCCAACAAAAATCTAAAAAGGAGATGGTAGGTGGAAACACTAACCTGCTGAAGATATGATTCTTTATTTTCCTCATATAATAAAATGAAAAAAAAAAATGACAAAAGTAAAAAAAAAAACATATAAAAGAAAAAAAAAATTCCTGCAATCATGAAAATCAATTAACTGACATAGTTGCAGAAGGATTGACCTGAAAACTAGCATATTAGCAGGGAGATCAAAATTTCAATAAAAAGGGAATGTTGTTTGATTTTTTTTATATGTTGACTGTCACGAAGAAGAAGTAGGTTCAGATGGTAATCAAGCCCTTACCAAAGTTTGGGATATCTAGCATGTAAACTTTTATCCAAACAATGCTTAATTCTCATTGCATTTACTTTTTCCGGCACCAGTGCAGGAAGATCTTGAAGGTAAAATTATGCCTTTATTCTATTTCTCGTTTCATAATTCCCACTATTTTTATTTTTTTAACCCCATAATGAACTACCCTCCTCTTTCTTCTAAGAAAGTATCCCTACCTAATTTCGTAAAATCCCTCCTTTTCCATTGAATTTTTTTTCCACGTCCCTTTTTTGTTTACCCCCCTTGGTAGTATTATTCTTGGAATCCCTGCTATAGTATTCCTTCCCATTCTGGAAATTACCCCTTTTCACATTTATTTGTTCCCTCATGGATTGATTGTAGGATATGATGCAGTCAGACCAGAAGGCATTCTCGTGAAACACCAAATAATGGTGAATAAAACTCCTCTTGTATAATCAGGAATTTTTTTTAGTCCAACCAAAGAACTGTGTTCAATTAGAATTTTTTTTATCCCCTCTATCTTCAATGCTACAGAAATTCCTGGTACGGGAATGTGCATGATTGGTGCAGGAAGGTTCTGTGCAAGCACGTTGCAGTGTAGGTAGGTTCAGTGCAAGCACGTTGCAGTGCAAGTAGGTTCAGTGCAAGCACACACCTGACTGTGAAAACACAGTGCAAAAATGTTTAAAAACAGTATAGGAACGCTTGATGCAGAAAGTCTATTCGAAATTTAATTTTCATTTCTGTAGATAAATGACTACCACAATGATAGATCATAGCATTACATTATTTAAATTTTGGTTAACACTTTGCTTTATCATTTACTGATTTAGGAAGAATTTATTAAAGTGTAAGATATTTTAGGTTCTAAGGTCTAATATTTTTAATGAGTACTGAAGTACATCTTATGTGAATTATGAGGCAAAGCATCGGATAGTATAAATCTACCCGAAACTCCATTCTTACCTCCTTTTGAAAATATCCTACATCACTTGTTCATAATAACCTTACCTCATAATCCGATCATCCATGACCGTTACACCGCCACCGTAACAACCTCCGCCTCCTCCAATTATCATTACCTGCTTGTAGCGGATTGGTACGTGTGTGGATCTGCCTGAAGGGATGATTTTTGTGATTGAAATTTATTGGATGGATGGGACTAAAAAGAAGGTGGATGAATGGATCTCCATCATGACATTCTCGGCAGCCCTTCGGCATTCCTCATTGTGAAATTTTCCTAAGCCCGTGACAGAGGATTGAAGCAGATTCAAACAAATATGGCACCTGTGAGAAATGAACCATCATCCGTGAAGGAGATAGAACAGACCACGGAATATCAAAACAATCTTACATTATTGCAAGAATCAGGATTTCTCCTGTTCTTGCAGAAATTTGATGGGTTCGATATGGTCGTGGCTCTGTAATTTGCAAAAAACATTTGAAGGAGTTACATCTAAGGTAGGCTCATTAAAGTTAAAAGTCACAGAAGAATCTATAGCACGAGCTACAGGCTTGTCAACCACAGGGGAACAATGGTTTAAAAAGGAGATGATTGAAAATAAAATATGGCGTCGATTCATGGTTGACCAAAAGCTCAAAGTCGACTGGAAGAAAGGGCTTCCGCGTAGCACCATGATTGGAAAATGTCAAGACCTACTATATTTATTACATAAGTTCATGACCTATGAAGGGTGTTATTCCTTAACATTAGTGTACCATATCCAGTTATCGTTGCATTTTGAATCAAGGAAACACATCAATTTCCCTTATTACCTACTCTGAAGTTTAGATAAAATGGAAAAAGGAGTGGAAAAATGGAATGCGAGCCAGGTTGCAGACAAACTATACCATCACGGGCTCATTTCAATCCTGGTTAAGAAATAATTGGAGGCTAAGGAAATGACCTGGGAAACATTCTTGAAAGAGTTTCGGGGACGAAGTGCAAGGAAGTCAGCTAGAAAGAGTGCACGTAAGAAAAGGAAATCACAGACCTCGAGCCCTGCCAAGACGAAGAGCAAGAACAAATGGGTGCAAGAAGAGGAGAAGTCTTGTGAAGAAACTTTTTCCTTGGCTAAAAGGAAAGTGACCAAGACCTCGACCAAGAAAAGAGTTTTCTCTTCGAGGGCAAGTCACGCTCAGTCGAGCTCCCCGATTTTAATTTATGAGTCACCCCACGCTTCATCTTAATATCACAACCTCTCAGTTCTTACGGATGCAACAACTCATACCATGGTGAATGAAGAAAATGCAGAGAGGGAGGACGACATATCCTTTTCGACCTTCCTTTATAAGTTGCAAAAGAGAAGAATGATTCCGAGTACAATCAAAGACACGGCATAAGGACATATATATGACGAGGTGCAGCACATTGAAACCCTCGACAATTTTGATGAACAGGGTAATTAAGCCCTTGATGAGTTGGATGAACAGGGTACTGAAGCCCCTGATTAGTTGGACGAATAGGATACTGAAGCCCCTGATAAGTTGGATGTACAGGGTACTGAAGCCCTTGATGAATTAGTTGTGTAGGGTATTGAAGCCCTTGGCACAATGGACATGGAGGATACTGAAACCCTCGGTGACATGTAAACTCCTGGCACAGAAACTCTCGGTGATATTATGATGTGGACGTTGGATGGCAAAGATAATTTCAATCTTGGAAACAATGATTGTTTTGAATTCATTGCAGAAAAGGTGCTTGCACCAGATGAGCTGGACACGAAGACCTCTACCCTCTATCTCAATAACCGGATAGTATAATTGGAACATCAAGTTCACGAATTGGAGGCGTTGAACGAGGTCATGAGGGAGCAGAACTGGCAGAAGAAAAGCAAGGTAGAGTTGGAAGAAGAGGTTAAAAAATAGAAACGTTGAGTGCAGGTATGGAATTTCTAGGCTTCTAAATGCTACAAGCACCTCAAGAAGGTGACCAAACAACTTAAAGAAGCCTAAGGTAAGAATACAAAGGTAGTGAAAGCAGGAATCAGTATTCAAGTGCAGGATTGAAATATGAATTCCTATTTTTGAAGATTTTTGCAGTAAATAAAGGTTTTGTGAGGATACACAACAGTTTAGGGATGGGAGGATGTTTCTATGCTGAAATTCTCTATTTTTAACCCCTTCCTATTACAAAACCATAATCATTAACCTTGGTTTTATCTCCATAAACCTCCTCATTCCTGCACTAGTCCAAGATTACTGTCTATTCCTACACAAACTTCATATTTCATGTTTAAGGTTTAATTGGTGCTTAATTAATCATTTTAAATAGATTTCGTGCCTTTAATATTTCTTATAAATTATGTTTACTTTCCTAAATTATTTGATAAGCTAAAGAAGTAATCATTATATTAGCTTGATCTAGTGCAGGTATATTCTTGCACCATTGGAAACTATTCGTTCTGTGATCTCCGCAACAACTCAATCACTTCATGCGGGCATCTTGGTCCACGACTTCCAGTTCAGTTGCAGTCATCTAAAGTTGAACTCAAGCGAAGGATATCCAGGATGTAGTCGAGGATAAGGTCTACGGCCAGCGATTAGTTCACATCCTATTATAGCCATTGGTTTAATTTTGTAATTTTTTTTGTTATTATGTTCAACCGAAAGGCTCAATTTGGAGCGACTGTGTAATTGATATTATGGCCATCGACCGAAGGGATGTATAAATTATATATCTTAGATAGAACTAGTTTTAGTGATAGAAAGTGCAACTGTAATTTTGGTTTATTCGTAATCTCGTTGTGTCCCTCGTTTTGGGCTAGACTTGAACCCAAAATGTATATTTGTTGATCGAAGTTAATACAAGGAGTCGTGCCATGATTTTTCTCACGCTATGTTTAATTTTCCATTGATGCGTTGCTAAAGGGTTGAAGAGTTTTGTTTCCTAAAATGGGAAACGAGTTGGTTGGCTAGGGCCCAGCCAACCCAGCTTGTTTACCCTTGTGCTTTCATTACCGTAAAAGTGTGAGTTAAATTTGTTTATTTGTAGTGCGTGGTTTAAATATTAATTTCGTTCTTGCCTAGGAATTATGATTTACTTCCTTGAATAGTCAAAGTGTGAACAGATCCATTGTGTGGAGGTCAAATTGAATTTATTTATTTCCTGCAATTTCTTTCCTGGTTTACTTTTGCTTGGATCGTGCAGAGAGATAATTCCTGCACGAGTGCATGTAGGATCCTCCACTCTGGTTTTCCATTTTATTTATAGAAAGTGTTTTATCCCTTTCCTTTCATACGATTTAATCTATTCCTACAAGTAAGAGTTTATTATCAGAAAGAAGCATTTATAATATTAAAAACCAAACTCTTGAAGATTGAGAATGACTTCGTGAAATGGAAAAGAACTTTGTCGCAACATATTAATTCGTATCCACATCTCGTGATTTAAGGAGAAGGATTAAAAGTAATCTGGAATATTACGAGTGAACCTTTTTGAGTTAAATCTAGTCACATGCAAAACCCCTTTGACGAAAGAAGGTCTTCTTTAACTTTTGAAGTCTTTTTTCCTCTTAAGGTTTATTTCTATTACAAGGTTTAGTTGATTGAAGCATTATTTTTTGTATATAAATCATTTCAGAATTCTACTCGCATTTTGCAATTCTTTTTTTAGTTAACTCGCCTTTTGTTTTCGAAAGAAAACTGGAAAAATTAGTGTAGGAATCTCTATTCCAGTGAAAGAACCAATGTTTTGTTACAGGAACAAAGCGCTCCAAGCCTTAAAGCTAGAACCCCTACATGAAGACATAATTCTTCAGCATAAGTGTAAAATATACTTCTCACATAAACTTTTGTACTTGTACTAGTGCAATCATATTGCAAGAGTACAGGAATGATCGCTTCTTGTGAGAAGGAAAATCATTTAGAAGGAAGATCCTTTCAAGGGCCCACTTGATAAACTGCCACTATATATACTAAGGATAAATCTAGAACTCTACTCCAGCAGTTAAGATTATTTAAAACAGTGTGAAATTTCCTTTTATTTGATTCCTTCGCAAATACATTCTTTTACATTCCAACACTAGAATTGCTTTGGTGTCAATTGCCTTGGAGATAATTTTCTGTTTGATTCTACAATATTTCAATTGAGAAGTAGAAGTAGAAATAGGAAAATTTCATACCACTTCTGGCATTACCTGTTCTTTGTCTCTAATTTTACTAAACCCCCGGGTTGACAATTAAGTGTTGAAGGAATTTGCTTAAGTGCAATTCCTGCACCCAACAGTGCTATCCCTTTAGGCTCCTAGGACACTCCCCTATATGCTTGTATAAAATTATCCATCTTTTTTCTTTATTCCTTAGTGTATAAATTATATAAATTATGTGTTATAACTTATATATCCAAGATTATCCTAATCACACACTATTCTAACTTCATGCACAATACAGAATCTATTCCACCATTGATCATCACATGCGAAAATTAAATCAATTGAAATGCACACATGAAACAATAAAAATTCACACACATTAACAGAGTTGTTTAACAGGAAAGCCTAAAGCTAAAAACCCCAACTATCTATAGATAATATATGTCATAGAGATCATGTAACAATCCTCATACAAAGCTGATCATATCAAGCTCTCAGTACAATACAATCGCTACACACTAATTAGGCCCGATCTTGCAAATCCATGCACCGATCTCTGCCACCTACTAGCCTGCCTCTACTGTGAAATACCTGCTGAAGAATGGCTCTGAATGAACTCAAATTCAGCCAGCCTTTCTCACACAATCCTCATTGGCATCTCCACTGAGTGTTGGATGCAATCAATGCATCACTATAGTCACAACTGATAGTCATACTTGCTCTTTCACCTACCTCTCCACTGGTCTCCACTGAAACTGCCATGCACTGTAGTTAACTGATGTATTATTTATTTGATTAACAAGTTATTATTTAGTGAATTAATTCACACCACTTTCACTAGTGTATCAATCAGTTAGACTAGATACAAATATCTCAACTGAGTCTAACTAAGTTAAACTAAATACAACTCCACCAACTACTTCTATAACTCTACCAAACTTTGTCACATGAGTTCTAACTGAAGTCCTCATGCATTAGCTCCAGTTTACCCTTAGGATTAGCATAATTCCTTCTGTCAACTGTTGTGCCACATCCGTGCACTTAACTGAAGTGCTCCAAGAGAATAAGATAATGTTTAGAGTCCAAATATTATTAAGAGCTAATAATATTTGACATATCTATTTTTAAACTGGCAATATAAAAATAGATTCCGCCCAATATGTCTAAAAATAAAAGTCCATCTATTTTTCCAACTTGACCAACCATCCAAAAATAGCATCCTGCAACTCAGAGAATATGATCGACATGTCTAAAAATAGACATAGTCTAAAAATAGACTTTACGCGAAAAATAGCCTGCGGACCCACTTATTGAAGGCGACTCTTTTCACTAAGGTCATCATCTTGTTGAATCTCAACACTTCCTCTCAACAAGATATGGATTATCTGCCACCCCGATCCTGTCTCTATGGTATTCAAATTTGCTCCTGGTGAGTGCCTTCATCAGAATATATGCATCCTGATCCTCCGTAGGAATGTAAGAAAGTAACATGATCTTCTGCTGCACACATTCTCTGATATGATGGTACCGGATGTCAATATGTTTAGATATATCATGAAATACTGGATTAACTGAGATTTTAATGCAACTCTGATTATTACAATATATCACAGTAGGATCTAAGTGTGAACTGAACAACTCGACCAGGATCTTCCTCATTCATATAGCCTCGCATGCAACCAAACTTGCTACCATGTACTCGGCCTCCACTGAATTGAGTGCCACAGATCTTTGTTTCCTGCTCTACGAAGAAAATGTTGTAGACCTAATACTAAATATCCCTCTAGATGTTCTCTTTCTGTCTGTTGGGCTCCCTGCCCAATCTGCATCCGTGAAGCCATGTAGCTTCAACTCATCCGATTGTCTGTACCACAATCCATATCCCAATGTGCCCCTGAGATATCTTAGGACATGCTTTCCTACCTTCCAAAAGAGCTTGGTAGGCTTAACCATAGCTTGTGAAAGCTGGTTCACAGCATAGCATATGTCTGATCGTGTATAGACTAGATACATGAGCGAACCATCCAACTATCAATAAACAGTGGCATCCACTACCTCTGTCGATGTAGCATCCTCTTTCCTCTAACCACCTGGAAGAGGAGTGTCGATAGGCTTGCAGCCTTGCATGTGAACTTCTCTAGTATCTCCCGAGCATACTTGCCTTGAGACACAAACAGTCCACCCTTCCGCTGCCAAATTTCCAATCCCAATAAATAATGAAGGAGGCCCAAGTCCTTCATCTCAAACTCCTTTACGAGATTTACCTTGCATGAGTGTATCAACAGTTCATCACCTATTACTATCAAATCATCTACATAAAGTACAATGATCAACAAATTACCCTCCACCACAATCTGGTATAGTTTCAGATCCGCCTCACTCTTGGCGAAACCAAGTCCGGTGAAATAACTGTCTATCCATGTATACCAAGCACGAGGTGCTTATTTCAACCCATACAATGCTCTTTTGAGCCTGCACACATGCGAATCGCTACTGAAGATTTTGAATCCTTCAGGCTGCTCTATGTAGACCTCCTCCTCAATGACTCTGTTGAGGAACGCAGTCTTCACATCCATCTGATGAATGTGCCAACCCATCTGCGCTGAGAGAGAAAGGATGGTCTGTATGGAAGAATACCTTGCGATGGGTGCAAAGGTTTCTTCATAGTCGATCCCCTCGATCTGTGAGAAGCCCTAGGCAACAAATCTTGCCTTGTACTTCTCAATGCTCCCGTCAGAAGCTTGCTTCACTTTGTAGATCCATCTCGAACCTACCACTGATTTCCCTTCCGGCCTTGGGACAATCTCCCATGCGTTGTTTCTGACAATAGAATCATACTCTTCCACCATGGCATCTACCCATGCAGGATCCTCCACAGCTTCCTCGAAATAATATGGTTTTGTCACGATACACTTGCTCATCAGAGCCATGTATCCAGTAAATCGTTCAGGTGATTGTCTCTGTCTGCGCTGTGATGTAGGTGCTCCTACATTATGCGTTGCATCAAGATTCATTCGCTCAGCTTCTGTAGTGAACTTCCACCCTCTGATGTTTGACGCTGCATGAGTGGTTTCTTCCAGTCCATGAACCTCCTTTTGTGGCTGATCCACATCCAGAGACTCATATTTAGGAACAAGTAGCTCCTCATCTACATGCAAGTGTAGCTCCCTCTCAAATGACACCTTCATGGCTTTCTACTCATGAAATTTGATATCTCGTCACACAACAGTCATCCGACAGTCTGGAAAATACACACGATAATTGTGGGGTGTTTCTGTGTACCCAAAAAATATCCCAACCTCTGCGTTCGGCTCCAGCTTCTTCCTGGCATCCTTCATCACATGAATGTAAACAAGTGAGCCAAAAATATTCAAATGAGAAATATCAGGCTTCTTACCAGAAAATGCCTCTTCGGGTGTACTCATGCCAAGTACTCTATGAGGACAACGGTTTTGCACATAAACCACAGTGTTGCATGCTTCAGCCCACAAGTGTATGGGAAGGCCCTGATCATGCAGCATCGCCCATGCAGCACCCATGATTGTTTTGTTCTTTCTCTCCGTGACCCCATTCTGCTGTGGGTTATGAGGCTCTATGAGCTCTCTTCAAATTCCTTCTATGCTGCAAAAGTCTTTGAATTCTCCATAGATGTATTCACCACCATTATCGCTCCTTAGAGATTTCACCTGCTTCCCCAACTCTTTCTCAACTAGTTCCTTGAACTCACAGAACTTTGAGTATGTCTCTCTCTTCTTCTGCATGAAGAAGATCCAACACTTACGAGAAAAATCATCAAAAAATATCACATAATACCTGTGCTTTGCTGTCGAAGCTACTGAAAAAGGTCCACACACGTCTGTGTGAATTCTCTCAAAAGAGATCGTCATGGTGTGACATCCTTTCTTTGAAAAATGTAGTCCCACAACGTTCTAAATTGTCACATGGCAATCAGAAAGTAGCAAGGTTTGCAACCAACGCTTGGGTGAAAGTCTATTTGAAAAATTTTCAAGCGCGTGGGGCTAGTACTGTTGATCACAGACATACAATTAAGCATATTCTACAGATCGAGCTCTAATTTGCACTGCCATTCATCTTGTGACTCATCTACACCACCAATTGATAAGGTTCTTAACTTGAACCCCTATCCTCAGGTTTCACCAGTTTGTTTTTCTTGTCTTGGGAAAACCCTTCCTAAGCTAAAAACAACATCCTGGCCTTGTCTTCAACATCACCATAGATCGATTCTTCTTCAATCCTAGAACATGCTGACATCCTTCAATATGAAAGGTTTACTAGACTCCCTCTCAAAGGAAATGGTCCCGATACCAGTCGCACTGTATCTACCATCATCGCCCATCTCGATGTGCACTCCAAGATCCTTCTCATCCAGATCACTAAACAAATCTTTGTCTCTGGTCATATGGAAAGATGCATCACTGTCAAGAAACCACACTGATCCCATCACACTTGAAACCAAGCATGCAATAAGCAAAAAATCTAGCTCAAACTGTGAGGCTAAGGCCTCTCCAGCGCAGATCTAGTAGCCTGCTTATTTTTCTTCTTTTGTGAACAATTAGTGGCGTAATGTCCGTTCTGGTGACAGTGAAAGTACTTCACCTTGGACAAGTCCTGCTTCTTTCCTTTTGCACCGGATTGAGAAGGATTTTTCTTTCCCTTCCCTTTCCTTGCTTTGGCAGCCAAAGCGCAATTTTCTTCATCTTCATTCTTCGATGAAGATCCATCCCTAGTACCCCGCCTTATCTCCTCCTGCACAAGATTCGACCAAAGTCGCTCCCATCTTGGCAGTTTCTCCCGACCATTGACAGAGTCCTTGTAGCTATGCCAACTCTTCAAAAGCCCATGGAGAGTAAAGCTCACCAAGTCCTCTTCATCTACAGTAACCCCCACACTTCCCAACTCATCCTTACAGTGGATGAACTTCGTGAGGTATTTTGGTATATTGTCGCCTTTCTCCATTTTTATTTTTCTGAGCTTGACTTTAAGCACCAACTTCCTCTAGTCGCTTCTACTTTGGAACAAGTCTGTCAAAGATTTCCACATTAAGAATGGAGAAGCTTTACAGTGAAGGCTGGAGACTATGTGATCCTTCACACCTAAAAAATTAGCCATTTTGTACTAGTGCCTGGTACCCCGCCTTATCTCCCCCTGCACAAGATCCGACCAAAGTCGCTCCCATCCCAGCAGTTTCTCCCGACCATTGACAGAGTCGTCGTAGCTATACCAACTCTTTGGAAGCCCAAGGAGAGCTAAGCTCACCAAGTCTTCTTTATCAACAGTAACCCCCACACTTCCCAGCTCATCCCTGCACTGGAAAAACTTCGTGAGGTACTTGGGTATGCTATCGCCTTTCTCCATTTTTATTTTCTTGAGTTTGTCTTTAAGCGCCAACTTCCTCTGGTCACTTCTACTTTGGAACAAGTTTGTCAAAGCCTTCCACATTAATAATGGAGTGGCTTTACCGTGAAGGATGGACACAATGTGGTCCTTCACACCTTCCAACAGAATCCTTTGACACTTTGCCATCTTCTTTTGCCATGCATCAAGCGAGGCAACATCGCTAGAACCAGGCTTTGGAATCTCATCAGCTATGAACTCCTTCAGCCCATTATCCTCCAGAACCGCCTCCACCCTGTCCTTCCATGTAATATAATTTGAGCTGCCATCAAGGGCATACTCCAATCACAATCCATTGAAAGACATTTCAATGAATGCTCAATTTCGACACCAAGAAAACACTGCAGCAAATTCGAATTCCACTAGCACAAAACTCAACCGCTTCAATAATTGCAATTTCCTCCAATGATCAACTGCTCCAATACCATGTAAAAATTATATAAATTATGTGTTATATCTCCAAGATTCTCCTGATCACACACTATTTTAACTTCATGCACAATACAAAATCTATTACACCATTGATCATCACATGCGGAAATTAAATCAATTTCAATGCACACATGAAACCATAAAAAATCACACATATTAACACAGTTGTTTTAATGGGAAAGCCTGAAGCTGAAAACCCCAACTATATATATATAATATATGTCATAGAGATCATGTAACAATCCTCATACAAATCTGATCATATCAAGCTCTCAGTACAATACAATCACTACACACTAATCAGGCTCGATCTAGCAAATCCATGCACCGATCTTTGCCACCTGCTAGCCTGCCTCTACTGTGCAATCCTTGCTAAATAATGGCTCTGAATGAACGTAAATTGCTCCAGCCTTTCTCACGCAATCATCATTGGCATCTCCACTGAGTGTTGGATGCAATCAATGCATCACTATAGTCACAATTGATAGTCACACTTGCTCTTTCACCTACCTCTCCACTGGTCTCCACTGAAACTACCATGCACTGTAGTTAACTGATGTATTCTTCAGTTGATTAATGAGTTATTATTTAGTGAATTAATTAATAATTAATTCAGACCACTCTCATTAGTGTATCAATCAGTTAGACTAGATACAACTAGCTCAACTGATTCTAACCGAGTTAAACTGAACACAACTCCACCAACTACTTCTATAACTCCACCGAACTCTGTCACATGAGTTCTAACTAAATTCCTGCATGAATTAGCTCCAGCAAACCCTCAGTAATAGCGTAATTCCTTCTGTTAGATGTTGTGCCACATCTGTGCACTTAACTGAAGTGCTCCAAGATAATAAGATAATGTTTAGAGTCCAAATATTATTAAGAGCTAATAATATTTGACATATCTATTTTTAGACTGGCAATCTAAAAATAGATTCCGCCCAATATGTCTAAAAATAGAAGTCCATATCTTTTTCCAACTTGACCAACCATCCACAAATAGCATCCCACAACTCATAGAATATGATTGACATGTCTAAAAATAGACTTTTGCGCCAAAAATAGCTCGCCGGCCCACTTAGTGAAGGCGAATCTTTTCACTAAGCTCGTCATCTTGTTGAATCTCAATAGTTTCTTCTAACATACCAACCATATTCATGTCTAAAGCTTGGAAATTTGAGTCAGCCATAAGTTTTGCAAGTCCTTGTCCTTTAATCAATTTAGTGGGTCTGATTTCTAAATCATATTTTAAAATGGTAGCAATCCACTTTCCCCTTTTACCATCAGGGTCTTGATTATGTATATCTTTGACAACTGTGTTTGGGACAAAGGATATGATATGTGAATGCAAAATATAAACTCTAACATCCTTCAAAGCTTTGATGAAGGCAAACGCCTATTTCTCCATAATGTTATACTTTAGAGGGGCATCCCTTAAGGATTTGCTGAAGAAAGCTATGGGCTACTCTTGCCCCATGATGTTCTTTTGCAACAATACTACTACCACAGTATGTTCAGAGGAAAAGGAGAAAATGTAAAAGTCCTTCATGAAGTCAGGGCTGATTAAGACTAGTGTTTGTGTGAGTGCTTATTTTACCAGCTCATAAGATTGTTTTGCTTCCATATTCCACTTCACTCCTACTTCCTTTTTCAACATATTTGTGATATTTCTTAGGAGCTCAGCAAGGTTAGGGATGAATCTTCTTAGAAAGTTAATCTTTCCAATGAAAGATTGTAGCTCTTTGATGTTTCAAGGATGGCTGATTTGTAAGATGCCTTCTATTCTTTTGGGATATATCTTGATTCCTTCCTCAGAGATGATGTGACCTAAGAGTTTTCCTTCTTGAATGCCAAACAAATTTTTCTTAGGATTTAGGGACATGCCATACTTTCTACACTTTTCAAAGACTTTTCTCAAGTGGACTAAGTGCTCCTCATTAGTCTTAGAGTAGACAATGATGTCATCAAGATATATGACTATGAAGTAACCTATGTCTTCTGAAAAAGCTATGTACATTTCCCTTTGGAAAGTAGCCCCTCCATTCATTAAACCAAATGGCATTTTAATATACATGAATGTACCCCAAGGTGTAGTGAAAGCAGTTTTGAGTTGGTCACTAGGAAATACTAGAACTTGGTTATAACCTGAGAAGCCATCTAATAATGAGATTCTTTTTGAGCCAACTACTTTTTGGAGTATGTGATCCATTTTGGGCAAGGGGTAATTGTCTTTCAAGGAGGCTTTGTTCAAATTTCCAAAGTCAATAAAAAGCCTAATTTCACCAATCTTCTTCCTAACTGACACAAGGTTGGACACCCATTCTGAGTATCAGACAGGGACTGTGATCCCGGCATCGTACATCTTTTTTATTTCTTTCTCAACTGAAGGTAACAAGAGGGGGTTAATTTTTCTCAATTTTTGTTTAAATGGTTTCTTATTTTCTTTGAGAGGAATTTTATGTTTGATGATTTTGGTGTCATAGGATTTCAAGTCTTCATACCCCCAAGCAAACACATCTTTAAATTCTCTAAAAATCTCAATGTATTTTTGTTTTTTGTGAGGTGGGAGGGTTTTGGACAGCTTGATTATCTTGGGCTCTTTCATATATCCAATGTTACATTCTTCTACATTTGTTTCAGGGGATTCCATCTTGGGTTAATAGCTACATCATTAAAATCAAATAGTTCTTCCAGTGGTGTAAGGCCTCTTGGCAAGGTGTCATCTTTGTACTGCAGAATTTCAAGTTCTCTTTGATCTAATTTATCAAATACTTCTACAACACAAGGGTTTTGAAGGTGATTTATACTATCATCAAGGGGCAGCTCTGTTTTGGGAGTTTCATTTTCAGCAAAATTATTTCTTTCAAATCTTAAACTTTGTTTTTTGCTTTCAAAGTCATTTCTGGATTGCAAAAAATCATCTATTTGGTCATCATTGTCAAACACTTGCCAATGGTTCAATTTGTCGAGTACAGTAGGCCTGTTCTTTATTTTGATGAGGCATTGATTATTTATATAAGGTAAAGAGAAATTGCTGGCAGCAGAGGCAAGCTCATTGGCAAGGCAGTTTTGGGCCCTAGGGATGAAAGTGAGCTCATATTTCTCAAAGGTTTTGAGAAGGTCTAGGGCAACATTTCTATATTCCCTTAGTCTAGGGTTCTTGGCTGAATATTCTCCCTTAATTTGATTTATGATTAGTTATGAATCTCCTTGAACCAATATTTTCCTAGCTTTGAGGTCTTTGAGTAGGTGTAAACCAATAAGGAGAGCCTCATATCCTGCAACATTGTTGGTGCATTGGAAATCTAGCCTATATGAATGGCCTTCATTTGTGTTGTGGAACTAAACCCTTGCTCCTGAACTAGCCTTACCACAAGAGCCATCAAAGCTTATATGCCAAAGGGTATCAATTTCATTTTTGTCAATGTTCTGCACTTCGGGGCTACTAGAGTTTTGGGTGTCATTTGCTTGGTCAGAGGATTGGCTTGGTTGGTTTGAGGGGCTTAGTTCTTTCTACTTTTCATTCACTTGTTCACTTATGTCATTTTCATTGTACATGAAGAAGGAGTCAAGGTCTAAGTGAATGGAACAAATCGGTGTGTCATTTGGCCTATCTATGTTACTCACCATGTATTTCATGTGGGATTCTCGGTACAATCTCCTTGTTTGATTGAAAACTGGGATGGTGGCATAAGTCATGTCCATTTGATTTCTTCCTTGGATTTTGCCCCCCCATGATCTAGATAAAAGCATGCCATACTTGATTAGGCCATAAAAGCGGGGATTTGTGCTAGATTGACACACAGATCCTTGATTAGGCCTAGACACTTGACCCTACTAGAATCAAAAGAGTACAAGTATTTGTAGGGATTTGTGATTTTTAAGCCCAATATCTCCATCACAACCTTTGGCGTGAGGTTGTGTGAGGCACCAGAGTCTAACATAGCATTATGCATAATTTTTTCATGTGTGTTCAGACTTACATAGAAAGGGGGGACAACCCCTTCCTGATATTTTCCCTCTACTTTAGGACCAAACAATAGCTCTGGTTTATCATCAGTTAAGTTTAAAGTGTCGCTATCATTCCCTATATTTAACACTTTGAAAATCTGGGATCTATATACCTCTTGGGTTACCAACTCAGTGAGGGGTATTGTAATCTTGATTTTAGAAATCTCCCCCTCAAAGATGAAAGGTGAAGGTTTCTTCATTGTATTTACATCAGCTTTATCAGCCATGAATTTTTCTACATTTTTTATTTGCTGATTCTGATTTGATGGCTTGGACAACAATGTTTTTTTAGGGCTACTAGTTGAAATACTAGGGCAGCTTGAATCATTGCTAGGTTGGCTAGTCTTTGGTTTGTTTATGTCAGCTTTCTTAGCCATAGTACTGGTGTTTTCTACTGTCTTTTTAGGAATATGTTCAGAGGTCTTTCTTACAATAGTGTTTGGCTGATTTGTTTTAGGAACATCTTGATTCTTTTTTCTCCTAAGGTCATATTGCCTATGGAATTCCATAATGGCATTCTCAAATCCTAGTATATAGTCTTCAGAATCTTCATATGATTTCTCATTTGGTTTTGAAGAAAACATCCTTTGTTCTTCTTCAGTAAGGAAGGTGTTGTCCTCATCATCCGAACCTATGACATTTACATGGTATTCTTCCAACTGCTCAGGCTCTCTTTCATCTTCATCTACATAGTTGTCTTGGAAAGGAGCTCTGATTTGTTGGTCACTCTCTCTTTGTCTGACTTGAGGAGGGTCTCTTCTAAACTTTTGATTCCTATTCCTATTTTGAAGATTGGCTTGATTTTCCCTAGGAGGTGTTCTCTCATTCAAATTGATTTTTTCCATCATTCTCTTCATTTTCCTAACTATGGAATCAAGCTTGGTGTCAGTAGAGGAGGTTGTAGGAGTTGTGTCATCTTTATAAGTCACCCTTTTTTCTGATCTCATCCTAGCCCTTTTCTCAATTAAATTGGCCTCTACACTCATAACCCCTTTTTCCATGTCTTCTAGAGTTAGGTAATCTCTCTCCCTTAGTTTATAGGCCATAACAGTATTGAAGCCTTCGGGATATTTTACTAAGGCTAAGCCTTGAGGAGGTTTTATGTGAGATGGGAGGTCATTGTAAACACTGTTAAACCTAGTGGAGTAGTCATGAACACTTTCTCCTGGATTCCTTTTAAGATTTTTATACTCGGAAAGAATTTGAAGGGGGTTTTTCTTGATTTCCTATTTGTTTACAAAGGTTTGGTAGAGGGTAGGGAGATCATGAATGATGTTGGGAGGTAATTATTTAAACCATTTCTTGGGTTCTCCCTCTAGGCTCTAAGCAAAAATCATCATTTTTATGGTTTCTTCTTCTATCTCCATGTAGTCAAAAGCATCACTAATTCTATCTACATTTTTCTAAGAAGTGATGGATTCAGTTCCTAGGAAGTGAGGGATCTTAGATTGATAGTCATTTGGCAGAGGTAATAGTGGTTGTTGTCGAGCCAATGGGGCATACCAGGCTACCATGATGGGAGGAAGAGGAAATAAGGGCTGATTTACAAGGGGAGGATTTGTGAGAGGTGGAGTAGGATGAAGTGGGGCGGTTTGCACAGTCGTGATATGGATTGGTGAGGTTGAAGTACTTGGACTGGAGAACTGATTCTGAGTGGATTTGAGATGAAAAGAGCTGAAGTGATGGAGAAACTGAAGGTCAGGTGGAGTGGAAGGGGAAGCTTCTCTACTGGAGCTTTTCTGCAAATCTACAAGGTTAGTTTGGTCAGCTCTACTTTGTGACTTGGTCCTGAATAGATTCTTGGTATGGTGCAAGTCAAACTGAGGATCTTGTGAAATTGTAAGGTGTTCTGGTGCAGAAATTTCTCTATGAATGGTCCTAACAGTGGGTGAGTTTTCAGCTTTAGAAGTTTTCCACAAAATATTTTCTCGGTCATCAACTACAGTAGGAGGATTTGGGTCCAAGTGTGATCTGATATTGATCCTTCATGAAGCCAGATCTCTTTACTCACACAATGTATAACTAGGCCTTGAAAAATGATTTGGACTATTCTGACACAATCCAAAAAAAAAACTATGGGACTAGTGAGATGAAAAAAGGCCTACTGGAGGCTAGTGGTTCTGGGATCCGGGCTTCATTATCACTATCATCACTTTGGATTTGGATGATGTCGAATTCCCTTTCCCGTTCATGATTACTTTCTTCGTTGTCCTTCCCTTTGCTTTGGGTGGCTCTTTTAGTCTTCTTCCTCTTGGGCAATTCGACCATGGGCTTCTTGGGAAATTTTCCCTTGCTTCGGAGGGCCCTAGTCACATTTGGAGTTACAACTCTAGGCACCCTTTTCTTTGATGTCTGGGGCTTGGCCACTTTCGGAGAAGAGAGAATGTCCCCTTGCCTAGGAGAGGCAGCTAGCACATGCTCCACGGGCTCTTTACCCTTGTCACTTTGCTCCTCATTTTTGCCACTGTATTGGATTTCTTCATGGATGCCTTGGCTGTCCTTTTGCATTTCCTTTTGAGGGCTGTCCTCCTCACTGTGTTGGACCTATTTATCCTGCTGCCCCTCTTCTTCATGAGGCTACTGTTCATCATCCTGTAGCTGCCTCTGTTCAGCATCTTCATGAGTCTGCTCACCCTCACTGTGCTGCACATCATGCTTCTCATCATCATGCCCTTCTTCCTCCTACTTTTCTGCCTCACTGTGATTCTACTCATCATCATCTTCCTCTTCTTTCTCATGCTCTTCTTCCTCATCATGCTCATGCTCTTCTCCCTCTTCATGCTCTTTTGTTTGTTCTATGGTAAACTTGAGCTTCTTGGGAACAGGTTCACTAGAAGAAGGCGAAGGAGGGTGAGTAGGAGGTGTAGGAGATGTATGAACTGGAGGGACAGTGGAGAAATCCAGATGGGTGATGAAAGTATCCCAAGAGACGTCCTTCTTCTCAAGATGATGAAGAATGATGACTTTGATGAGGGAATGATGGAAGAGGTAGGCTATTTGCTGTGAAGGAGGCTTTTTCTGAATAGTGGAGGACATTTTCTCAATGCTTCTATGTAGGAAGAAAGGGAGATTTAGCAATTTGGCCCTCGTGAAATGCATAAGCAATCGAATGTGATAGGCATAGACTCGGGAGAATATTCCCTCACAAGTGAAGTATTTTCATGATGATCTTCATGAGGGGGGCGTAGCTAGTCAAAAGATATGAGAAGGGGAAAATGAATGGACATGAATCTCTATGCTCAGGCTTTAGAAAGGGTTTATATTCTTCTGAGTACAAGTGGCTTTGTTTAAACCACTTCTCTCTGACATAAGGGATTTTAGTGGCCTTGGAGATGGACCTTGGAAAGAATTTGAAATCTAGGCCTGCCAGCTGGAAATTCTTCTCTTGAAACCTGAAAGCACAAAGGTGTGTTAAAGGGGAATAGCTCTTCACCTCTTGCACTCTTTGGAAAAAATCTAGACACCCAACCTCATGGAAATTGAACAAGACTGATGGGTGGGCATTCACTTCTTCAGTGGAAACAGGCTCAAATCTCTTGTGCAAGCCACTCCTACTGTCTTGCCTAGGAGGCATGTTGTTTTGAATGCTCTCTGCAACACCAAGTTGTCTCAAATGGCCTTTGGAAAGTTTTTCTCAAGCACACACCTTTGTCCTGCCTATTAGTCATTGTTTGACCAAGACAACTGCTTCAAATGCTTTGTGAAATATTCTCCCAACACCAACCTTCTGCTCCTTACAAACCACTATTTTGTCTCTTTTTATGCCAATCAACAAATAGTTATCAAAATAACAAGAACACAGTCAAATTGTTACTGTGTTTGGGTAAGGTCATAAGAATATTTTTTTTTTTGGTATAAACAAGATAGCCTTGTGTTTAGACAAAGACAAAACACCCCTCCCAATCAAAACACTCTTCTTGCATTTCAAAGTTTCACATGCACAGGTAGACAAGAAAACTTTCAAACTGCCCTAAAAGCTTTTCATAACACACTCTGTTTCATGGAACAAAGGAGGCAGCACTAGTTTTGCCTTTTACCCCATAGAAAGGTCACTTTTTGAAGTGAAAGAATATTCCAGACTTGATCACTGTTGTCTCTTTACAAAACTATTTCACCTATTCAAAAGGAGATATTTTTTGAAGTGACAAGGCATTTGGATCAAGACCACGGTTTTCAAAATAGGCTCACTGATGTCACCTTACAAACATTTTGTTTTCCTTTCAAGGACTGCCTCCACCTCATAACACTATTTTCACTTTATACTTTTCCGACAGAGGTTAGTTTTGCCCTGTCACAGTTAGGACACCTTCAACAATTTTTAAAAAACCTTTAACACTGTTCTTTTCCTTGCAATTAGTGTTATGGCTTGTCACTGTTTTTGAGGGCAGTTTCAGGCCTTTTGAAACTAATGCAAACACATCACTTTCACAATATTAATCTTGGGCAAACATAGCAACAACCATCTTGGAATTTTATCAAAACACCCAACCCTTCTCATCATTTTTTCTCCCTTGGAGAAAAACACTCTGTCACCCCCTTCAGATTTTCAAAAAACTAGCAAGGAGCAAATGAAGAATACCTTGCAAACTTTCACAGACTTTCGTTGATCATTTGGTAGCTTGAGAGATTCTTGTGAAGGCGTTTTGATCGCTCAACAGGCATGGCACATTCAAGAGGAAAAGCGTCGTGCAACAACAGGGGTGTCAGGTCAGCCTTTGGGCAGTTGTGACCAGCGCCTACAGGCGCGCCATGCAGTAGTGTAAGACCTTTGTAATTTCTCGCCTGAATGTGCCACGCACTTTTCCAGGCATGCCACGCAGTCTTAAACCTCCAAAAATCTGCAATTTCACTTGAAATTTCCTTGTTTCGGTCAGAGAGCAGCCAGGGGGATGTGTTGCTCACATTTTGAATTGCCAATAGGCCCTGTAACGGTCTCTAACTCCCTTTTGAAGGTGAAAAGGTCAACGTCCCTTTGATATTTGTTTGGTGAGTGTTTTGAAAACCTTTGAAAAGGCTTTTGGATTTAACAAAACATGAAGCACTTGCCTTTGCAGTTTTATCATTTTAAAACATTACAAATTCCAATGTTCGACCAGGACCATTAAAGTGTTGTAGATGACACTTTTGAAGATTTTCATAGATGTGACATTTTTCAAAGTGAAAAAATCATCCTCAAAGCCACAATTCTTCTTAGTGTTTTCTCATCAAGGGAGGAAAGTTGTTTCCTGTGTCCATATCTGTTTTTAAGAGGAAACGTTTCTCAAAACCATAAACTGACTGTAGCAGCATTCTTCAAATGACATTTCTCTTTGACTGTGGGTGAAGCTTAGTTGTATTCGCCTAGGCTTTACCATCATTTGTTTATCAAAAGGAACTTCTTTTAAAAACCTCTCCTTTACTCAAAATGCAACAGTAAGGTACTTTTTACATATTTTCATAAGGAACAGGCCTTTATTTGTAACAGTGGCATGCTTCATTTTCTTTGAGTGTTGTTCCTGAACTTGAAACACATGCCATATCCATTCTTACACATTGACGAACCTATGTGTCTATTTGCAAAACCTCCTTCAGAAAACAGGCTTAGGTTACCTTCTTGTCCATTGTGATGAGGTTTTGAAAAAGATCTTCATGAATAGGAAAAATAGAACTTTCTTTGAATAGCAATCATCACTCTTTGGCCTATTTTTAACCCAGTTTTTCAACTCACAAACCTTGAATGAATTTCTACCAATTTCAAACCCTGTCTTTTAAAGGAAAACACTGGCTATATTTCATGCCTGTTGATCAAGGAGGAAATTTCTAGACACTTTTAATGAAATCACATACCTCAGCAGGATTTGTTCATTTTGGATTCAGATTTCCTTTGAAAGAAAACTCTGGTAGCAGAAAGATAAACCTCTTGGATTATCACAGTACCACTAATTTTCCTCTGCTTTTAACCCTATTCTCTATTCAGAAGCCTTCAATTGTCTCCTACTGCTCTTCAAATTTTCCTTTCAGTCAGTGAAAAACCCTGAAATCAAACTTTGTCCCTGGCCCTCTACTTATAGATGAAGGAGGCCTTTATCACAGTGCCAAACCCTCTGCTTGTAAAATGAAGGAGGTTTTCTCAGTCTTCCAACCCTCTGCTCATGTATGGAGGAAGTTTTCTCAGTGATGCCATTTCATCAGCTTTTAAACAGTGTTATCTTTCCTTTCACTGCCTATTCATGTTTAAGCAAATGGGGATGGCAAATTGATAATAAGTCATGATGGGCATTTCTCTGAGAGATGTAATTTTTGCTTTCCAAATATATTTGCACCTCTTTGGAAATCACAAGCAATTTGGCTAGTGTCTGCAAAGCATTTCTTGTCATTCATAATTTACTAACCTTTGACTGTGATTGTAGGAGCTTAATGAAACAACTCTCTACCCTGTAGCTACATCCCAGGCTCAAAACCACATGAGAAGCAGTTGTCTTCTCATGTTGAGTTAAATACTGTCTTCTAGAATACTGGTACACTTATGCTCTTGAAAGATCCATTTAAATACTGTAAAAACACCTAATATCAGTTTGACCTATGGCATATGTATTGCTGAGACTTCAGGGCTTGTTAGTGGCGTGACTTAAGGGTGTAACCAACTTTATTTGCAAAATAGGAAGGTCTGTTAGGACTGGTTGATAGTAGATAGAGGTTCTTTGGCTTTAGGATAGTTTGCCAAGGGAGAAATGCCTAAAGCGCCACTACCTAACTTAGGGGAGGCTTCTTGGATAGATTTGGATTTTTTCTTTGGAGCCGATGGACAAGCTAGTATGGCTGAGGCTAGATAGGGCTTGACAATGAGGTTTTATCTCGTCATGGGCTGATTGAAAAGGTAGGAGGGAAAAAATGTTTATGGGTGTTTTCCAACTGGCAAATTTGACAATTTTTTAGATCAACTACTAGAAAACTTGGCTGTAACAACTAGTCATCACCAATAAGTGAAAAATACTGATGACTAACAGTTTCCCTCAGGGAGGGGCCAACACCTCCAGCACTTTTCCCCCTCCTGGTAGCATGTATCCAGGATATGACATGCCTCCTCCTTTTGCCCAACCTATTTACCACAATGTTACCCAACCTCCTTATCATCTATATCCGCAGTCTGGTGCTCCAACTCCTCAAGCATTAGCACCCCTGCCTCCCTTTCCTTCTCAACCCTCGCAACAACAGCCACTGCCCCCTCAAGGGCAGGTGTATGCACAGCAGGGCGTGACTAATCCTCCTACTTCCAAAAATAAGAGGAAAGGCACTCAAATTCAATATTCCCCCAATAATCCTGGACCTAATCCCCAAGGTAATGCTCCTAACACTGCTAACCAGCAATAGGGCACTCAGCCCAAGCAAGACAGGCCTGTTCACATGAATAAGCCTTGTTCATGTTATGGTGTCTATGGATAGTACACCCACAATTTTCCTCTTTTACCACAGATGCGGCAGATGTGGGAGACTCAAGTAGCATCACGAGGACAACAAGCCTCCCCTTCGGTTCCTCCCAATGTTGCGCCTATCCAGCTGGCTGTGTTTACTAATCCTTTCCCTCAGCAAGGATTTGTGGCTACCCAACCACATGAAGGTTAGGCGGCCACTCAACCTCCTCCATTTGGTAACTCTGATTACCAGATTCTCATGATGAACTCTGACCAACCTTTTACCGTTGACCTCAACCTTCAAACTCAGTCCCGTCAGTATAACAAGACTCTCGCTACCTCTGTCCCCGAGCCCCCTTCTTCAGGTTCTACAGAGCCTCTTTTTACAACCAATGGTCCTTTGCAGATCCCTCAGCCTAAGGCAAAGGTTCATACCAACATCCCTAAGGGACCATTATGCCAAAATACTACTTCTGGAAAATTTTCCCATTTGTATAGTATAGTAGATGATTTGGCACAATCTCCTGTTGCCATCTCAATGCTGGAACTCCTCCAGTCATGCCCTTCACAATGAAAATATCTATGATCTACCATGGGCACTGTATATCCTTCATATGATCACTTGATTGTCTTTGGTGTTGACCGGTCAGAACATCCTCCCCTTCCTGCTTCTTTCACCTTCTAAATTCTTTTCAAGATCCATAACACCAACATTTCCCATTGTA
The DNA here is from genome assembly GCA_034641835.2 of Pinus albicaulis. Lineage (NCBI taxonomy): Eukaryota > Viridiplantae > Streptophyta > Pinopsida > Pinales > Pinaceae > Pinus > Pinus albicaulis. The sequence goes on along the minus strand of CM076582.1, from coordinate 1,220,959,067 downwards.
TCATTAATGAGGGGGCATCCACCTGTGTGATGTCTGCTTTGGTTTGGAAGAAACTCGGATCACCTAAGTTGGACCCTTCCACTATCACCCTCTTAGTGTGGGATGGCCACTCCTCTAAACCCATTGGCATGTTCCGCAATTGTCCTATCACTCTTGCGGGCAAGACTTTTTGCATTGATGTAGAATTCATTAATGCCCCCTTAGATTACAAAATTCTATTGGGTCGTAGCTACACTTATGCAATGTTTTTTGTCCCATCTTCGGTTCACCACAAGATGTCCTTCCCTCACAATGGAAAGATATTCACCATTAACCAGTTGACATATTACGAACCGAAGTCTCAAACCTCCCCTGAGTCCATCATATCTTCAGTGGCCAATAAGCAAACCATCGATCCCTTGACCAGTGTTTCACCCAGAGTCTACAAAGACTCCTCTTTTCTTGGTTCATTCCTTAGTCTTCCTCCTCCTGTCTCTGATCCCATCTCATCGAATTTTTGCATGATGCAATCGTCTTGGGCTTCCCTTAAGTGGCCCTCTTCGGCTAGTCAGCAGCCCCGCCCTCCACAACCTACTCCTATCTCTTCGATTCATCCTTCTGGACCCCCTCATCCTAGCCCTTCACCTATAGCTGGTATCCATGATCCTCTCTACCCTCTTGGAACAGTTCCTCCAGGCCTTAACCATCTCAGAGCCGTCCCGCCTGGCCATTACCCCTCCGGTCAAATACCGTTCTTAGCTCCCCCTCCTAGAGTGTTCTTGGTACCTTTTATGGCTACTCTATCCCTTCTTAACCTGACCTTGGGGATTCCCATCTGGTACATTGATCCCCCAGCCGCTACCCTACCTAGTCAACCCCAACGTTATCTTTCTTTGACCCCAGTTCAACCGGTCCCCATGACTCCTCCCGTTGCTACCATGCCTCAACCACCTCAATAGGACCCTTCTCCTATTGCGACAACTTCGAGTAAAAAGGAAAAATCTCGCAAGAAGGCATCTAAATACAAGGCTGACCTGACCGACCCTACTCATCCTCAGCCTCAAAAGCCTTGTTCTTTGTGTGATTTCTTCAGCCACACCACCCAAAAATGTCCTGAATTTCCTCGATCAAGCCCATATTGGTTAATGTTGCATTCCCTGAGTCTACGGTCCCTGAAGCCTCTGTTTCATCCTCGATTGTAGCCAAGAACCCCAAGACTATTCACACCAACCAAGCATGTTCTTTGTGTGATATCCATGGCCATTATTCCCACCATTTTCCCTGCCTCACGCATTACTGAACCTCTTTAGAGGTAGTTCATGAGTACGATATTGAACAAAACCTGTCCGCCTCTCCTATCCTTGTGCAGTATGATTTGGGCCAGCTTGAGGATTTACCTGCTCCCATTGACATTCCCCCTCCTGATGTCAAGATGACAGAGCCTACGGCCACCATCCTCTATCTATCATCATTCATGAGATCCACGGTGGAAGCTCCCCCTGAGACTTCACCTTCTGTTTCGCTTGACCTCCCTTCAACGATCACCCTGGGCTCAACATCAATGGATCCCATATCTGCTTGTTCTTCCATCACCCCCCATGGTGATGTGCATGTGAACCTCTCTTCTGATGATGATGAGTCAGGTAGCTTCGCTGCATCATGTGGTCTCTCTTCCTCCAGTCACCCCATCTTTTACTGTGATGACAACATCATGGAATCCTTTTCCACCCCTGACTTCATCTTTCCTGCCCATAAGTGGAATGGCACCATCCATTTCTATGGTAAATTTTGCGACCTGAGCATAAGCCACCCCCAAGGTAGCTCCCACACACCACCTTCCCATCGGTGTGTGGGTGGTAGACATCCTACCTAGAGCACTCCCTCTCATAGTGTTTGTTCGATTTCTACCTTGCGCTTAGGTTTCCAGCATTGCTCATCATCCTCCCATTTTTTGTCCTGTGGCACCTTTCAGATGGACCTCCCGTCCAAACCTTATATCAGTTATGCTGATGGTGCAAGTCACTACTCCCGGAATCTAGCCTCGGAAGGTTGGGCTATTTTTACCCCCTTACATATGCTTGTTCTCTCGAACGGTGTATGCATTGGTACTACCACCAATAATTAGTCCAAATATGATGTAGTGCGTTGTTTATTAGTCGATGCTCTTTCCCATCACATCCTCCACCTTCATGTTCATTTAGATTCCCTGTTTCTTGTCATGCAATTGAATGGTGTTTATCGTGTGCATAATCCTATATTTTTTAGAAGATATTTACCAGTGAAGCTTTTGATGCGTGAATTTTAAATAATTACATTCAATCACGTACTTAGAGCACAAAATCACTATGTAGATAGAATTCCAAACAATATTCTAGATTGGCACTTATCACATCCATTTAACACAAGACAATAACATAAAACTATCAAAATGATGCATATCCATAATATGTGTTGTATAAAATGTTTTAGAGTCCATTAAATCTAATACATATGACATGCCCATAACATGTTAAAAAAACTCAAAACTGGGGGCTCCACCTGCCCCTACACCTAATCACTATCTAGAGGATCTTGAGCCAATGGCTATGCTCCTGTAGCTCGTAGATCACGCATAACCTTTTTGGACATCGCCATATGCCGCAAGACCCCTTACCACTCCGAGGGTAGACCAATACATGGCTCTATGTACTGGTCATCCAAGTCTTGCCAGCCGCGCTCTGCAACACTGGTCAGAAGCCTCTCACATCTACGATGTATGTCCTCCAGGAGGGCTGCTGCATCCTCATTTTGTAGTGCTCTTGATCCACTACGCCCTGCAGTTCCTGATACTGTAGGCCATCCCATATACTGAGTAAATTTCACCGGTGTTGTATTTGCATACCAAAATTGAATGAATTAGTACCATATACAATATTCTGAAACTTTAAAATGCACATAAAAGATTAGCAACTTGTCACTTACCATCGGGTCCCCATACTCAACCAGGTGGCAGTGGAAAATCCAGGTCCCCACTATAACTCATCCCACTATAGGGATAGTCATCTATGTATAATTGCATTTGATCCCAATGAGCAAATAACTCGGGTCAGAACACCCGTCCGACCGCCTCACCTCCTCCTCTACACAGTAGCCGCCCCCACCGACACATCCTGGGCTTCCTCAGGCCACCATCCTGGAGCTGTATACGAGGTCGAAGTGTCGAGATGTTCTCAAAAAGGAGCGAGCACAACACTGTACCATATGCATAGTCATGGTTCACTTGCCGCTTGCATAGTGACAATTGTTGTTTTAATGACGACAACATCATCTGGGCCCACCCATTGTAGGTACCACTCAACACACTCTCCACAAGCATCATCTAACCTCCAGTGATGTGGTGGAGTTCTTGGTTGCCCAGGATCCACAACACAGGTCTCTAACCTCTCTAGATCCCGGATGGGTATCCGTGTCCCCTTGACATGGAGACCTGGTCAACAATGGCACTCTACAAACTGCATGATGTTCTACCCTCACGGTAACATTGGTTGAGTATTCCCTACCATCCCAAGTGGTCGGAGACTAGTTAGAAAATATATATCCTGGACCGTCAACTCGATCTGGTGCCCCTGCATTATAAAGACCTCATGTTCCATATCCCAATAATTGACAATCTGGGCCAACAAGGACTCTCTAGCTCTCATCAAAGGGTTCTCCACAAACTTCAAAACCCCAAATCTAGCCAATTCATTGCAGACACCTTGATCCTCTCGGATCTCTGAACATAATGTGTCCACGTCTCTCTCTCTCCAGTTGATCCATAATTCTGCCCTTTCTGCACAAAACCATCATATTTGTCACTGTACATAAATGAAAGACTTCATTTAACCACAAAAACCCAGCTCTCAGCCAAAAAACAACACATAAAAACCCCTCTCTGCCAGGTCGTACTTTTCAGGAAAAATCCTAGGATAGGTCACACTTTTCTGCCCAAACCCTGCTACCCAGGTCGCAGATATTGCCCCAAAAAGTGCAACCCAACCATGAAGAGGAGTAGAGGTTTGTTCCTGAGCTCTAGGCACCTAAACTGAACTTTCAATCCACTGAAATGAAAGAGTAGGGTTAGGCCTCTTACATGCAACTGATGGATCTCGATTCCAACGATCGGTTTGTTTGCTATGATCGCCGCAATATTTAGGGCATTCTCTCCTCTCTACATTCACCACAGCTACACATGCAAATGAGTGAATTTGGAGAGAAAATTCCTTATTAAAAGATAAATCCCTGATTTTTCTTTCACCTGCTTCGGCCAAAATGTAGCTCAGTTTGAAAAACTGTTTGTACCATTGGAAAGCTCTCATTGAGCCCTCAAATGGGTATCTGTTATTTTTTTGTGATTTGATACTTCACTAGGACACATTTTTTCTAAGAAGTGTCACTTCACCACTCCTCAAAATCAAATTTCTTCACTTGCAACACTTGTACTTGGGGCACCACTTCACCTCCATACTTGTCCATGCTGGTGTTGATTTTCGTCGTGAGTAACCATCTTGTACTCATGTCTTTATGGTCCCCACTAGACCTTTTCTGTGTGGCAGCATCATCGAGTCATCCTTGTTTAGAGCATCCGAGTTGAGTCATCATCGCATTCATGGAGTCTATCCCAAGTCTCTTTGTATCCCACTATAGTCCTCCATCCTTCATTGCTTGGTCCCTCTCTCATGTCGCACATTATGGCCTTCAGTCCTATTGTCCCCTATCCCCTTTGATATTGTGTCAGTCACTGCCAGGTCATCCATGCCCTTTATGCTTTAACAAGGGAAGTCATTTGTCTGCTACTCAGTACCCCCCATTTCATCATCATCCCTGGTGTCAGTCAATCAATCGGTCTACTATTTTCTCTCATTCCTTAGTTGAGGATCCCTTATTGCCTCACCTATGGCAGACCTCCTTCTATCAACATCAGATCATTCATTCTATAAGAAAGGTCTGGAGGGCGGTGTTAGGACTGGAAAATCGTACAGCAGAAGACGACATCAATTAATGTCGAGCCCAAGGATTTACAGGACAAGAATACATTATGGAATCAAGAAGTATTTAAAATCTCTAAGGTTTTCAAAAAATCAGATTTGAACTAGTCATAAATGCTCAAATGCACGCTTTTTCCTTCGAGAAGAGCGCCTTATGCGCGCCTTTTCGCCCAATAAGCGCACATTCCTAGAAATGGAAAAAATTCACTTTTCGGGACCACAACAAGCAAAGGACAGTTACTCCTTATGTGAAAGCCACCTAAGGATAGCCACTAGCGCCTCCTTAGACATTATGTGAGCACACAAAAGAATATTTGAGCACATAATGGAATCACACCTCTCCCTTGGGTCACCCTCCATCATGTACCAAGGGAGGGAAGGAGGATTTGAAGCTCACCTATATAAACCCACCAAGAGATGAACAAATGGTGATCACAAGGTTATGCTGGCTAAATTTTCCCAAGCAACACTAGCATTGTGTGTGACCCGGAGCTGGAGGTAAAGAGGACTTGATATTTGGCCACCCAACATCTTAGTCCACCACAGCAGAGAGAGAGTTAGACTACATCAGAGGCAGAACTTGGAAGGAAAACATCATTGCATCGAGATCTAGAGCCATTTCCTAGGGGCCCTTTGGCAAGTGGGTAAGATTTCCTTTTATTTCGAACATTTAATAAGAGGAGGCCATCGAGCCATCATTTGCATTATTATTGTTTAGAAATCTCTATATAGCTTCTTTTGTGTTTTTTAGTTTTTTAACCAGAGCATACTTCGACATATTATTTCATTTAAGTTTTATGCTTTTGACCTCCCCCCACATTCTGCCTATTACCAATATTTTAGAGAGTAGACCACACTCTCTAAGCTTGCGCGATTTCGTACACCTGTGTGTCGAATCCACCACAACAGGCGGTGTACCTTGGTTCCAGCTTCCACTCTTGTTCAATGCCTCAGATCAGGCAAAGGGACTCCTTATTTCCCTTTGACTTGATTGTTTCTCAGCTCCAGCTCCTTACACCATGATAGAGATCTGTATAGTTGATGCCTCAGTGACGCAGCAGATTGTACCAGTGATTCTCGGGTGTGTGTGAGACGTTTCAGACCTCATGAGGGGGTGGCCCTTTAGGTAGCCCCCCACATGCTCAGATGACCTCTTCATTACAACCTTTGATGTAGCTTCATAGATTTGATGGTGTCGACCTCAGCTACTTGTAGCGCCTTTTAGTTTGCATGTATCATTCAGATTTTCACAGACCTTTCCTGTTTACAGGGGCACTTTGGTTGTATTTATATCTCATGTACTTAGATATTGTTGTATAATTCATAGTTGTTATTCCAGGCACAGTATGTATGTGGGATTCATTATCATATTTTTATCTGGCTCATTTTTATGCCATCGTGTACTATATAGTTCAATCCCTTGTTTACTGACATATTATTCTTTGTACTTTGTCTCGGCAGGAATAGGTATGCCTCCCCCACCACCTATAGCACAGGTACTCACTCATAAAAGAGACTTGTAGCACCTGTAATTCTCGCCTCCTCAGGGTCTAGTCCTCTAGACCCTCTTTCTCTGACTTCCTCTTCAGTGTCTAGTGATTGAGTTCTTACAACGTACTTCGGTCATATGATTAGCTCCTAACGCTCGCACGCTGGGGGGAAATCTGTTACACCATTTTTTGGTCATCTAACCTGTTACTATTAGATGGACCAAAGTACACCATCTAAGAGCAATTTTACCCTAACTAAAAATACTTTCAGTATGAAAAATAACTTACTAAACCACATTTATTAAGTTGTTTATGGTCTAAATAGGAAACCCCATGAGGAAATATTAAATAAATTCACATTTGTTTGATTTTCCTCAAGGAATAATTAGTTAAACAACAATTTAATTAATATTCCTGGTCATATTTAACCCAAAACAGGAAAAATAATTAGATAAATCATTATTTATCTTATTATTTTCTAGGAATAATTATTTAAACCTTATTTAAATAATCTTCCTTGTTAAATGTGACTAAATAATTTATAAATAATTGAATAAATCATTATTTATTTAATTATTACTCAACCACATCCTTAAAATAATAAATAAATCATTTATTTATTTATTATTTACAAATAAAGGGATTTTACCAAAGTCAAATTATTTTTCCCTCCAACAAATATAATAAAATATTCCATAAAAGTTGGATCTTGATTTGGTTAATAATTTTTTAATTATGCACCAATATCTAGACTAACTCAATATTTTGTTATAAATAGAAGGGTTTTTCTATTCATTCACTACCTCTTGTTTCCTAAAGATCACTCTGGATCTATACTTTTGGTCTTACTTTGATCCTCCATCATTGTCATATTTTGCTACCATTTTTCTTGTGAGCTCCCTTTGAGTTCCATTTTTGTCTAGGCTTTCTACACCATCAAGAGAGAGAGAGAATTTAGATCTAAAGTGCTGAGGACTGACAAGAATCCATCCCATTGAGGGGGACTTGTAACATCTTTCTATGTTCCCTTCCCAGGTGTCAAAAAATACAAAAATTCTTTAAAACAATCTTGTCCTATCTATTGGATGCATGGATCAAATCTTGCTTTTATTTACTGCTTAATGTCTTTTAAATCATAGATCTAGATTCTGCAGCATTTATCTTGGTCAACTAATTGTAGATATAAAGATATTGGTAGCCATATTTGTTGTTAGGGTTGTTTTTTATGCATGGCTAATGTGAGCCTTTTTCGTACGCTTGCGATTAAGATTCATACTAACATCTAGAGTCTACTACGTAACCTGATCATCCTTCCAACACGTCTGGAATTATACCAGCCTTGCTAGCCATTCCTGGAGCTCATGCACAAAAGTCACAAAGAAAATTTCATATACTTCTGTGAAAATATATTTGTTCTTCCACTTCTTAGCTATTAGCTTCGTGCCACGATTCTCTTTTATAGAGAATTCCTTAATCTGTTTCTCAAACTAGGCTTCGAGCTCCAATTTCTCAAGTCTCCAACGGCCTCGTGGCATTACCCGATCTTTCTCTCAAAATGTTCCTGGTCTCGGCAACATAACCATTTGTTGGCTTTAGGGGTCTTGACCCAAGTTCGGAGTGTAGGTTTTCCAACAAACCCCTATACTGCTGGCCCTTTCAGCAATGGCCTTCTTTTGCAGGCCAAGGTCTCACCCGAAGTAGTATGGGTGGGTGTTGGAACCAGGCTTCCACACCCTGGGAGAAAGTGGATAATGGAGGCAGTTCTTATCAAGATCTATTAAGTTCGCACATAAGCAATGTCATTACCAAACCCTTAACAGTATATCAAAAAGGTTATAACCTTTTAGACAGCATGTAACATAAATAGAGCTATCATCATCAAAGATATCTTAGCAAACTCTTCGCATCCACGTGCACATCAGTAATTACAACCACAAACACAATCGTAACTAATCCAGTAACACAGATGCTTTCATAGCTAATTCAGATCATGTAGAGATACTTCAATAGTAAACACAGCTGACACGGATACACATAGATACTTCAACATATCCACATTCATTAATCATCCAAAAACCAGTTACAAACCCAAGTCACTACCCACGCACACAGCCATCGGGGTCCGCACACAGCAGGACTGAGGAGCTCCGCACAAACACCCAACATGAGTCCTTACACAAAACTACCCAAAACAGATCTCAACAGTTCATATGTAGCATTAATCTTACTTTTTTCTTACTTTCTAGACCCAACTATTTATCTATCTATATCATCGTAGCCTTTTGTTATCCTATGGTCCACAAACCATGGTTTGCGGACTCCAGGTCTACCCTTTGACCCATTAAAAAATATTGGGGGCTTTTACCTGCCCCAAAGCCCCTACGCAAGACCAATTACTACAAAATATATCAAAACGTAGCTTAGGAAACCCCTTTCCAAGAGAGGAATATTCACATATGGGGAATATGGAGGTTGATTTCAGTAAATTGAGAGATGTTTTCACTGAGCTTTGTGAAATAAATAAAATAAAATAAAATAATAATATAAGAGACAAACAAATTTGAAGGAAAAAGCTTCAAGTCTTAATTCATTTTCACAAAAAATAATGATACAAATTCCTCTCACACATGAGGCCTAGTATTGAGGTTCTCATAAAAAATTACCAATTTGGATAATTGGTTGAAATTTATCCATAATTTTCTCCACGATATCTCAATGAATGTCTCCACAAATATCTTTTAGCGGATTTTATGTGATCTCCATTACCATTTGTGGGTGATATCCAACATCCTTTACAATGTGTAAATCTTGATTTGTAATCACCTTTGATCAAGAATTAGAATTTTTCCTAAACAACTATGATACTATGTGACAAAATCTACATGGCTAATTTTATCACTCATTAAGTTGTGAAACATTTATTGATAGGGTCATACATGTCACTCACCAAATCGATAAGGTCTCCTAAGCCATTTTAATGTGGTATAGCAAAAATTTTGCATTTTTAAGCCTATCCTAAGTTTTATGATCACCTCCATTTATGCCATTTTAGTAAAATTAGTCCCATATCATGTCAGTTGTCATTCCCCATACATTTAAACCCAAAAGGGCACACTTGTCGGTTTTTCATATCTTCGTAGCGTTTTACACAGGAAAATAATAGATTTCGCTACGAAACTGCCTAATAGTTTTGTAGTGAATCTGTCAGAAGTCTAACTATTTTCGCTACGAAAATTCGTTTTCTAACCTGGCTTGTCAGAGTTGTATGAGGTGTCATTTTCTGATTAGAGCAGTAAAGGTGAAGGTCATTCAAGGTTGTTATGATAAAATTGAAATGTACATAGCCGTGTTTGATGTCATCATTACCATTTTTGCTTGCATGTGTTATGATTGAATCTCGAGCTGTCAGTCAAAATTTTAAACCTCACCTCAATTAGCCTTTTGTCATATTGTGGTTTATCCTTGAATGTAAGTCGATCCTTGGAGAGCTGCTTCATCTAGCCAAGTAGGTTGCTGGAAAATTCGAATTCTGTAGGTGTCATCAACAAGCGAGGCAGTGAAGACTATAAAGCATTCATGGCTGCAAGAAAGAAAACGAATAAAGGTGGCCACTGTCACAAGTGTGAGCCCATGGATATGACATTACTCAGTGAACACCCTACTGCTATGGAGGTTGTCAGAAGGACTGGATGCTTGCAATTCTTCCAGAGGTTGCAGGGCTTTCATTTGCAGGTTTCAAAGGATTTTGCCACCAGCTTCACAGGAACAACATCAAAGGTTGGAATTCTGAACCTTACAGTGACACCAGAGAGTATATCATCAGCTACATGAATCCCTAAAGGTGGTGAACAATGTTTTAAAGGAATCAAATTCACAATGCAAGATTGTAAAGAGTTTATCAAGCAAGAACACAGTGAAGTTGATTTGTCAAATGTTATCCCTAGGAATTTTATGAAGGGGAATTATGCAAAACTGTTGATGGTCATTCAAAAATAATTTACCTGTGAAGGAAGGCTTCACCTGGTCTACTCATACCATCTCAGACTTCTTCTACATTTTGTAGGTAAGAGGAAACTTGACTTACCTTTCTATTTATACAAAAGTCCAGAGAAAATGTCAGATAAGGTTCAAATTAAGACTAAGGGCAATGAGACATCTCTTTTTCATCATGGTCTAATTAAGATGTTAGCGTTATAAGAATTGATAAGGTTAGACAGAGATTGGATTTCTTTCTTGTTCATGAGTGGTTATGAAATTGATGTGGTCACACCAAAGAAAACCACAAAGCCTAGAACTACTTCATCACTAGCTGTGGAAGAATAATTTGAAGAAGAAAATAGATCATCTCCTGCAGAACCAGTGAACATAGGAACATAACCTTTGCAAGATACTGACACACCTCAAGCAACACTTGTAAAACAGAGGCATACAATTAGCAAACAAGGAAACAAGAGAGTCACTAGAAGGCAGACATTAGCTAAAGGCAATATGGAGGATATCCTTCATGCAACTGACATTGAAGAGTCACCCATTGTGCAAGTTGAATACATTGAAGATGGTGGAAGAAAGATGAAGAAAGGTAAGACTGCTAAGAAACTAGATTTTGTAGGTGATGATGTTGGTTTTATATTTCAGCCAAGGAAGCGCATGACCAGACATGCAAAGAAGGCCATGGAGAGAAAGAAGACAGAAAAAATCAATGAAGTTGCTCAATCAATAAGCATCATATATTTGTCTCCATTGGCAAAGGAGGAAATGGTTATCAAGCAAAAAAAGGGAAAAGAGAAAATAGTTGAAAAATCAGAGGTAGAATCCCTCAAAGAACAGTTGAAGGAAGAAAGTATGGAGATATTAGATTTGAAGTTAGAGGAAAAGAACAGAATTGAGGAAGTTCAATTTGAAGAGATGAGGAAAATATGGGATGAACAAGTCTCAAGCCTTTCAAAATCATTGGACAATGCAGAGTTGTTGTTGAAACTGACTCATCCATTAAGAGGGAAGTCAAACACATTAGGAGGATAAACTTGCACTTACAATCCAAAAACAAAGCATTAAAAGATCAAGTGGAAAATCTTCAAGAGCAACTGGATTTTATTCAAGTGGAGTTAGAAAAGAAAGGATTAAAGATGAAAGTGGTAGAAGAACCCATTAGCCAATTAATTGTGAATGAAGAAGAAACACCAAAATAATGAAAAATTGAGTTGGAATATGTTTGATGAGGTTCATGACTTACAGAGAACCTAAATTTTACCTCTAGAGATCAATTTTTGAAGACATTCTTAGACTCAAGAAATTCTGGTTTTTTAGACAGTTTTGTAGCATGCTTCAAACTTGAAGCCAGAAAAATGCTACGAAAATTCTGAAGGTGCATGTTTGCCTTAAAATTCAGTTTTTTCAAGTATTATGGAGGGAAATTGATTGTTTGCAAGATGTCTTGGAATAGTAAAGGTGTTTGAATAGCAAAGGTGGCAAGGCGATATGTGAAAAGGCAGGTTTTCATATGCTACGAAAACTCCCTACGAAACTGCCTATACTACCCTGTATCGTAGCAAGGAGATTTTTTAATATTTTTTAGCATTCGAATAGCACATTAGCCAGTTGGAGACCTCTAGCATGTTAGTGGGCCATCTCAATAAAGATTCATTACTCAGAAGAAATGTCAAACATCCAGCTAAACAGGCAGAACAATTATTAAACTGAAGGTTATCCATCCCTAAAAAGTAGGATTGTGTTCCACAGATCTAGGGGTGTTTTAAATATGTAAAGTGATGGTGAATTGTCCCTCGAACATGTGATATATATCATGTAACTTTTTCACTGTTATAAAAACCGAATGTAATAAATAGGAGATAAAGTCTTATTAGGAGTTTGATTTCTTAAAGGATAGTTGTCCTTTTTCTGTTTCAAGTTAGTAGTTTCAGTTATGATAGGTGTAAGAGTTAGAATTCGAAGATCTAGCCAACTAGGCAGATCATTTACATTGTAAAGGCTAGATGCCTATTAATAGACAGAACATCGAAGAGCAAGAGGTTTGAAGATGTGACTTGTGACTACTACTACTGTAAATTGTTATGATTAGTAATAGACAGTGGATGTGGGTTTTCTCCTTCACCTGAGATTCATTTGATGTTTTCATGAATCTTTTCCTATGTATCTTGCTACTTTTCTTTCAATATATTAATGTTTGATTACTCATAATTCATGCTTTTCATGCTCTAACTTCCTTCAAGCATTAAAATATTGTATATCTTTCTCAATACCCTGCTTTCAATATCTTAATGTTCATTACTTAGAATTCATGTTTCTCATGCTTTGATTTCATTTGAAGATTTATCTATTGAGTAAATTCTGTGTGTGTTTCCCTTTCATTTAAATATCTACATGCCTCAACTTCCACAAGGAGAGCCATTGTAATTATTTTCTCTAACACTGACTCCATAAGCCCAATGGTATCAAGTCCTTTACATTTTCAACCTGCAATCAATCAAAATCAAGTTACAGTCATAGATTTATCCATCTAGTAGAGTTTTCATTGCAAATCCTTTGATAAATTGAGAGAGCCCTCTCAGGCTGAAGAGGCTAATCTTCTGTCAAAAGCTAGTTTGAAATAGTTACGCCAAGTTGACCATTGCAGCAGCCCAACATGACTCAATTTGGTGATAACAGTTACATAATCTGAGGAAAAAAAAAAAAACTCACAAATTGACATGTCAAGATATACATGGTAAAATTCTCAAGAAGAAACATCCATGGAGTAAATGAGCAACACTCAATTATTTCTTTCAGATTAATCCTTATTTAATGAGGACCCAAGTCATTTATTTATAGAGGAAATGTTTGTAGGTAAACTACATGAAAATTGTTTTTTTACATTTATTTCATTAAACTAATAACTCAAAGATTTTCCAAGTTAAAATTGCCTAAATTTGGGATTAATCTATGCAATGGATAATTACAACCTATTGATTATGCATAGTTAATTTATTTACATGTGCTCAATCAACTAAACATTAATGATGTACACATAATCATGCACAAACAATAAAATGGCATGGCTTTAATAAACATATATACTTTTACAATATGCTTGCATATATTTTCCCTCTTAGCATCCAAACAATTGTAGTTTTGAAATTACATAGTGTAAAAAAATTTTAGTTCTTTAGTTTTTGACTTGATGATCAACTAATAGAATTGATACTCTATATCTAGGTGATAAGTTGATGTGTATGATGTCAACTACATTGTTCCACGTCGTCTTTCTATGTTACCAATAATTCAATACACCACAGGGAGAGGCATTGCAACCGTGCATTAATGATGACTTTAATTCAATACTAAATTTATTGCAATTTTATTATGTTGGCACTACATTAAATGTCTATTTTATTTTATTTTACATCTTTTATGATGCCATTATAAAGAAACAAAAAGAATTGGTATCAAACAATCACCTATCTAAGAAAAAACTAGTTGATATGCTTATGATAAGACTAAATTGAATTATTCATTTCTTGATTTCACTCTAAAAAATCCCTAGATGTTCAACATTTTGAATGAGAAATTCAAAATTAAATTTAGTTGTATATATAAATAGCACCAACAAATTCTCTTTTGATGGGTTACTTGAAACCTTGTATGAAATCATTTTTGGGAAAAAAAAATTTGGTTGAACGTAAGTAATTTCTTCACAACATCTTCAAGTGATACTCAAAATTACATCATTTTTCCAATACATCAATGTATAAATCATTTTTTACCAATATATATATATATATATATATATATTTGATTCTTCTATGCACAGGCCATATGCAAAGAATTATTGGACAATGTAAAACATCATAGTTGATGAACAATGCATTCACTATTTAGTTGAAATATTATTGGTAAAATAAGACAATATAATTAATGAAGAAAATACAATAAGAAAACCATATACAATCATATTTTTAGATTGAGTACAATGCATTGTAAACAATAAGTGATGAAGGATTACATTTGAAGGATGAATACAAAACACATTTCCAAGATGCACTCAACCACATTGTCCTGAACGTTACATTTTTTAAAATAACATAAGTGACAGTAATATCAAACTATTGTGCATCAAAAGCTATAATGAAGTACCAAAGCTTATACCATGGGATATAGAATTTCAAGAATGCGCATTACACGAAAATAACATCAATTATGTAAATAATGCTAGAAATAACAAAAGCGCTTGGAATGGTGTGCAAAGGCCACAATTTATTAGATACATTAAACAATAAATTCGAAAAACAATTAATGCTATTAGACATAAAACATACTTTGCATACATTGGAAAATAATATTCAATATGTTGGAAGGACATTATTGTGAATGTCCATAATATCTCACTCCATTTGCTACGTTATCACTCTCCCTAGAATAAATAGTTCCTAATTTAGTTGGAACACATCCACCTTGTTCTTTACCACCCAATATTAGACATCATTGGAGTCATCCTCATGGACCTGATACATTCGTTATCTTTTTTTGTTTTGTTTTGTTTAGTATGTCTCTTTTTGAGAGGAAAACATAATTTCCCCTTACGAGCTAACTCTCATGAGTTTTTTTTCTACTAAGCATCCAAACATGTTTATCATATATTTTCGTTATAGAAACTCCAATGAAAATAAGGGATCCTACCCAAGATTTTACACTTTTTGAAAAAAAAATGGATATAATGAAGTCACCATTGCTTTATGGTTGTAGGAATATTGTGGTTGTGGCATGGAAAACCATTTATATCCACACCTTGACATTATACATGAGTGATCAACAATGGATGTAATTCATTAAGAACAATTTTAATAATTTCATGCAATTGGCATCCAATCTTTATCATCCTTTATTCATGTGCTTCTTATTCTTCGATGGATCCATAACATTGAATCTATAATCTCCTAGGTCATAAGCATGACACTGCTTCAAAATGTAAAAATATATGTTAGATAAAACTATTGAAATAACAATGACATATTTCTAGTGATACATTTAAAATAAATAGGTAAATGATGCAAGAAGAAATAGTGTCAACTTAAGTCCAATGGCATCCACATTTAAAACTAAAAAAGTAGTTGTACACCAATAAATTGCTCCGACATATTTCCAACGACAATAACATTTAAAATTAGCAAGTTAACACTACAATAAAAAAATAATTTTGACATGTTGAAAAGTGCTACAAAAAATGTAATTATATGGCCATTTAAGAAAACCAACACTTGAAAACCAATAGTAATACCAAAATGGAAGGGAACCAATATCTGAAAACCATTGGATTTTTTTGGCAACATGATCATTTGGAATTAACAAGCCAATACTCCCAATTAAATAACATCTAACATTAAAGTGTTACAAACTTAGTGTACATATAAAATTTAGTTAACTTTGATCAAATAACTAATGCCAATATATATTAAGTGGAAATTTTCGTTAAAATGCAGCATATTCAAAGGATATCTATGCTAAATCTTGTAACAAGTATAGAGTCTGTGCATTATCCACATTTCTTGGATTGATGTTAATTGCAAACAATTTTTCTTTTATGTTTTTTCAATTACATAAAAGTTCTAGTTCGTAGTCGATACATCTTAGTTCTCCTGTTTTGAATTTATTAAAGATGTTTGAAAATAATAACAACTTCGACTTGAATGTGCACATGTTAGAATATATCACGTTTAATTTCTATGCTCTTAAACAAAGCAGTTATGAGCTATTATGGCACCATCTTTGCTATTATTTTGGGCACTGACTTAGATAGGTGATGCCACATTCTCGTCTATTTTGAAATTTTGAAAATGAAATTGTCACTATAGATTTGAAATGACATCATCACCTTATAGGAAAAGACATTCTTTGCATAATATTGAAAAATATGAATAGTACAAAGTCTTAGTGCTATTGGTTTTGTGTAACAAGTAATGGATTCCAAAACGTGATAATGACATGAGAAGAGTCATGAATGCATGTCTTCTCAACAAGATTTTACAAGAATTTACTCCCTTTGCATTACTCTGTTAGAAGATAAAAGGAGGTGGAGGTGGAGGTGGTGGTTGGCATAGTGCCACTAGGATATCTTGATTGCTGAGGAGCAACGCAATGGATATTTCTCCATTATTACGTATAGCATCATTATGTATGTACTTTAGCAAAATTTATAACATCACCTTGGTAAAACTTATGGTTGGATCATATCAATAATTATTTAGGTTAGTGATAGGAAATGCCAAGTTGACCTCAGAGTACCATGTTTCCATTAAAATGTTCATTTCATCTTTCTTCGACCATTGTTTGCATAGAATAAAATCCATTCAAAACGTAAACTTGATTAAGAGCTGAGAAGATGCATAATGCAAAGACACAAATTGATATTGGTCATGATCTTCTAAGAACTTTAAAATTTGTCCATAATAAAGATGATAAAAATTTATTAACCAAACATAATTTCTACAACAATAATATATAGTCTTCCAATTAAATATATATAAAAAAACAAAATTTATTTATTAATTAGAAACAAACTCCATACACCTCATTGTTTAAACTTCCTACTTCTAAATGTCATCGATTTCCCTCCCAATCTAGATTTAAAAAGACAACTCTAAAAACTACATTCATAGAGCACATTAAATTTGCATACCTAAAATAATAAATTCAATCTCACACCTTCATACTAAAAACATGACATTATCAATGCCTATACAAAAATCATCTTTTTGTCGATATGCAATTGTTATTAATAAAAATGGGTTCCATAAAATTAACCATTCATTTAGAAGGAACTTGGAACAACTTGAATGCATCCCATAACATGCACACGTGACCACAAGACCCTCATCTTTACTAATAAAATTTTCTAAATTTAATATATCTATATATATTAAAACACACTGTAGTTTTCGAATATTTCCTAGTTTATTGCTTGCTTATCTGTTTGATCAATTCGTTTTCGAATATGTACAACCATGCTTATCCGTTTAATGTTTATTAATGTGTGGGATGATGTGTTCTGAGAAAACAAATGATAGCTAATGGTGCCGTCCCACCGTCCCATGTTTTTAATAACTAGATATCGATTCTCTCTCCGACGCACCCAATTATTTTATGTAAATTGCGGCACTCTTACCAAAACACAGGTTGACCCCAGAAATACACCAAACTCTTATAACCTACTTTCCCTACATAAAGGCACCGAAAAGTCTGGTTTGACCAGGAAGACACCAAACACTCTCAACTACTCTTATTTTGTAAAATCATTGGAGGTGGACTCGAGATATACGGGGAGGAAGGAATTCTCTCTGAAATTGTACAAATTAAAGCAATGAAACAATAGGAACTACCGGTAACAGATGGAATCTTTACTACTTTTGGATTCCATGTTTGCAACAACCCCATAGTGCACCTACGGCATGCCTCCTCTCTGGCTCTCATTGCCATGTTGTTTTATAGATGAGATACGTGAGTGCCATAACGAAGATTTAGATTTCAATTTGGAAGGACCAAAATACCTCCGTAATCCATCACTCTGCCTTTTCCTTCTTAATTTTTCTTGTCTTTATAAGTCGAGCACCAGAAGGAATGGTTTGTCAAATGCTTTCTGACCTTGGAAGATAGAGATGTTTCAGATTTGTTAAAAATTGGAGGGAATAGAAGAGCTTACAGACTGCCACACAGTCTGAAATCGAGGTCTTGGAGGTTTGTCAAACACCCAAAAGAATCTGGAAGTGCTTGCAGACTCCCGCAGCATGAGAGATCGAGTGTTTGGAGGTTTTTCAAACACCCAAAATAATCTGGAAGTGCTTTCATACTCCAGCACCCTGAGAGATTGAGTGTCTATAGGTTTTTCAAACACGCAAAGGAATCTGGAAGTGCTTGTAGACTCTAGCACCATGAGACGGATCCAAAGTAAAATGGATTTACGTTGGTCACATTTTGTAAGCTTAGATGATGCTTCATAAGTGGGTATGTTTTTTATGTTATACATTCCTAGATGAGGCTTTAGAAGTGGATATGTTTTTTATGTTATACATTTTATTTTAAAATATTGTTAGGAGTGGTAAATAATTCATTTCCCCATTAAGCTACAGATTTAAAGATAATAGGGAAATTGAGATTATGGATTGTGTGAGTTTCAAGATGATGGTTATAGAAGTAGTGGTTTTCTTTATGTGAGTGATTTATAGCTTAGTGAGAGTCTTTATATTCCAATTTCTTCATCAAGTCTATCAATATGTATTTGGTGAGTGAACAAGCATACGCCTAATTTAGTAAAGACTTGATTAGTATTTTTTTTTTATCACTATTTGGTTAAATATTTGATCAATGATTCAAATTAAAAACTACTTGGATTATCGTTCCAACCCTATCACGTCCGAGTCACGAGTACTAGACTTTCCTCAAGCAGAGACTTCACCTAAACCCAGGTAAGTTTGAGTAGATTTTAATCTATTTGAATAATCTATACAAAAAAAATTTGATATCTAGAATTCCTGCATAAGGACGCTCCTCCTTTAACTGGGCTTCATGAGTGGCAGACTCTTCTCTAGGAAAGGATTCATCTTAACTTCAATAAGTTCAACTGGCCTTTACCTTTTTTTTTTGTAAATTTAGTGGTATTTTTCTGTTTTCTATTTATAAAAAAAGAAGCAGGTTGCAATATATCAAAATTTAATGGCCTCAACCTGACTGAAGGAAACCAGGTCTGTTCACCATCTTAGAGAGTTAAATGCCATCTAGTATTGGAAAAGTTTCAACCTTCTAATAACCGCTATGTCCATTCTACTATTCCTAACAAATTCTAACTGTAAACAGTAAATCCTATCCGCAAAATACATAAGAATACCAAGGAAATATTTGGTCAGTAATATGAGGATTCAACAGGTGTCGGGTCTTTGCTACTAGAGCCAGGAATATCCACTTAACACATTGTTGGCAACAGATGCTCAATTCTTCCAAAGCGAGTTGTAGCATGATGCTGTGAAACACAGATATCTTGAATCTATTTTTTGATTTCTTACCGAACTGAAACCACTTGGGATCTCCTCCCATTTCCTATAAGCTCATGACAACCTTGGCCAACATGCATTTGAGTGTCCAATAAGTGTGAATAGATTGATGAAAAATGGACAGTCTCCCTCTTGTATTGCCAGAGTCATTAATGAAGTCGTTGGCTTCCTCTTATGTGTCTATCTCCTCTTCTTTGTTGTTACATTCTCTCTCCCAGCCCTGAATAAGATTACGAACCTATGGAGGATTACCTGTAGAGTAAACATCGAAGAGATTTTCCATAACCTCCTTTTTTGATTTTCTGCCTTGCTTGTTAGACCCTGCAGTGGGCTTTAGAAGTTTCTAATTCCCTTTATCCTTTGCCTGGTGCTTGGTAGGTTGTCGTTTTTCCATTTTTGTATTCCAAAGTACAAACATCTAACTGTTCTGTTGCAAATCCTTGGACAGTGACTGGGAAACACCTTTTTTTAATTTAAAGAGGCCTATATATGGCAAGAAAAAGTCAATAACTGTTTGCATGCAACACTAATTAGGTCCCACAGCTGCCATCGTTACCAAGTAATAGACAACACTGTTATTCCTGTTGAGGGTGGTATAATTATAGAATTTAAGCTTAGGCAGAGATAGGGTAGAATTCGGACGATGCAAATCCTAGACCCAGAACCCATGAGGACGGGGTGTGGTATGGTGTGGGTATGGTTGAACAAAGGCTCCTATAAGCCACCCAACTACTTCTAAGACCAAATTCAGGGCTATTGACTATATGTTGAGACCTTAAAATAGGTAATTGATCCCACAGACCCTGCAAAGAGCCTGTATCTTGACAGAAGAAATGAGGGTGAACAGAATTAGAGACAGAAACACCACTAATGCTATTAAAAGGGTGGTCATGCATGGCCATCCATGCTATCTCATAGGCTTGAGATGCAGAAGCCTGCATTCCTTCTTTACAAACCCCAATCAGGGCACAGTTAGAGTAGAAGCCAGCAAGACAGGGAGTTCGAAACCAGGGATTGACAACAGGGGTCAGGAAGACAAGAGTCACTAGAACATCAAACAATTGACTTAAGCAGAGGGATATAAGAACAAAAAAATGTAAATACCCTTGATTTAGGACCATGCATGATCTAAAAGGAGTGTATTAGTTCTATTGTGCTAAGTGTCCTTTCAGTTAAATAAACATGTACACATTGTCACCATATGTTTTCTTAAGGAATGAGAGTTTTAACCATGAAAATTATATGAATTAATTAACTTTAAGCATGTAATTAAGCCTTAAAAACACTAAACAACAGTGCATAAGAGAGAAAAACATTCACACATAAGTTTTACACAGTAGGCATGATGAAGCAATTCACCCCTCCTGGGCTACATCTGCTGGTCCACCTCCCAATGGCATGTCCCTCTTTGTCATTATGCTCAAATTTTTATATTGCATATGTTTTCAGGCCTCTAGTTGTTTTTTTTTCTGCACCAATGGCTCCATAATGTTCAAATTAGTCTAAGTAGACTCTTGTTTCACCAAAATTGGTCGAAAATTGACTTCTTAATGCATTTTTCCGAATGACAGCTATAAAAGCTCCACTAAATGTGGAGGCAAGCAGTTATCTGAAGTTAATTTGATGGCTAAACCCCAAACTTAGTGATCTGAAATGGATTGTATTTGTCACGCTACGCAAAGTATCCATTCTGATATAATAAAGTGTACAAAGTGTTCTCCATGAGTTGCAGGTTAAACAACGTAGTTTTGGTTATGTTTCTGAGTTTTATGTGTGAGGATTAGTTAAGTAAATTTATTGTTTAACATATCATAGTAGAAATACACAGCAAATAAAATTCACCATCACATAACACAACAAATTGTTTAGGCAGTTCACCCCTCCTGGGCTACATCTGCCGGTCCAAGGCTCCCCAATGGCATGTCCTTGCTCTATTAATTTGCTCAAAATGGTTACACAGGTGAAAATATGCCTCAATAGGGAAAACCAGCTATAAATTCAGCTTCAAAAGATATAAAATAGCTAGAAATGGCTTTTCTTTCACACTAAACAGTGAAATATTACCCAATACAGTGCCTTCTTGATAATGGCCCTGATGGCTTCTTCATCTTCCTCGAAGCAATAACTAATGTAGATCACCTCTGCTCGACCTAAAACCTATTCCAAACTATTCAGAAGGTCGAAGAGACCCAAAATTGACTAAAATTTCACCCAATTTGGTTCAATAATGAGAGAGTTATGGCTTCTGCAACAAATATTCCCAATGTTCCTCAAAAACCCCACTAAAAGTGGGAGAACTCCAGTTAGGAGTGCCATTTTGGCCAACTCCCCAAAATTAGCATAACCACACCCAAAATTTGGTGGAATGGCTAGTTTATATTAAATGTTACATTG
Source organism: Pinus albicaulis (assembly GCA_034641835.2). Classification (NCBI taxonomy): domain Eukaryota; kingdom Viridiplantae; phylum Streptophyta; class Pinopsida; order Pinales; family Pinaceae; genus Pinus; species Pinus albicaulis. The sequence goes on along the minus strand of CM076582.1, from coordinate 1,220,937,164 downwards.
GGCGAGGTCACATGGACTGTCGCCCTAGCCGCCAGGGAAACCATGGCTTATTAAACCACCCATCCTCTGCATTTATTGTCAAGTGGTCACATGATCGTGATGACCGCGGACGGTTAGGCCAATGGAAACCACTGGTTCTTGAGTGCCCTGGTCACGGAGGAGATGGTTGCATGGTGTCGGGGCTAGCCCTTATATTTTTTCCGTCGGTTAACATTTCATAATTCAAATATAATGTGGTTCATATAATTAATAAGAACCAATGTATAGCACGGCCAGTCGGACCTATGGGCTGACGGGCAAGAGACCCTAGATCGAATCCTACAGTGCCTAAACAAATTTTCACATAGCCAAACTCTCCACGGCCTGGGGCCACGTGGCAGCCTCCGATTGGTCCGCCACACAAACAGTCAAACCATCCACCAATATAGTGCTGCCACTTGTCCTTGTTTGATTCACCCTCCAAGGAATATTCTGGGGAATATTATGAGGAATATTCTCGAAATATTCTGAGAAATATTCTCGAAATATTCTTTTTTAAATTTCTCACAAATTTATAAAGTCAAACTTGGTCAACTGAATTTTGGAGTTTACTGGAGATTTCAAACCTCAATAAATTTTGCATACGACCTTGGTTTTGAGAATCGTTTGCGGCACAAGAATTGCAGTGACGCGACCTCTCCGGTGATTCAGGTTGCAACCATTCTGAACACTTCCATTTTTGAGAAAATTTTCATAACTTGGAAATGATCTCCTGATCACACCTCCCCAATGGGAAGCTTTTTGTCCCCAAAATCTCTCTGGGCTACTGAAACTGGTCTACACAGTAAATAAGAGTACTGCACCCTCTTCTCTTCAGCCTCCAAACACTTGCCTTGCATGGCTAGTGATTTTGAACCACAACTAGAAAGAAATTCACACTTCCCTTCCTCATTGTGGTTGTCCTCCTGTCTATAACTATCTTTCTTGCACTCACTCAAAAAATTTCTGGCGAGAAATTTGCAAAAGGAAACTAAACATCACTGCCTTGATCAACGATCGAAGGTGGCTCAAACAAGCAAGAAATTACAGCATAAAATACATGCATACAACTGAAATTTACATATGTACAAAATGAGTACGTCTTATTGTGCTAAGAAGTCCATCCACTTCTTACCAAGCCACTTCCATGGCAACTTTTGCTACTCCAACTCTTCCTCATGTGAAACTTCCATTTTCAGATCAATAATGGAATCCTTGGTTCCACTTGCGCCAATATTTCTGTCCTCTTGTTGCATGTGCTTGGGGCGACTAGTTGGATGAAAATTCCAACAATGGGAGACAACATGTCCCCTCTTTTGGCAATATGTGAAAGTCTTATGCACCTTATTTGAAAGTTGTCTTTGCTTCATCTGCTTCCTGTATGCCTTCTTCCTCATCCAGAATCTCGAAACATCATGGTTAAATCGACCATAATATGTACAACAAATCTTTCTTCCCTTTAAGCATGCAAAATTTTCATGCCTTGTAGAAACACAATCAAATTGACCATGAGAAGATTTGTACCTCTTACGCTGCTTTGAATTTTCATCCTTTTGGTCTTCATGAGAATATGAACTAGTAGAGGCTACAACTTTCATTTGCAGACTAACATCATCATTCTTGTCTTGAAAACTATATGAACTTGCATGCTTGCCATAAGCTGCATGTCTACCATCTTCTTGCTACAACAAAGGCTTAAAGCAATTGCAATCATCTTTGAAACAAATTTGACATATTTTCATCTTAGAACTTGGAATAAAGGTTCTCTTTGAAATAGCCTCACATGCCTTCATGGCTTGAGCTACACTGTACATAACCAAGACCAAGATTCTTGGGTCGTTCCTCAACCGAAACAAGTTCAACCATGCCTTGTGCATGCTTGCCTAACCCTTTGCCTTCATAGCCCAGTTTAATCATTAATTTGGACCCTATACCTCTTGTATGTTTTTCAAAAGAACCAACACATCTTTCTAATGAGGAAACTGAAGACAAATTAGAATGGATTACCTCTTCCTCATGCATTTTCTTGGTCAAAGCCTCTTGGGCTTGATGGAGCTACCTCTCCATATCATGCAATATTTGAAGAATTTCTTCCTTCTCTTCCTTCATGGCAAAAAACTGTTCACGAAGTTCAGTGCTTTCTCTTTTATCCTTAAACAAAATCTGCACCATGTCCTTCAATATAATAAAGTCACGCTTCATATCATCATAGAAGAATCTTGTGAAGGAGGAAACTTCACTTGTAGAAGTTTTCATTATGATGTCAATGAACAAAAGGAACTTCAATAAAATTCTCAAAGCTTTCAAAACAAATGACAAATCTTTTTTAAACAAATGGTTGTAAAGACAAACTCTTATTCAAGCGGCCAAACAACAAACAAACTCCAAGAGCTTCTTAACAAACAATCATCAAGAGGGTTTGTGTTTCAATGGTGACCTTAAGGTACTTTGGGGTAAGGAAGAAGCCTTCAACCCTTTCTTCATTTTTTTCCTCTTCGAGACTTAGCTATCCATAGCTGTTCCTTCACCCTCTAGCAAACTCAGCCTAGTAAGCCTCAAAAACCTACAACAAATGCTGCCCCAAAATGGCTCTGCACTGCTTGCAAGCATTATAATGAAAACTTTTAAACAAATCCTTTTGCACAAGAACAATACAGAGAGAAACACTAGCTCTCCTAATGCTCAAAAACACCAGCTCTAGTACCAACCTGATCTGAAATGGATTGTATTTGTTACGCTATGCAAAGTATCCATTCTGATATAATAAAGTGTGCAAAGTGTTATCCATGAGTTGTAGGTTAAACAAAGTAGTTTTGGTTATGTTTCTGAGTTTTATGTGTGAGGATTAGTTACGTAAATTTATTGTTTAACATATCATAGTAGAAATACGTAGCAAATAAAATTCACCATCACATAACATAGAAAATTGTTGAGGCAGTTCACCCCTCCTGGGCTACATCTGCTGGTCCAAGGCTCCCCAATGGCATGTCCTTGCTCTATTAATTTTCTCAAAATGGTTACAGAGGTAAAAATATGCCTCAATAGGAAAAACCAGCAGTAAAGTCAGCTTCAAAAGATAGAAAATAGCTATAAATGGCTTTGTTTCACACTAAACAGTGAAATATTACCCAATACAGTGCCTTCTCCATGATGGCCCTCATGGCTTCTTCATCTTCCTCGAAGAAAACAATGATGTAGATCACCTCTGATCGACCTAAAACCTATTCCAAACTATTCAGATGGTCGAAGAGACCCAAAATTGACTAAAATTTCACCCAATTTGGTTCAATAATGAGAGAGTTATGCTTTTGCAACAAAAATGCCCAATGTCCCCCAAAAACCCCACTAAAAGTGGGAGAACTCCAGTTAGGAGTGCCATTTTGGCCAAATCCCTGAAATTAGCAGAACCGGGCCCCAAATTTGGTGGAACGACTAGCATTAAATTAAATGTTATGTTGGGCGGGGTCACATGGACTGCCGCCCTAGCCGCCGGGGAAACCGTGGCTTATTAAACCGCCCATCCTCTGCATTTATTGTCAAGTGGTCACATGACCGTGATGACCGTGGATGGTTAGGCCAATGGAAACCGCCGGTTCTTGAGTGCCCTGGTCACAGAGGATATGGTTGCATGGTGTCAGGGCTAGCCCTTATATTTTTTCCACCGGTTAACATTTCATAATTCAAATATAATGTGGTTCATATAGTTAATAAGAACCAATGTATAGCTCGCTCGGTTGGGTCTGTGGGCTGATGGGTGGGAGACCCTGGATCGAATCCTACAACACCTAACCAAATTTTTACATAGCGAAGTTCTCCATGTCTTGGGGCCATGTGGCGGCCTCCGGACCTGCCACATGGCAGCCTCCGATTGGTCTGCGACACAAACAGTCAAACCATCGACCAATCCAGTGCTGCCACTTGTTCTCGTTTGAGTTGCCCACCAAGGAATATTTCAGGGAATATTTTGAGGAATATTCCTGGAATATTATTTTTTAATTTTTCACAAATTTATAAAGTCAAACTTGGTCAAATGAATTTTGGAGTTTACTGGAGATTTCAAACCTCAATAACTTTTGCATACGACCTCAGTTTTGAGAACCGTTCATGATGCCATAATTGCAGCGATGAGACCTTTCCGGTCGTTTAGGTTGCAACCATTTCTGAGCACTTCCATTTTTGAGCAAATTTTCGTAACTTGGAAATGATCTCTTGATCACTAAGGGGTGCGCTTGAAATATATCGGACGGTCTAACTTGGCATTAAGTGTTAGTGGTGGGGTGGTCACCTACTAACCCCGTCGTAACCTCCGCGCTAACAGTTTGAACTTCCGCCGAACAGTTTTGGAACCCAGAGTAGTGGTTCCACAAGCCTTATTCGTCACTTTAAACATTGAACTCCACATGTGAACAAACATTACATATCCCCGCCGGAGGTTACAGTTATACAACCGTCCAAATGCACCGCTCTGCAAACACCATCATGTGACTGGAGTCATCGTGCCATTAATGTTTGATGTTGCAGTTAGAGTGAAGCCATGGTCTTGGGCACATGGTTACATGACAAGGGGGCTGGCCTCCCCAGCCCCCAATGCTAAAACAATTAAACCATAAAACTAACTTCGCATTGTATAAGGTTAAGTAAAATTGTATAGGCGGATTGGTGAAAGCTCTTGCGGGCAGACAGGAGGTCGCAAGTTCGACCCTCTGGAGCTCCATAAAAATTTTACACCACCATTCTAAGGACATGTGGCAGCCTGCGGGCTTGCAACATGTAGCTCATCCATTGGCTTATCAAAACCTCATCCAACAGCCAAAAAATAACTCCGTACAATAAGCAATCAACGACCCACAATGTGCCACGTGGCACCATCCCGTTGGCTCAAAAGAAATGGAATATTCCTACTGATAGTACCTGCCTACTGACTGGGCATCCAGTCACCAAAAATTTGATGTTTGGGAAAACGAACAGAATGCGATATCTTCCTCATATGACATCGGGTTTTTGAACCATTCGCGGCATCGAAATCGCAACGACGAGACCTTTTCGGTCAGACCTGTTTTGAGCACTTTCATTTGTGAGCATATGACTTGATATCCTTATCACACCTCCCCACTGGGAAGCTTTCAAACCCCAAAATCTCTCTAGACTACTGAACATGAAGATGAGGAGACTGTGTCCCCACTCTTCCAATCTTTATCCACTAAAATTTCCCTAATTTCATTAATTGAAGCTTTTCATGAAACGAAAATTTTTTCCTTGATCCCATCGACCAACCATTGCTGACTTTGACATAGTCATGCTGCATATTTAATGAACTTGCAGAAAAAAAAACCAATCTTTGTAGTAAACATTTTGTTTCTACATTGGTCTATAATCAAAGAAAACTTAGAATTACTCTCACCTTGCATCCTGTCCTTATGGCGATTTTTTGTTGAATTAGCCTCGAACTTAAGTTGATTCCTGACCAAGTTTCTTTGCCATTGTACCATGCCTTTCTGAAACCAACAATGAACATTTATGAATCATGTTCCTTCTTTGTCAAGTTGCTTTGCAATCTCTTGGACCTTTGCAACTTCTTTCACTGACACTTTGTTTTCAGCACCATTCAACGCCAATGTTGACTATTGCAACTGCTTGTCACCTTCTTTCAAAGACAACTTGCTTTCAAACTGAAACAACTCATTGCATACGTCAGCATTTGCATGAAAAGGATCATGTAAAACTTCTCTTTGCTTAATCATCATCAATGTCAAGTTTTGGCTTGCATTGACGAGCCTCTTCATTTTCCCTGCGTTGACTAAAGAAGTGTCTAGTTTTTTGCGATGAACTCTCACACTGTACTCCTTGCCATCTTTGAATAAATGGTATTTGTTCTCATGGCGATGGAAGATAACTTTCCTGTCATACAAGTAAGGACTTCCCAACACCATACATGTTATATCAAGAGGACCATACATGTTATATCAAGAGGAACAACATCTAATTCAACTGTGTCAATGAAATGTGCAGTTATTGCAAAGCACAACATGCACTTCTTTGAAACCTGTAAATTTGTATCCTTACAAATCCAACCAAGTGGATATGGTTTCGGATGTGGAATGGTATCAAGATTAAGTTTCTTGACCAAGTCTTTAGATATTAAAATTGCTTGTGACCCACTGTCAAACAATGTGTCAACCTTGGTATGTTTGGAAATGACCCTCACATGAAACAATTCAATTCTCTTTTCTTCACTTTGAGCTTCTATGTGATAGTTAGATATACTAGAACTAGGTTTAATTTCCATCTATTTCCACTTCAAATTCTTTAGTCCCATATCTATGATTTTTGTTTCATATCCTGAATCTGACCCTAGGTCTTGTTCAGCTATTGCAATAGTTTTTCCTTTCTCCTTGGCTTTCTCTTTGGCTTTAAAACTTTTTGGTCTCAACTCTAGATGAAGTTTTCAACAATGGTCCTCATCATGGCTAGTTTTAGAATAGTGTTTGCAAAATAATTTTCCCTTCTCTTTTCTAGTATTTGCATTCCTCTTTTTCTTCCATTTTCCTTTAAACTCATTTTCCTCATTCCCATATAAATTTTGTTTTCCCCGTACCTCTAAATGTGCGGCTTGAACACAAACTTCATCTAGGCTTGTAGGTTTAAACATGAGGATTTTATGTCTTAGGTAAGTATGTAACCCTCCTATATACTTGAGAAAAGTGTCTTGGCTATGAAAATCTACTCCTACTAAAAGAGCTCTTCTCCTAAATTCTTGAGTATACACTTGTACATTTTGTCCTTTCAATTTTTAAAAAAATTTCCAGACTATTATGGCTTTCTGCATGTGAGCTAATGGATAAAACAGTTGTTTTATTGTAGAGATGAAATCATTCCATGATAAAATGATCTTACCATATTTCTTGATCTCCTCCTTTGTCTTGGCTTCCCACCAAACAAGTGTTGCACCTTCCAATCTCAATGAAGCTAGTTGGATTTTGGTGTCATCATCATGAAAATTTTGGATTCTCAAATAGACCTCTAATTTCCTAATCCAATTATCTAGCTTTTCTGCATTAACTTCACCATCAAACATTGGCAATTAAAACTTAACATCAAGTTTTAGAAAATGAAATTTACCAGTGTTCGTTGACTTCTATGGCTGATGTACTGAAGATGAAGTAGAGGATGATGAAGATGAAGATGAGGGTGATGATGGTGACTTTCCACTGTCTCCATTTCCTCCATTACCCTTCTTGGATTTATCTTCATTATTGTGACCTCTTGATGATCCATGACCTTCCTTGTGAAGTTTAAAGCCTTCTCCTTCTAGTATTTCATTCCTTTCTTGATAAAGGACTCTCACCATTTCAGTCATGTCAAGGAATGCTTTCCTGAAAACTCTTTCTTCCTCTTTGGGATCCACCTCTTCATGGGTTTCTTCTTCTCCTGGAGGCATGATTGATATTTCTTCTGCTTCTCTTGGAGGTGAATTAGGAGGTGGAGAATGTGGCAATCTTACCCTCCTTTGTTGTGGCTCACTTTGAGAACCTCTTGCTTCCACCAATTTTCCTTCTCCTCTCTTGAGCTTGAGCCCAGTAAGCATGAAAACCCTTGCAAATAGTTAACAAATCATTGCACATAAAAACACCAGAGATAACACTCTAGCTATGATACCAACTTGATCTGAAAGGAGTGTATTTGTTCTGTTGTGCTAAGTGTCCTTTTAGTTAAATAAACATGTACACATTGTCGCCATATGTTTGCTTAAGGAATGATTTTAACCATGAAAATTAGATGAATTAGTGAACTTTAAGCATTTAAATAAGCCTTAAAACCAATGAACATCAGTTCATAATAGAGAAAAACATTCACACATAAGTTTTACATAGTATGCATGATGAAGTTATTCACCTCTCCTAGGCTACATCTGCTGGTCCAGCTCCCAATGGCATGTCCCTCTTTGTCATTATGCTCAAAATTGTAAATTACATATGTTTTCAAGCCTCTAATTGTTTTTTTCTCTACACCAATGGCTCCAGAATGCTCAAATTAGTCTAGGTAGACTCTTGTTTCACCAAAATTGGTCGAAATTCCATCTCTCAATGCATTTTTCCCAATGGCAGCTAGAAAAACTCCACTAAATGTGGAGACAGGTAGTTAACTGAAGTTAATTTAATGGCTAAAAAAAAAACTTAGGAGCACACTCCAAATATATTGGACGGTTTAACTTGGAATTAAGTGGTAGTGGCAGGGTGGTCACATGCCAACCCTGCCGTAACTTCTGTGCTAACCGTTTGAACTTCTGCCGAACAGCCTTGGAACTCGGAGTAGTGGTTTCACAAGCCTTTAATCGTCACTTTAAACATTTAACTCCGCATGTGAACAACCATTACATACCCTCACCAGAGGTTACAATTATACAACCGTCCAAATGAACTGTTCCACAAACACCATCATGTGACTGGAGTTGTCGCGTCGTTAAGGTTTGATGTTGCGGTTAGAGCGGAGCCATGGTCCTAGGTGCATGGTTACATGACAGGGGGGTTGGCCTCCCTAGCCCCCAATGCTAAAACAATTAAACCATAAAACTAACTTCACATTGTATAAGGTTAAGTAACATTGTATAGGCGGATTGGTAAAAGCTCTTGCGAGCGGACAAAAGGTCGCGGGTTTGACCCTCTGGAGCTCCATAAAAATTTTACACCACCATTCTGAGGACACGTGGTGGCCTGCGGGCTTGCCACATGTCACTCATCCATTGACTTATCAAAACCTCATCCAACAACCAGAAAACAAATTCGTAAAATAAACAATCAACAGCCCATAATGTGCCATGTGGCGCCATCCCGTTGGCTCAGAAGAAATGGAATATTCCAAGAATATTCCTGCTGACTGGGCATCCAGTCACCAAAATTTTTTTGTTTGGGAAAACGAATAGAACGAGATATGTTCCTCATACAACATCGATTTTTTGAACCATTAGCGGCACCAGAATCGCAACGACGAGAGCTTTCTGGTCGCTCAGGTTCAGACTGTTTTGAGCACTTTCATTTTTGAGCATATGACTTGATCTCCTAATCAATGCAAGAAAAGAAACCAAATTGTAGCTATAACAAGAACCATAATTCAACAAACACCTGTAGCGATGAGCAACATGCAAACCCATTAAGTTTCAGTATCCTCCATAAAAAATAAGACAGTGAACAGGAGCATACGAATTGAGCAACGGATATATGTCAACCCTGAAAATTACTATGTTACCAACTAGATGACTCAACTATGTATTCATTTTAAGAAGATACATCACAAACCAAGTAACCATAAGAAGTCGCAAACCTTCAACCTTCTTCCACACTGCTCCTCCTTGTTCCAAATTCCGCCTGAGAACAATGTTCCCCTTCCCTTCCGTGACTTTTATTAACCCTTTCTGACGTCGAAATTGTTTCCCAAACTTCTCTGACAGCGTTAGTTGTCTTCCAGCAATGTAATCGGTAGCCATAATGAACCGATTTGTGAACGTACAACCTACTGTTCGCCTGCCAACCTTAAGCTTGAGTGACCGTGTGGTGCACACCACCGTGTGGCACCGCACGTCTCCCATCAGCCTCTGTGTGGCACCCCAATTAGGGGTCTCGAGAACTCTTCTTATCCCTTTCTATGATGACCTATAGTGGATGTAGCTCAATGTCCCATTCCCTTCCAGATTCATTAATGTCAAGCTGGCGACCCTCGTTGCTACACCCCTAGTTAGCTAGTTAGTCTGCTGCCTCATTCCTAGCTCTACGAACATGCGATGGGATAAGGTAAACAATATCATGAATAATTAAACTGATTTCATGGATAATTCATGTGGTCCTCTAGCCTTGACTTATTTTCTCCCATGGAGTCCCTTGTTTGACCACCATTAATTATGCTTCATTATTAGTGTCAAACCCTAATTACATTGCATATATTCTGCAAACTGATCCTTGGGAGTTCCAGAAAATTCCACCTGCTCCTGCCTGTCCAGGGTTGCCCTTAGAGGCCCCATCATAATTTAGTTTTAGAAACCATGGTTGCGGCATCTGAAACTTATCCAGAGGGTTTTTCTTAGGTTGTTTGATTTTCCATAAAGTCCGAGCTAACATTTGGGGTTTTATTTTTAGCATGGAAAGGATGAAAGCTTCGTTTATATTTGTTTTCCAGTCTTCCTCGTTCCATTTTTCAATTAAGATGGTCTCACAGATATTTTCAAGGGTTACCTGCCAGATTTTGTCTTTCTGTCTAGTCTCATCCCTGAATATTTTGCGGTTCCTTTCTTTCCGAATGGCCCAAAGAAGAAACCCAATCGATAAACTCCAAGCTCTGTTGAGGACTACACAGGTATATTCCCATTTTCTCCAATTTACAATGGTCTGGGTGGTTCTGGTATTGTCCCTGTCAGTTTGTTGGAAGACCACAACAATGTTCTGCCAAATTGTTTCAGTCAGATCACAGGTATTTAATAAATGCTCAATACTTTCATCATGCCTATTACACATTATGCATAGAGAAGGGCACTGCATCCCTATTTTCTGCAGCTTATCCTCGATAAGTATTTTACGATGACTTACAAGCCAGAGGAAATGTTCAATTTTTGGCCAGTGTTTAGCTGCCCAGATTTTTTGCCAAAGCATGACTGTGATACTGTGTAGATTGTTCGATTTAACATAGTACCCTTCTTGTATGGTAAACATTCCTTTATTACAGTATCCCCACCTCAAGATATCTTATCCTTTTGCTGAAACCAATTTCCTGGTTTTCATTTCTTTTTCATAATTGTTCCATTGAAGTGTTTTAGGGGCATTTGGCCAATGTTCTTTTCTTTTCCATTTTCTCCATTGCCCCTCATTCTCCCCAATCCAGTAGTTAGCTACCAATCTTATATTTGATAGATTGATGAAAAGGAAGATCTCTCCTAAGTCTAAATGACTGATTAATTTTTCCCTTTGCTGCCAAGAATCTTCCCAAAATAGAGCTATGTTACCACCTCGAATTTCCTAGAAGCTATGTTGTCAAATAAGGTCTCTATTAATGGCTTCAAGAATCCAGATGTTGGATCCTTTTGGGGTAACGTCAACTTTCAATTTTCCAACAGTTTTTTAGGGCATTTCATATTTGCTCTCCCAAATAATTTTCCATAGGTATGTACCTCCTTGGATCCATCTCCACCAAATTTTAGCTCCCATCACCTTGTTTAGCACGTATGGGTCTCGTAATCCCAATCCGAATTTTTTTTTGAGTTTAGTGAGATTATCCCAGGAGAGAAGAGTGAATTTCTGTGTTTGATGAGTGCCCTTTCAAAAAAATATTTTGAATATCTTGACCATATTATTGCAGATGGTTTTGGGGGGCAGCCCGCCCTGATAACTAGTAAATTGGGATGGATTGGAGAACATAGCACAATAAGACCACCCGACTAGGGGCATTGAGAACACAAAGTGCCCAATTCTGTAAATGGCTCTGAATAGGGTTAAGGAAATCTTTCCATCCCGAAACCTTAAGGGAATTAAGGCTGACGGGAATACCTAAATACTTCATGGGAAAAAAACCTAGATTAAAACCCAGAGTACGGGCTAGGAACCTCTGAGAGACATCAATAGTATTAAAAAAATAGACATTAGATTTGTCATTTTTTATGACAGTCCCAGATGTAGCCATGAAGTCTTTAAGAATAAATAAAATGGCCATAGCTTCTATTAAGGTAGCTTGACAGAAGATCATGATGTCATCTACAAAATGTTGATGAGAGATGGTTAGATCCAGTCCCCAAAGGTTCAGCCCCTTCAATTGCCCCCCATGAAGCTTAGATTTAATGAGATGGCCAAGACCCTCTACTGCTATGATGAAAATAAAAGGGTATAGGAGGTCTCCTTGTCAAAGTCCCCTAGAAACATTAAAGGGGTTGGAAGGAATACCATTAAGAAGGATTGAAAACTTAGGGGAAGAAATGAAAGACATTAACCAGAGAATCCATATTTTATCAAAGCCAAAGGCTTCAAGTATTGCTTTCAAAAAAGACCAACTTATACGATTGTAAGCTTTAGAAATATTAAGTTTTATTAATGTACCTTTCGCTTTAAGGGTGCGAAGAGAGTGAATAGCTTCATGCGACATTACTATACCATCTAGGATTTGTTTTCCTTTCATAAAACCTGTTTGTTCCGGAGAGATAAACTCGGGAGAATAGGTTTTAATCTGTCGACCATGATCTTCGATAGGATCTTATAAATGACATTACATAAGGAAATAGGATGGAATCCCACTAGGACATCTATATTTTCCTGCTTGGGGATTAAAGAGATAAAGGTGGAGTTCAAGGCTGGATAGACCTATTGTGAACGTCGAGATTCTTCTACCAATTCCCAGATATCATTTCCCATAAATGCCCAAGTAGCTTGGTAGAATTCCGCTATAAATCCATGAGGTCATGGGGCTTTATTTTTAGGCAGATTTCTAACTATCTCTTCAACCTCTTCAAAAGTGATTTCCCTGAGTAGGACCAAGTTTTGGTCCCTTCTAACAATTGTAGGTATGTTTCTAGTGATTCTCTCAATGGCTAATGTTCTATTTTGAACCAATTATGTGAGGATGTCACTAAAATGAGTTACTAACATGGTTTCCATCTCATTATGCTGAAGAACTCGATTTCCATTGGGATCTTTTAGAGAAAAGATTCGGTTGTGATGTCTTCTCTGGATCATTGCCTTATGAAAGAAGTTTGTATTTTTGCCCCTTATTTTATCCATTGAACTCGAGATTTTTGTTTCCATAATATTTCTTCTTGCTTCCTTATTTCTTCCAGTCGGGTTAGGAGGTTTCCTTCTTCAAGGGCAAGAGCCTCTGTCCTTCCGTTTGTAATCATTTGTTGTTTTACTCGCTTCATTTCTCCTTTCAATATTTCCTTATCGTGCCGAATGTTACCAAACTCAGTTTTATTCCATTTTTTATTTCCTGCTTTAGATTTTTCAACCGGAGTTGAAAGGAGTGCATTCTGTTCCGATCCTGAATATGACTTTCTTGCCACCATCCTTTGGCTTTTCTAAAAGGTTAGGATCCCGAAACCAAAAGGTTTCAAATATAAATGGATGGTTCTTCTGACATTCTTTCATGTCAATTTCCATGCTTATGGGCCAGTGATATAACCCCAAAGTAGGGAGGATAGATACTTCATAAAACACATCCATACTGATTGAAGCTTTTGAGGTAATGAACATGTCCAGTCTGGATGCCACTTGATAAGCAACTCCTCATTTATTATTCCAAGTAAATTTGTCGTTCACAGTAGGTATATCCACCAGCTTTATGTCCGTGATTAAATCCCGAAATAGTTCCATTTTCGGCTCCTCTACTGGCCTTTACTTTCATTTGAAGACCTTTAGACATTATTTTAGCAAAATCTTAATGAAATTTAAACTAAAATGATAGATTTTTTGAAAAATAAATCTAATTAAAAATGAAACTTTGGAAATTAATTTTTAGCAATGGCATGTTGTTTTTCTCCCTAATCTCTTCAAAGTTTCATTGCATTCACTTCAATATTTGCAAGTATACATTGTGCTTTTTGCTTTCAAGTTAGATGAGACTGGTAAAAGGAAATATTATATGATGGGTAAGGGGACCTGTAAAATTTAATCGGGGTAGTATGTATGTATTCCAACATTTAAAACATTAAATTCAATTTTAAATGGGATAGAATACCATTTTATATATTCCTATCTCTTAGTAGTGAAACACTCAATTTTTTTTTTAAAGGATACTTATAATTTTTTCAATGTTTTTTGAAAAAATATTAATAGCCAACCAAAAAATAATCTATCTATAGATAGAAATAAAAGGATGTCTCTTTAAAAAGGAGTTGTCTTTCATGTGACTTTTTGGATTTTCGGTGCAAGAATTGGTGGAAAAAATTGAGGTGAAATCTTGATTTGTGTTATTTAAATGTTTTTTTACTATATATATATATATATATATATATATATATATATATATATATGAATTTAACACCCTAAAAAATCCTCAGGGCACTTCGATTGTGCAGGGGTTACCCTTTAAAGTTGCGATTTCAATAAATTCTTGTCGAATTTTAGAAAAAATAGACCGGAAAAATCCACCAAAAAAAAAATCCAAAAAAATTCACTAAAAAAACTCGATTTAAAATGTATTAATATTAAAAATATTATTTTAATATGGACAATACATTCTTGATTAAAATAATTGAAGTAAAATATTGAACTGTTAACTATGAATTTTGGGCATGAGATATTCTAGGCACAGTGTTAGTTTGAATCAATTAAGTTATAGTACTTTTTCTCAATTTTCACGTTGTTTGAAAAAAAAAAGACAACTAAAATTATTTTAAAAAATCACCAGAGAGCAGGATTTCCAAGCCATATGGGGTTGTGCTTCAACTCTTATTTCAATAAATGGGGCAGTTTGAATCGTGCCAGAACTGCTTAGCTGCGTCAGGTCGTGTACTCTTTTTCAACTCACAACAACCATCATAACCAACAATGAAATGAATCTCCTAGACTTCCATACACTTGTAAATGTTTAGATCTTGAAGTTTTTTAGGATTATAATGCCCATATTGTCCTAGTAGAGGACAAACAAATACTAAATGTCACTTTTGTTTGTCTCCTGATCATTGCGCCTTATGATGAAGATACAATCACCATAATTTAAGTCGAATATTTATGTTCCCCACACAGCCTTATGCATTCAAGTCGAATTAAATTTCACATAACCTTATGCATTCAAGTCGAATTAAATTCCAGAAGCTTCTGGAGGTTTGTCGACCACCGAGAGGACTATTGAAGTGCTTGAAGAGTGTCGCACTCTCAGAAATCGACATTTTGTATGCACTTTCAAATGTATACACTCTTAGATATGGAGGTTTGTCGAGCACCATAAGGAATGGTTTGTCAAATGATTTGTGACCATGGCAGATTGAGATGCTCGAGATTTGTTAACAACTAGAGTGAATCTCAAAGAACTTGCAGACTACCACACCCTCTGAGATCGAGGTCTTGGTGGTTTGTCAAACACCCAAAGGAATCTGGAAGTTCTTGCAGACTCTCGCACATTGAGAGATTGAGTGTTTGGAGGTTTTTCAAACACCAAAAGGAATATGGAAGTGCTTGCAGACTCTTGCACCCTGAGAGACTGAGTTTTTGGATGTTTGTTAAACACCTGAAGGAATCTGGAAGTTCTTGCAGACTCCCGCACCATGAGAGACCAAGACCTTGGAGGTTTGTCAAATACCAAATGGAATCTGGAATTTCTTACAAACTTCCGCACCATGAGATATCAATGTCTTGGAGGTTTGTCAAACACCCAAAATTATCTGGAAGTGCTTGCAAACTCCTGCACCATGAGAGATTGAGTTCTTGGAGGTTTGTCAAACACCCAAAAGAATTTGGAAGTGCTTGCAGACTCCTGCATTGTGAGAGATCGAGTTCGTGGAGGTTTTTTAAACACCTAAAGGAATCTGTAAGTGCTTCTAGACTCCCGCACCGTGACAGACCTGAGTTCTTGGAGGTTTTTCAAACACCCAAAAGAATATAGGAGCTACATCATGCATGTTGCATTGTTTAAGAGTAGGTGTTTCAACGACCAAAGATGACAAAATTCTTCTGGCAACGATTTGATTTTACTCCTCTCAACCACAATATTTTCAATGTGCATCAACTGGATGGAATTTGGAAACTTCGAAAGTGTAGGAGCATAAATCTTTAACTCCCGCAACTCCAGAGGTGCCTGAAACGTAGCGTTCATCTTTTCATTTAAGATATGATCACTTTTCATCTATAAAATGCTCGGTATACTAATAGTAATAGTAATCTACCATAAATGATGTTGGAATATATAAAAATTCTAGAACAAACAATGGAGAGAGTAATACTCTCCTCTTTAACACAGAGAAATATAAAAATTTCACTCACAGGGACAAAGTTTCAACACACAAAAAAAACTTCTATTCCTTTAAAAAAAACTGTTGCAATGCCTTCCTCACTGAGAGGGATTACAAAATAGGACTACTACAAACGCAGTGCCTAAAGGGACTTCACTGTCTCACACAAACAACACTCTATCTCTCTGGAAAAATACACTGCTGTGTAATACGCACTGTTGTGCTGTTCAAATTAAAACATAACAAATAAAAACGTTGCACAGGCTCTTGGGCCTTTTTGCTTTTATATGCCGCGCATACAAATAAAACATTACAAACTATATGAAATAAAACTTAAAACTAAATCTAAAATGTATTTCCCTTTCGGGCCCACCTCATTATAGCGTAATGTTTTAATATGTTTAAAACATATATAAAACTTACAACCCGTCACACATATATATTAAAACAAAAACATTACAAACCTTTGTAAATCTCCACCACCGGACTTCAAACAAAATTGAACCAAAATTCATGAACCAAATTCGTGTAACAAAAACTCAACTGGTGACGTCAGCGCCTGAATGCGCGATGGATTATTAAATCCATCGTATAATCTCATATCGCGTCCGATTTTTTCCTGCTGACGCAAGCGGCCAATGTAACGCGAAAATT
The DNA here is from genome assembly GCA_034641835.2 of Pinus albicaulis. Classification (NCBI taxonomy): domain Eukaryota; kingdom Viridiplantae; phylum Streptophyta; class Pinopsida; order Pinales; family Pinaceae; genus Pinus; species Pinus albicaulis. The sequence goes on along the minus strand of CM076582.1, from coordinate 1,220,920,579 downwards.
CTTTATCAAATCCACTTCGTAAGTGGATTGGGTCCGTGTCAATCAAAAACAAACGGGCCAAATAAAAACATCGATGCCGATTTAAGAGTGGACGCGATGAGGAATAAACTCCACTGCAATAAACACATTGGGTCCGCAATTTGTGTGATGCACTTGGGCCATAACAAAAATTCTGATTTCCGATTGGGAACCAAACACAGTGACCACTTTTGACTCCACCACAATAAAGTCCATCAGGTCCGGACTTATACACTGCACACTCGGGCCAATATAATAAACTTCCGATGCGATGGTCGCATCGGGCCATGCCATTGGAACACAACAAAACAAAGTCTGCGGAACATATAAAACTGCCGATTGCGATGATCACATCGGATCATCGCCACATCAACAAGACACTTGTGTGGGGACCACTGGGGTTAAATAAAAATGCCTGCGTACATATAAAATATCTATGTTCACTGTGTTTAAAAATAAAAGTACTCTGTTTTGCCCAAAATAGAGACTGTCCCCAAACACTTAAAAAGACTCTATTTTTAATCGCAGAGGACTGCGCCGATCAAAACGAAAAACTGAAATTGATTGTTCACTCCGTTTGGAAAGCGACTGGAGGACATAAACCTGGTAATCAAAATTGGAAAGTGGCTCTGCACAGGACTGTTGAAAGTAACATTTCAACACTCCCCCTTACTTTCAACTACTGGGTTATCAGTCATACCTAGGCATTTTCTCAAAAATTCAAAACTCTTCGATCCCAATGGCTTGGTCAAAATATATGCAAACTGCTCCTAAGTTCTGCAGTGTTCCAAAACAATTTCTCCATTGTTTACCAATTCCCTGATGTAATGAAATTTTGTGTCAATGTGTTTCTTCCTCTTGTGAAACACAGAATTCTTAGATAATTCAATAGCTGAGCTATTGTCACAAAAAATCACTGTTCCTTTTGCTTTCTCTTGGCACAAACTTCTTAGCATCCTCCTCATCCAAATTGCTTGACACGTTGCTGCTGTAGCTGCCACATATTCTGCCTCTGCTGTAGACAACACTACAATCGGCTGCTTTTTAGAAGCCCATGAAATGGCTTCTGAACCCATGTGAAAAACATAACCGGAAGTGCTCTTCCAATCATCTACACTTCCAGCCCAATCATTGTTAGTGTATCCAACTAAATCTGAACATTCTGAAGTAGTATATAAAATTCCATACCTTTTGGTTCCTTTAACATACCTCAGAATTCTCTTCACTGCCTGCCAATGTGCATCCTTTGGCTTCTCCATGAATCTGGAAATCAAACTAACAACATGCATTATATTAGGCCTAGTTGCAGTCAAATGCATTAGGCTGCCAACTATGCTCTTGTACAAACTAGGATCAAAATCCTTGCTGCTGTCCTCTCTGCTGAGTTTTAATCCCATCACTGTGGGAGTGATTGTTGTTTTGCTCTCCTGCATATTAAATCTTTCAAGCACTTCATTAACATATTTTTCTTGTGAGATAAAAAAGCCATTTTCATCTTGTTCTACTTCTATTTCTAAGAAGTATCTCAACAAACCCATGTCAGTCATTTCAAATTCTTCTTTCATGACTATTTTAAAATTTTCAATAAGGTAATCATCATTAACTGTGAAAATAACATCATCAACATATAAAACCATAATTAACATTTTACCATCCTTTTCTTTGATGTAGAGGGTGCGTTCTCCCTCACACTTTTCAAATCCATTTTCCAGTAGATAGGAATCTATTCTACTGTACTGCGCTCTTGGTGCTTGCTTTAGCCCATAAAGAGCTTTCTTCAACTTGCACACTTTGTGCTCTTGGACTTTCTTTTCGTAGCCGAGAGGTTGTTCAATGCAAACCTCTTCCATTAACACTCCATTTAGGAATTCTGACTTCATGTCCATTTGGTAAACTTTCCACTTGTTTTTGTGTTGCTATGGACAACACTGCTCTCACGGTTTCCATTCTAGCAACCGGTGCGAAATTTTCCTCATAATCTATTCCATGCTTCTGCTTATATCCTTTGACAACAAGTCTGGCCTTGTGTCTCTCTATTTTTCCTTCAGCATTACTCTTGGTCTTGTAGACCCATTTAACTCCAATGACATCTTTACCTTTTGGGAGTTCAACCAAATCCCAAGTCTTGTTTCTTTCTATGGCATTAATATCCTCATCCATAGCTTCTATCCATTTCTTATCCTTAATAGCTTCTTCAAATTGGATACAGTCATCAACATGAAAATATAAAGAAAATAAAGAATTTATACCTTAATTTGCTATCTCTTGTTCATAAATGTGATTCAAATTTCTGAACTTCTTACCTCTTTCATTAGGTGTAAAAATTCTTGAAGAAGCACTTGAATTTCCTCCTTGTGGTGTGCTTGGAGAAGCACTTTCATTTCTCCTCAAGGGTGTGCTTTTTTGCCCTTGTGTTGGTGCTGCTGTATGGGGATGTATTTCAGCCAATTCATCATCATTTTCATCATGAGATAAACAGTGTTTAATATTCACTATTTTCTCTATGCTTCCTTCCCAAGCTTCCTCCTCAATGAACTGAACATCTCTGCTCACAATAAACTTCTTGGTGGATCGGTTGTACAACCTATAAGCTTTGGATTCCTCACTATATCCAATGAAAATACATTTCTCCCCCTTGCTATCCAGGTTCTTCCTTAGCTGATCCAGAATGTGTGCATAAGCCACACATCCAAAAACTTTCATATGTGTGACACCTTGCTTTGTGCCACTCCATGCCTCTTTCGGCACTTTGTTCATAACTGATTTTGTAGGGAACCTATTCAAAATGTACGCTGCACAATGTACAACTTCAGCCCAATAATCATTAGGCAAATTCTTTTCCTTTAACATACTCCTTACCATGTCCATTATGGTTCTATTCTTCCTTTCGGCTACTCCATTTTGCTGCGGAGTATATCTAGTTGTAAACTGCTTATGTATCCCATTTTCTCTACAAAAACGTAGAAAATATTTAGAGATATACTCACCTCCTCTATCAGTCATTAGGACTTTGATATGCAACCCACTTTGGTTCTCAACAAGTGCTTTGAAATTGCAAAATCTTTCAAACACTTCACTTTTGTGTTTCAAAAAGTAAACCCAAGTTTTTCTAGTAAAATCATCAATAAATGTTAACATGTAATGGATTCTTGCAAGTGATGGAGTTTTCATCGGTCCACACAAATCTGAGTGGACAATTTCTAAGGGTGCTTTCGCCCTTATGCTTTTCCCGGAAGGAAAACTTTCTTTGTGTTGTTTCCCCAAGATACAACCTTCATAAAGGCTGTCTGGTTTCTCTATCAATGGTAAAACTCTTACCATTCCTTTTCTATTCAACAAGTTAAGACCTCCGAAGTTGAGATGTCCAAATCTCAAGTGCCACAACCAATTGTCATCTTTTGGTTCGCTTTGGAAAGCCTCTTGTGTCACTGCTGCTATCTCTTCTTCATTTTTCAAATCTGCTCTCATTCTGAGAGGGACCATCCTGTTCCTTTTCATCTTCACTTCAACGATACATTGTTTTCTGGGTGGTTTATCCATGATGGTACAAACATCATCCTAAAATATAACATTGTACCCCTTTTAAACAAGTTGTCTAATACTCAAGAGGTTACATTTCATTCCTGGAACATAATAGACATTTGCTATGGATTTCTTTTCACCTTTTCTTGTTAAAAAATTTACATCTCCTTTTCCCATAACAGAAACTTTGCTATCAGTTCCTAGTGTGACTTGTGACTTCACACTCTCATATAGCATAGAAAACATTGCTATGTTTCCTGTCATATGGTTACTACAACCGGAGTCTAGAAACCATAAGTCGTCATTCTTTTCTTTAGCCATATTACAAGCTAAAAATAATTTGTCTTGGCTGATATTTTCTCTAGTAAAATTTGCATTTGTTCTATTTCCCATATCATGCTGCTTCTTTCTACATTCATTAGCATAATGTCCATATTTTTTACAATAGTGACATTGGACATTGGATTTATCATACCTTTGTCCTTGAGCATTCTGCTGGCCACTTTGCTAGCTGTTGCCTTGGCCTTGATGCTGATTTGGATTGTTGCCCCTTCCTTAAGCATTTGCTGGACTGTTCCTTCCACCTATGTTATGGCTTCTGCCTCTTCCTCTTTTGTTTCCTCTGCTTTGCCCTCTTCCTCTTTCGAAAGACATCTGGGTCTTAAAGGCATGTTCCAGAGATGAGTTTTCACTTCTACCCAATCTCTGCTCATGGGTCATCAGTGACGCATGTAGCTCATCCACTAAAAAATTTGTGAGATCCTTAGTCTCCTCTATGGTGGTGACAATCACATTGAATCTTGAGGGTAGACTCCTCAAGAGTTTTTCCACAATCCTCTTTTCTTCAAGAGTCTCTCCATGAGACCTTATCTGTGTGACCATTCCAATCACATGAGTGAAGAATGAGTCAATGTTATCTGACTCCTTCATACAGAGAGTCTCAAAGTCTCTCCTCAGCAACTGAAGTTTTGTTGTCTTCACTTTCTCCATGCCTTGATAGGCTGTCTTGAGAGTTGTCCATGCTTATTTGGATCTTTTGGCTGCTGCTATCCTAGGAAACACACTCTCATGCACTGCTTGATACAAAAAATAGAGGGCTCTTGAATCCTTCTTCTTATTGCTCTTTAGCAGTTCCTTCTCTACTTGTGTTAAATCATCAAGCTCATTTTCATCTACTAGCTCATAAAAGCCATCCTCAACAAGTTCCCATAAGTCTTGGGAAGCAAATAAAGCTCTCATAGTTATGGACCAGTAGTCATAATTTTTCCCATTAAATTGTGGGAGCTGGGTATTTCCAATACCCATGCTAGTGCTGGCTCCAGCTATTCTTGCACTCTTAACTATGGTTCAAAAACACTTGACTATGTATTTAAAATAACTGACTGTCTTCAACAGTAACACAAAAATCTGTATAGAGAAATACCTTGGATTCTTCTTGGCTGAGTCTTCACACTACTGGAGAAGCTTCTGCAACAAGAACTCCTTCCTTCAACTTCTTTGACCTTCAAAGAGCCTGGACTAGCTCTAATACCATGTTGGAATATATGAAAACTCCAGAACAAACAATGGAGAGAGTAATACTCTCCTCTTTAACATAGAGAAATATAAAAATTTCACTCGCAGGGACAAAGTTTCAACACACAAAAAAAAACTTCTATTCCTTTAAAAAAAACTGTTGCAATGTCTTCCTCACTGAGAGGGATTACAAAACAGGACTGCTGCAAACGCAATGCCTAAAAGGACTTCATTGTTTCACACAAACAACACTCTGTCTCTCTGGAAAAATACACTTCTGTGTAATACGCACTGTTGTGCTGTTCAAATTAAAACATAACAAATAAAAACATTACACAGGCTCTTGGGCCTTTTTGCTTTTATATGCCACGCATATAAATAAAACATTAAAAACTATATGAAATAAAACTTAAAACTAAATCTAAAATGTATTACCCTTTCGGCCCACCTCATTATAGCGCAATGTTTTAATATGTTTAAAACATATATAAAACTTACAACCCGTCACACATATATATTAAAAAAAAAACATTACAGACCTTTGTAAATCTCTGCCACTAGACTTCAAACAAAATTGAACCAAAATTCATGAACCAAATTCGCGTAACAAAAACTGAACTGGTGACGTCAGCTCCTGAACACGTGATGGATTATTAAATCCATCTTATAATCTCATATCGCGTCCGATTTTGGCCTGCTGATGCAAGTGGCCAATGTAACGCGAAAATTCTTTATCAAATCCACTTCATAAGTGCATCGGGTCCGTGTCAATAAAAAACAAACGGGCCAACTAAAAACACCGATGCAAATTTAAGAGCGGACGTGATGAGAAATAAAATCCACTGCAATAAACACGTCGGGTCTGCCATTTGTGTGATGCACTTGGGCCATAACAAAAATTTCGATTTCCGATTGGGAACCGGACAAGATGACCACTTTTAACTCCGCCACAATAAAGTCCATCGGGTCCGGACTTATACACTACACACTCGGGCCAATATAATAAACTTCTGATGTGATGGTCGCATCGGGCCATGCCATCGAAACACAACAAAACAAAGTCTGCAGAACATATGAAACTGCCGATTGCGATGATCGCATCGGACCATCGCCACATCAATAAGACACTTGTGTGGGGACCACCAGGGTTAAATAAAAATTCCCGCATACATATAAAATATCTGCGTTCACTGTGTTTAAAAATAAAAGTACTCTGTTTTGCCCAAAACAGAGACTGTCCCCAAACACTTAAAAAGACTCTGTTTTTAAACGCAGAGGATTGCGCCGATCAAAACGAAAAACTGAAACTAACTGTTCACTCCATTTGGAAAGTGGCTGGAGGACATAAACCTGGTAATCAAAATTGGAAAGTGGCTCTGCACAGGACTGTTGAAAGTAACATTTCAACAAATGAGACAAGAGAAAAAACAAAGAATGATCTTTGACCTGAGACTCTTCTCCCCAACGTATTTTCAATTTTTATCCCCCCACTTATAAACTCTTATATTCTTCATCGGAATTTAGGAAGGTAGGAAAGAGTAGGGACAATTGTTCCAGCATAACCATTTCAATTTTGGCGACTCAACCCTCCTCAATATGCTTTTTAGGTTACCATCTTCAGTTGCAACAAGTTGTAAGTTCCTGAAACAAATGGTGTAGTGTCCATAAGCTTCCTCAAAGAGTTTCCTAACACCTCATCACACCAACTTTTGAACCATGACCATTCTTCTTCTGATTTTGGATAGTAATCAATGAGGCAAGCAACCATCCTAATACCGTGCACCTGTGTAATTACCTGTTTGTTCCAAACAAACAATAAAAAATGAAATATAGTAAGATCTCTTTCTGCTTGATCTGTTGAATAGAGAAACCTTAAAGTTGCATGAAAAGATGAAGCACTTACAGAAAATTGCTGCCACAGATCATCAAATTGGTTGTTTGGTCACCAAGATGACGCAACTGCTTTTCCTCATCCACAAATTCTCTTCCCAAATCTCATAGCTGATCGTGCATTTTTATGGTATTTCCATCCACATAGACAAAGCACTTTCCCTGGAGATTTAGAAACCCCTTCAAGCCATTCCAACATGATCCATCCCATATTCGGACGGCCATATGCTTGTCTTTTGAAATGAAATAATAGGCAATTTCTATGAATATTTGTTTTTCTTCTGTGTCCAGTGCATCGTAACTTATCTTAAGTCTCTCTTGAATCTCACTGGGAAGTTTGACTTGGCTAAGCTTATCCAATTGGCGTTCCCAATAATTTTTGTCATCCTTTCGGAAAACAAGTGCCCCAAGCACTCTCAAAGACAAAGGCAGTCCACTGCAGGCCTTGCAAAACTCATCTACCATATGCCGAAAGAAGGCATACTAGTAGAAAAGTTGTCAGGAGTGTTGCTCATCTAGACCTGTTAACCCATAGATTGACGAGTCTGGTATTTCTGAAAGTCTGAGAACATCCTTGGAGCGAGATGTAACAAAAATCAAGCTATTTGAATGCAAAAATTCCTTTACTGGAAAAAAAGCATGCAACTAATCTACTTGATCTACATCGTCTATAACTACTAGAACATGTGAAGATGAAAGGTGCATTTTGAGTATTTGTATGCCTTCCTCAATGCTATCTATTTGTGCAGTAATGTTAGTCAAACCTTTAAGAATTTTTTTTTGCAAGGAATTTAAAGAGATAAGATGTGTAGTCTCTCTAACGTCATATAAGAAGCAGGATTGCTTGAAATCACAACTCTTCCGGTTGAAGAGTTCTTTGGCCAATGTTGTCTTGCCAACTACACCCAAGCCAACAATCCCCAGAACCCAAGCCTTGTCATTCTTATGCTGCTGTGATAGCGCCATGTTTTCAAACTCTTCTACTTTTTATTGCAGACCAGTTGGGTGATCAGCCACATACAAGGCCGTCTTTCTGTGGTTTATGTTGTTTTTAAGCACACATTCCATGACCTTCTCCAACAACCTCACCTCGTCATTGAAAATGACAAATTGACAAAAGAGGAGAAGCAACAAACAACAGAGAAAGAATTGATGGAGAAAACACACTACTAATTCATTTATCAAGAGAAATATATATACAGGCAAATGGTTAGTTATCAAGAACAATTAAGCTAACTAAAAATTGATTCTAAACTAACAGTGGAACTATTTCTAAAACTAATTCTTTAACACTCCCCATTAATTTTGAGGGTTACATTGTTTTATTCCTAACTTTGACATTGAAATTCAAAATTAGCTTTTCCTAGGGGCTTGGTGAAAATATCCACTAACTACTCCTTGGAATCACAAAAATTGAGAACAATATCACCATTCTTGATGAGTTCACGAATGAAGTGAAAACAAGTGTCAATATGTTTGCTCTTTTGATGAAAGACATTGTTCTTCAATAAGAAAATAGCGGAAGTGTTGTCATAAAGGATTGAAATAGGTTCATTTTCTGTATATCCAAAGTCAGAAAGAAGTCTCTTTAGCCACACTACTTGACATGATGCTGAATTCGCTGCAACGTACTCGGCCTCTATTGAAGATAGTGCAACTATGGGCTGCTTTTTGGATGACCACGATATCAAGTTTCTACCAAATAGAAAAGCATAGCCAGAAGTGCTTTTCCGATCATCAATACAACTTGTAATGTATCTTAACACCCTTTTTCTAGCTTTCCAATGATAGTCTTTAGGAGATTCCATAAACTTGGAAATATAACTAGTTTCAAATGCTATATTAGGTCTAGTAGCAGTAAGATACATAATACTACCAACAAGTTGCTTATACAAATTCGCATTAACAATAGTGCCCACATCATCTTTACTTAACTTTGTACCAACTTCAATAGGAGTATCCACTGGTTTAAACCTGTCCATCTTAAACTTTTTCAAAATGTCAGTAGCATACTGTTGTTGACTCATAAACATACCCTCATGTGTTTTTTTCAATTTGATACCTAAGAAGTATCTCATTAATCCAAGATCTATCATTTCAAATTCATTTTTCATTGCAGATTTAAATTCATCTAACTACATGTTACCTATATAAATTATGTCATCAACATAAAGACACAGTATCAAAATATTACCTTGATGATCATTCTTGATATACAAAGTTGGCTCATGGTCGCTCCTAAAACCATTATTCAGCAAGTAATGGTCTATTCGGCTGTACCAAGCTCTTGGAGCTTGCTTCAAGCCATACAAAGCTTTCTTCAACTTGTACACTTTATGTTCTTGATTTTTTATTTCGAAACCAGGTGGTTGATCAACATACACTTCTTCATTCAAAACACCATTCAAAAAGGTAGACTTTACATCCATTTGGTAAATAGGCCACTTTTTTTGTGCTGCAATAGCTAATACAAATCGAACTGTATCAATTCTTGCTACAGGTGCAAATGTTTCACCATAATCTATTCCAGGTTGTTGTGAACAAAATTTGGCAACTAATCTTGCTTTGTGCTTATCAACTTCACCTCTCTCATTTAACTTTGTTTTAAAAACCCATTTGACACCTAAAGAGTTTTTATCATCAGGTAAATCAACCAAATCCCAAGTTTGATTTCTTTCAATAGCATTGATTTCATTACTCATTGCATCTACCCATTCTTTGTCCTTTATAGCCTCTTCAAAACAAGTAGGTTGAAATGAAAGAAATGAAAAATTTAGAATATCATCAACATCATCTTGTGCATATATATCACTTAAGTTTCTCATTTTAGGATTATCAGAATCAGACTCAAAAGATGATGAACTGCTACTGCCTGATGAACTACTATTGGTTTTGTCTTGAACCTGTAATCTTGGAGTGCTTGTTGCAGGTGCTTGATGTTTGTCTAACAAAATAAAAGGATTAGGACAAGTATTGTTCTCCATTTCATTCCAATCCTTGTCTTCCAAAAATTTCACATCTCGACTTACGAAAAACTTCTTAGTTATAGGATTAAATAATCTGTATGCCTTAGATTGATCACTATATCCTATAAAAATATACTTTTCGCTCCTATCATCAAGCTTTTTCTCAATTTTTCTGGAACATGAGAAAAATAAATACAGCCAAATATGCAAAAGTGTGAAACAATTACCTTTTGTCCACTCCATGCTTCTTCATGTACAAAACTTTGAACACTAGAAGTTGGCGATCTATTTAAAATATATACCGAACATGCAACTGCTTCAGCCCATAAATATTTAGACAAATTTCGTGTTTTAAGCAAACTTCGAGCCATATTCATAATTGTCTGATTCTTTCTTTCCGTGACTCCATTCTGCTGTGGCGTATAACTGATTTTCATTTGTTTTTTAATGCCATGTTGTTCGCAAAAATCAATGAATTCATTAGATTCATACTCACCTCCTTTATCGGACCAGAGAATTCTAATAAACTTGCCACTCAGTTTTTCAGCCTTAGCTTTGAACTCCTTAAGCTAGGAAAATGTTTCAGATTTGTATTTGATAAAATACACCCAAATTTTCTTGCTGAAATCATCAATGAAAATAAGAAAAAAGAGACTGCCAACAACTGATTTTTCTTGCATTGAACCACACAAATCTATATGCACTAACTCTAATTATTCTTTGGCTCTATTAGAGGCTGAAGCAAAACTATCTCGCTTATGTTTACCCATTATACAACTTGTACATGAAGAGATATGATCAGACAAGGCAGGAAAACCTTTCACCATAGACTGTCTTTGCAACAGACTCATACTTTTGATAGGTAAATGACCATATCGCAAATGCCACGGATCAGAGTGAGTTGGTGTTAAAACATTATGTGCATATAACTTCTCACTTTTCAACTGTAATTGATACAACCTGTTCTTTATCATAGGAATTTTTGCAACAAGAGACTTATGTTTATCAACAAGTGCAAGTAGTGTTGTGAAAGATAACATCACAACCATGTGCATCTAACTGACCAAGACTCAAAAAATTATGCTTGAAATTGGGTACATAATAAATATCATAGATATTCTTCACAACATTTTGTTTGGTTAAGACATGTACAACACCGTTTCCTGAAGCTTTAACCTAGCGATCATCACCCAAACCAATAGAAGAACTGAAAGATGTATCAAGATGTGAAAAATAATCACTATGACCAGTCATATGATTACTACATCCGCTGTCTACCAACCAAAAATCTTTATTAGGTACTTGCATAGTGACTTGGCATGCCAAAAGCAAAGCATCTGATGTTTCACATTCATTGCTTGTGACATTGGCTTTGTTTTTACTTAAAACATACTGTAATTTTTGACATTCAGACTTATAATGGCCATATTTTTTGTAGTAGTGACATTTAATTTTTGATTTATCTATCCACCTACGACCATGATCATTTTGAGACTACTCTGAATGTGCTTGAGTTACCTGTGATCTATCATTAGACTGAGACTGTCCTCTACCTTTTCCTCTCCTGCCACGAAAACCTCTGGCTCTACCTCTATCCACAGAAGCTTTAGATTTGAAATCATGCTCTAAATCACAGACATCTAAATCAATTCTTGCTTCATGAGCCAACAAAGAACCAGTTAATTCTTCCATAGATAATTTTGTTAATTCTCTCGATTCAAAAATAGTAACTATCATGTCAAATTTTTTAGGCAAACATCTAAGAATTTTTTCAACAATTATTTGGTCTTTTATTACTTCACCATTCATCTGAAGTTGATTAACAACACCCATAACTTTAGTCATAAATTGATCAACAATTTCTAATTCAATCATTTTAAGTGTTTCAAATTGCGTTATGAGAGTTTGTAATCTTACCATTTTTACTTTATCGTTTCCTTGATAAGCAACCTTAAGTATATTTCATATTGATTTAGCAGTCTTAGCAGCAGTAACTTTAGGAAAAATAGAATCATCTAAGGTATTTAAAATGCACGACTTCGCTCTACCTTCTTTCTGTTTAAGTTCATCAAATTGTTTTCTTTGAGTAGCAATCATACCGGCAATTCTATTTGTGTCATGGTCTGTGAACCCCAACTCTATTGATTCCCAACAACCTAAACCTTGTAAACATGCTTGCATTTTAAGACTCCAAAAATCATAGTTCTTTCCACTAAATAATGGCGTCGGAATGGAAAACTGACTTGTCAAAGCCATGTTTGAAACAATAAGAAATCTGACACCTTTTTAAAATAACTTGCACTCTCTTTTCCCTTTTACAGAAACAGAAAACAAGTCCCTTCCCCTTTACAGTAAGAGCCACTACAGTGATATTATATCATAACTTGATATTTTTCTTATCATAATATATATATATATATATATATATATATATATATATATATATATATACCCTTCTGGAAAAACAAGGCAGCGAAAAATATATTTAACACTCAACAAATATACTAGGATAATAATCCTCAGATTTAATTTTTGAATGACAAATTGATACTGCTGAATATCACTATATATATATATACATATATATATATATATATATATATATCTGACAATAAAGGTCTAGACAACATAAACTCTTCGCATGCAGCCAAACTTCCTTTAAGCGGTTCTGCAGTCTGATCTCGAAAATAACGCTTGCAATCTGCGGTAATGGAAAATTCCAAGGGACAATGAACGAGAAATAGGAGGAAAAACTCCTCCTATCCTGTGTCTCTGTGATAGCAGGTTCGAAGGGCGCTCAAGATGCTACAAAATACATCTCAAAATCCTTTTTTTTCCTTAGGAAGCAACGATTATATCAATAACTACTTACAGCCTTCTATAAATGCAACATGTTTTCTCCTCTCTGAATACTCCTAACAGCTCTCAGCTTTATACGAGCTCGGTGCGAGAAAGTTCAGCGATGTCCTCCATTGGTCCTTGGGCTGCATTCCAGAGCAGTTGGCCAACACGAATTCAAATGGATGCAGTAGCGGTGACAGTCTTGTTCAACACTACACGGCCCTCTACAACAAATTGAAGACACTCTCACAATCTCAGAGATGGCAGAGCAACTGGCTCTGATACCATGACAAATTGATAAAAGAGGAGAAGCAACAAACAACAGAGAACGAATTGCTAGAGAAAACACACTACTAATTCATTTATCAAGAGAAATATATATATAGGAAAATGGTTATTTATGGAGAACAGTTAAGCTAACTGAAAACTGATTCTAAACTAACAACGGAACTATTTCTAAAACTAATTCTTTAACAGAAAATTGGCAACCAAACAAAACAAAACAAACAAAATCCCATCTTTATTGTAAAATTTAATACAAAATGTTAAGTGTATATCAATGCGAATTAGATTAATAATACGGAAGGGAGAGAAGAGTTCCAACCAATTATAGGCGTCGAGTTCGAAACCGACTATGTAGGAGACTTATTTGAGTGCATTTCTCTAGTTTTCAAGAGTTTGGTGGTCATATCTGCATGTTTGTTCATGTTTAGCAAGGGCTTCAACATACTGTCCATAAGGATTCACTTTATAAAATACAGGAATTATGATATCCTCATACTTTTTCCATGTAAGAACCAAGTCATCGAGACACCATGTTGAGTCGGCATATCCATGCGAGAAAATGATAATGTGGACTTTGGCGCTTCTGATGGTGCCTTCGATTTGAGGATCTATCAACTCTCACGCCCGCAATTCTTCCCTGTCGAGGAAGGGTTGCAACCCATGTGCATGAAGGTCACGGTAGAGATGGGCAGCAAAGGAGTTTTTTACATCAGGACCCCGATGACTTATAAAGACATCAAAGTTATAGTTTGGTTAATTATTGGAGGTGGAGGGGGTATCCACTGTGGAATTAACGGTGGGTGTTTACAGGTCTGTCATTGAATACAATTGCAAATTAAGAAGGGAAACACAGAGTACAATTGCAAATTAAGAAGGAAAACATAGAGTAATAAATTAAGAACTACAAAGTAACATGGAAAACAGAGAGAGATAGAAAACACAAAGGTATTTTGGTTCTTCCAAATTGAAATCTAAATGTTTCTTATGGCACTGGCGCATCTCATGGCAATGAGGGCGAGCCAGCAAGTGGGCACAGTGGAGCCCAATGTTGAGATAAGATTCCATTTGCCACCGATCCCTCTGTTCCTTTCACTGCTTTACTTTGTACACTTGCAGTCCCTCGTGTTCCTTTCGTGCTTTGCTTTGTAGCCTTAAAAAATAAAAGATTATTTGCTGCATTTGGTGTCTTCTTGGTAAAGCGATTCTGTTATTCAAGCGTAGCTTCAAACTGTTTTAAAAAAAGTGTGGTATTTAACAAGTATTTAATGATTTTAGTTAAATTTAATATATTATTTTTTATTTTTATTATTTAAATAATATTTTTAAATATAAAAATAAATTAATATTTAAAATAATTTTAAAATATTTAAATCATATATTATTATTATCTAATTTTAACATCAAGGCCAAACCCAACCCAAACACCAAAAATTTAAATTATATCTAAGTTTAAATTACAATTCTTTTTATTTTCATTGTTTTTTTTTCAAGCGAAATTGACATATCATTAGTCAAATTCCTTCTGATTTTCATTTATTGATTTTTTTAAAGTATAAATCTTCCTTTGGGAAAAGATAGATATAATCATTTCGATAGACAAATGCTTCGACGTATTTTTAGTCAAGCCTATCTTTGCAGCGAGCCACTTTTATGTACATATAATATTTCTGTTTGTGAATAAATTTTTATATCTAATTATTAAACAGACCAATAATGAAGAACAATGAAACTTTTATGTACATAAAATTTCTGTTTGTGAATACAATTTTTATATCTAATTATTAAACATACCAATAATTAATAACAAAAAAATTGAGGTACTGAACAAAATTATTTAATAATTATATATTAATTTTTTAAATAATTTTAATAGCAATATTTTGTAATTAAATAAAATATTTTTTATTCAACATGTAAATTGAATTCACTTTAAAATTACAATTTAAATTTAAAATAAAAATAAAAATAAAATAAGAAATAATAATATAATTTTAAAAAATCGAATTATTAAATATATAAAAATAAATTTAAATTTAAAAATATACATATAATTATTAAAAGAATATATATATATATATATTAAATCTGTGTAAAACAAAATCTAACTAAAAAATGTCAACGGGGTGCGATTCAACGGTGATTCAAAGGTGAAAAGTGGGTTGTTAAGGCATTCGTGTTGAAAGGTCACCGGTTCAAATCTCCCTGAAGGCACAAAAAATCCAGCCATGGTAAGCGTTGGTGTGGGATTTTGAGGGCTTAGATGCCCCTGGGTCACGGTTTCTTAGACCAAAGGTTGTTAGGACCACCACATAACCAAAAGAAACAAAAAACAAAAAAACTACTAACTAAAAATTATAGCTAATGTGGGCCAAAATCTAAATAATGTTCATGTCCATTCCTCCAATAAATAATAATAATAAAATTAGAAAAAATTAGTGTTGGCCCAAAACAAAAATGAAAATAACCATATAGATAAAAAAAACTACAATACAATTATCTCATGTGTTTAGATAAAAAAATTACAATACAATTATCTCAAGCCTTTTGAATTTGAATGGATTATAAATTTACCTTCAACAAAAAATTTAACCACATTAAAATTCCAACTTAGCTAAAATTTTAAACATCTTTACTCTTTACTAAAGCCATTATCGTTTCTTAAATCAAAGCAAAAAGGTTGATTAAACACGAAGAATCCAAAATCTTTTCATATTTCTTTTAATTAATTATTTGTAAAATGAATCTTTAAAAGGAAAACCATATCCTATACATATATTAAAATCTCTATACACATGAATATTTCCATGTCAAAGTTGTAATATTCAAAAGTATCATTTATTGTAGTTTGATTATAAATTTTGTTTTTTACCATTGAATCTAATATTAATATTAATATATTATAATATTAATATTATTCAACTAAATAAATTTTAATTAATGCAATATTAAATTTAATATAATATTAATTTTTTAAAATTATAATATATATTAATATATCATGATATATATTAACTCTATATATAGGAGGGAAGAACAATGACATAAAGTGATAGAGGTGGAGAGATAGAGGGAGTGAAAGAAAGGAGGAGAGAGGGAGGAATAGAGACTTGGAGTTGGAATGAGAGAAAGGGAGGGAAGAAGAAAGACATAGAAAATTGGAGAGGGAGTGACAAAGGAGAGATGGACAGGGAGTGTGTATGTTTGGGGGTGAGATAAAGAGACAGAAAATGGGGGGGGGGGGGGAGAGAGAGAGAGAGAGAGAGAGAGAGAGAGAGAAGAATGGCATAAAGAGAGAAAGGTGGAAAGAGTGAGAGGGAGTGATAAAGGAAATGGAGAGAGAGGGATAGAGGAGAGTAGGAAAAAAGAGAGATAGAAGGGGGGGAGATGGAGAGAAGATGAAGAGAGAGAGTGAGGGAGAAATAGATAGATATGGAGAAAGAGTGTATATGTTTTGTGGGTGATATAGAAAGACAAAAGAGAGATAGAAGAAGATAGAGATATAGATGGAAGGTGAACAAAGGGAAGAAGAGAGAGATAGAGGGAGGGAGAGATAGATAAATATGGAGAGAGTATGTGTGTGTTTGGGGGGGTGAGATAGAGAGATAAAGAATGAGAGATGGAGGGAGTTATAGATATAGATGGAGGGAGGGGGGAGATGGAAGAATATTTCTTACACTAGATACATTGATTTAAGTGTAGAGTGATCCCATTTGATTGCCTGCATTGAAGGAGATAAAATAAATTAGAGGGGAGAGGAGGAATGAAGAGAGAGATAGTGAAGGAGAGGAGTGAGTGAAGGAGAGAATGCTAAGAGAGAGAGAGGGAGAGACACAAAGATGGAGGGGGAGAGAGGGGGAGAAACATAAGGAGAGAGGGAGGGATAAAGTGACAGGGTTGGAAGGAAGAGAGAGAGAGAGAGAGATGGGGAGGAGAGAAAGGGATAGAGAGAGGAGGAGAGAGGGAGCGAGAGAGAGGAGGAGAGAGGAATGGAGAGAGAGGAGGAGAGAGGGAGTGAGAGAGAGGATGAGAGAGGAAGGGAAAAGTAGATGGAGTTGGAAGGGGAGAGATGGAGGGAAGAAGAAAGACATAGAGTGAGAAAAGTGGAGAGAGAGAGAGAGAGAGAGAGAGATAAGGAAGAGATGGAAAGAGTGTGTGTCTATTTGAGGGTGATATAGAGAGACAAATAAGGAAATATGGTGGGATATATATGCGCGCGTGTGTGTGGATGGGGGAGAGAGGGAAGAATGATTCTAGCACTAGATGCATTGATTTTAGCGTACATGGTGATTTCTAATCCTATTTGATTGCTTGCACTAGATGCATTGATTTCAATGTAGATGTTTATTTCCAATGATATTTGATTGCTTGCACTAGATGCATTGATTTTAGCGTATAAGTTGATTTATAATCCTATTTGATTGCTTGCACTAGATGCATTGATTTAAGTGTAGATGGTTATTTAGAATCATGTTTTCTTGCTTGCACTAGATTCATTGATTCCAGTGTAGATTTTTTTAAATCTATTTGATTTATTACACTAGATGCATTGATTTCAATGTAGATCTTGATTTCTAATTATATTTGATTGCTTGCACTAGATGTATTGAGTTCAATGTAGATGTTGATTTATGATTATATTTTATTTCTTACACTAGATACATTGATTTCAATGTAGATGTCGATTTCTAATCCTATTTGATCGCCTGCATTAGATACATCGATTTCAGTGTAGATGTCTTTTTCTAATCCTATTTGATTATTTGCATTAGATACATTGATTTCAGTGTAGATGTTATTTTTTATTTGATGTAATTGGATTTATGATGATACATTAATTTTAAAGTGATTGGATTAATAGCGTGATTGATTTTAGTGTAAGAAAAAAAAAATATTGACAATGTGCATTGATTTTTCTATTATAGTAATTCAACCTCTTAATATTGGAGAGCTAGAGAGAAAAGGTAAGATTGTTTACTACATTAGCTCAGGTTAAATATTTGAATGGTTTACGATTTAAACTACACTTTTCATATAATCAATATGAAAAGATCACAAAACTAACAGGGGTGACAATAAGAACGGTAGAAGAAAATAGTTTGAGATTGATCATAATGAATACTATTTGTAATTGACTACATTCTTTTTATTCATATTTTTTCCATTCAACACTATTAGATTCTCACTTTACACTCAAAATTTTTATTTCATCATTTTTCATCATTAAAGTTATTAACAATATTTATCATCTCAACAAACTAAGGTAACTAAGAAAATTTAAAATTAAAACAACTCTTCAAGGTATATTTAGTAATACATGGAGGGACACTATTAAAAATTAATTAGTTTCTAAAAGTTGTTATACCTAAAATTAAATGAAATAGATGTATAGTATCAATCCCCCTATAAGATATTAACAATATTGTCTTCCTTCTTCATCACCATCTAATTACATTACACAATTACATACATAGAGAAATATAACACAAAACCGTAACATTCACAAAAATTACCATCCAAATCCACACACATAAACATACAATCCACTCAAAGCATCCAAACACAGACACACACAGACCACTCAAAACATCCAAACACACGTACACACCATTCAAGAAAAGCAACATAGATTAAATTAAAGAAGAGAATTATATGGCCATGCCAAGCAAATAAAACATAATGTAAATTTCAAAGTATGAAGTTTATCTCAAACATATACATAATAATGATAATCTTAAAATATAGCATTGTTGCTTTTAGCTGGAACCATCCTAGATCCATCTAACTCCGAATCTATCATGCACTGTGTTAGAGCCTAAATCAACCTCAGGCTGAAGGAAGGTAGAATTCAGGGTAACAACACACCACGCTCAGTCTGGTAGCTAGCCCTACCAGATCAGGAGAGGGCTCTCTCCGGGTCAATCTCAATAAAAATTCTCAATAGGGTTCGAGATGACTTGTAATGAATATTGATTTTAGGCTAGATAATAAGTGCAAGGATTTGATTTGATTTTTGGGGGTTTTTGTTGGAATCAAAGGAAAGGCAAATTTGGGTCCGGGGATCAGGCCAAATTTTTGCAGAATTCTAATTGGGGCAAGGTAGGCAGTAGTTTTGATGATTTTGATTGAATAGATGGATGGATCAGACTGACGAGGAGCTGAAGAGGGAAAGAGAGTGCAAGGATCCTCTCCAAACTGATGAAAACATGTAAAACTAAACAAAGTTTAAGGCAGAGCACCAGTAAATTAATGAATTCTACCTTAGTCACTCATTCATTTAGTTTTAGAAGCAAAGAGAAGGGAAATGGCATACATAAAACATTAATGAACTTACAAATACATGAAGGAAAACACCATCAAAACTCAAAGCCACAAGGATCCCAACAAGTGCTGCAAAACCTTTGGTCTTTCCTTTGCCAAAAATGCTGAAGTGATGTACAATGAAATGCCAAACAATTCCCAAGAGTCCAACCCTGAAAATGTCTCTGAAAATACATGATATAGACTAGCCCAACCCATTCCCATGCCTCTAGGGGTCGAGCTCATCATTCTAGGAGCTATTTTAACCAATTCTAAACAAGGAACTGAAATCTAGGCAAAGAAACAACTTGCCTCTATATGGTAGGAAACTGATTCATTCATTTAATTTTCACTTTTTAGTGAACGAATCTACTAAAACAAGTAAATATGTGCCAAAATTACATCATGTTCATGAAATTACATCAAGGTAGGTCAATAGTTACATAAAAAGGTGAAACTAGTCAAAACTGGCCAAAATTCTGAGCTGAAGGGTAAAAAATAGACCAAAATCCTCTATGTGCCGTGCCCAAAAACTCAAGGCATCGCGCCAACTTGAGCCTATTTTTGAGGCACTTCCCAAAGTCCAAATTGAGCTCATGATAGCTTGTTAGAAAGCCCTGCCTGTCTACTTTCCAACCCAAGTGGAATTTTTGGATTTGGTGTCCATTTGCCCCTCCAAACGTCCAATATACCAAGACTGGTTCCTGTGTGTGGAAAAAGTGGCAGAAAGGCCATTTTCAAGGTGTTTTTGACCCTTTAGGCCATCCAGAACTTGATGAAATCCTTAGGCCATTCCTGAGCATGCATAAATTTCCATAAAAAATCCAAAAATGCAAAGTTTTCCTCCAGAATATCTCTCAATCATAAGCGTGCGCAAGGTGGCGCTACGCGTTGGGCAGAAAACCCTGTTTTGTGACCAAAAATTTCAAAAATGGAAAAATTTTCTCCAAATTCCTTGATATTTGGGCTGTAGGTCCCCAATCAAGTACCATGCTCAGCCAAATTATCTTCGGCCAAGATCTGAATTTGATCATGCCTTTTACGCCTCCTCAGTGCTCTCCTTAGCCTCGCTTTCATAATCTTGATCCTCGCTTTGCAAACATGTGTGCACGCCCAATAGTGGTTCTTCATATGTCTAAGCATCCTTGTCTCTATTTGCCTTTTCCAACAACTTCTCCAGATGAATGTTGACTCTTGTAAGCCAAATCTCCCGCTCAAAGGGTGTCATGTCACCTTGTCTTTTTCGGGCCAATTCCCGGTCTTCACGGATTTTTTGCAACTCCATGAGTGTCTGCTGATCCTCCAATTGTTTATTGCACTGCTCCAAGTAGTTAATTACCCACTGAGCTCTCTCCAACTTCTCGGTCAATGTATCAATCTCAGCCTTCTGCTCCTGAATGGTCTCTCTCAGCTTTGAGTTGGGAGAGCTCGAATCAACATTGATCAAGACAAAATTAGTGTCCTGACCTCCTGAAGGGCCCTCCTCCTGCATAGGCTTCTTGCCTCTGTCCTGTACCTGTGCTGATGTCGAAGGCGAGACCTCTTCCACCCCAAGTAGAGATAGTACTCGTGCTGCTGATGAAGGTAACAAGACCCCTTCCACCCCGGGTGGAGATAGTACTCGTCGGGCTGCTGCAAATAAGGCTCTGGTACCTCTCTGATAGGTAACACACACTGGAACACTGATAGGCTTAATATCAGGACCCTAAAACTGATGTGAAGACTCACCTGCATCATGAATAATCTCTGGAGGAGGCTGAGGTGCTGTGAAGAAGTCACAGGAAATGAAATCTTCCCATGCAATGGCCTGCAAACCAAGCTGATGTACCACAATGATCTTGATGAGCGCATAATGATAAATGTTGTTATGCTGCTGCTCGGGAGTCTTCTTCTGCACAAGAGTAGTCATCCACTCTATGTTGTGACACATGAAATATGGAATGCTCATCATCCTTACTCTCATGAAATGCATCAACAGCCTGATGTAGTATGCATAAAGGCGTGAGAAATGGCCCTCACAACTGAAGTACCTGATAATGAGTCTCATCAATGGTGCATAAGACTCCCTCAGAAACCGAAATGGGAATACCCTGCTGAGCTGCCTCAGATAGCCAGGCCTGATGTATGGCTCGTAATACACTCTGTCCAGCTGCTGTCTCTTGTTCCACTCTTCACCTATGTTGGGCATTCCTGTTGCCTGAGAAATGGTTTCTGGGTCAAGGTGAAGTTTACTCCAGAAAGAGTAACATGACCATCACGCAAATGTAAAACAAACAGGTGAGCTAACTCCTGATGATGCTGAATCTGAGCAATCATCTCACAATATTGAAAGCATGACTGTTGCTAAAAGCATGATACGGAAAGTGGGCAGGCCTGCAACTGAGTCAAGGTAGTGGGCTCTTCTCTGACATGTTTGCCACCCTTTCTAGGCCTTCTCGGTACGTTAAGCTCTGTGGTAGAGTCACTGTCTTGCTCATATGATGAATCTGTCTCTGTCATGATGTTTTCAATGTGTATGACAAGTGTATGCTGATATATGTGTGGTGAAAATAAGAGTTTGGTGTAATTGCCTCAAATTGTCAAATGTGTGTCAAATCTGAAGGGGCTGTGGTAAACAAGGACAATGGGAAAAGTGGACTGTGGAGTTTGTCAAGTGAGATTTTGAAATGTGTTAACAGTCACTTGACTATGTTTAGGGATGTGGGGTTTGGGAATTAGGAATTTTACAAATAATATGGGAGGGGGCTGGTAATGGGGAAATGTAGTTTTAAAGATAGGGATAAACGAGAACAAGTTATATAAGTGAAGAAAATATATTTGAGTCAAGTGAAATTAAGGATGTGAAGATAGTCACTTGACTGTTTTGGGAATTGGGATTTTATAAGTGATATGAAGGAGGGAAAGTGGGAAGAAATGGTAGGGTTTAGGGATGGGATATAGGGAAATAGGAAAGGGGCCTTAATGATGTGACAGTGAGGGGAAAGAAATCACAGTTGAGACATGATAGTATGATAGTGAGTATTCAGCATGACAATGAAATTTTTAAACACCATTTGAAACGCTGGAGCAGATTTTGATATGACTATAGGGTTTAAATTTTCACCATTTAAACTCTCATGTATTGCCTCCAAACAAAAATAAACACGATCTAATAGCAGTGGCAAATGCATCACACACTTACTTGGAGTGAAAGAGTTGAAGTTATTTTGAAAATTTGGGAAGCAATGACATAAATTTGGCCTGTCGGATCTGTGCGCTGCGCCTACTGGATTCCCCGCGACAGTTGAAAATTACACGGTGAAACTTGGCCCAATGCGCTGCACGGTCTATGTGCGCCGCGCCTTCTTCCCGATGCGTTGCGCAGCACTCCAACACATAGTCGGCCTCCAAAATCACAGTTTTCGTTCCTCCAACTTCAACTCGGCTTCTCTCTTGGGTTTTTGATATCTCTTGATGTGAAAATGAATTGATAACTGTGGGAAAAACCTGATATAGTCATGGATTTGATTTTTGTTTCTTAAAAACCCACCTTTGTAATGTTTCACTTTTGGCACTTTCACATTTTCAATACAAACTCTATCTTTTATTGTTTCCTTTGATTTTTTGACTGAAATGATGGCTCCTTTGTCAATTTTCTGTAGGGATGAATGGCATGTTTTGGCAAAGGCGACTAGGTCTGCACCTTGAAAAATCTAACAACTGAATTTTTTTGAAAATATACATAGAATTTATTACAAAGGACAAAATGACGATTTTCTTCAAAACAGAGTTTTGAAGAAAAGTCATGATCAAGCAATATTATGATGAAATTTCTAGAATGAAAACTTATTTGAACCTCCCTCTGGCCTGCTGGCATTATTGGAAATTTTGAGGACTAAATCAACTAAACCCTAGACCTAAAAAGACCTAAAAAACCTTAAAATAACTCTTTGCTGACAAGAGTCCAAAACAGGATTATGAATGACTTTAAAATTGTTTTGATGGAAAGACCTGAGCTAGCAGGATAAGGCATGAGGGGAATGAATGACAAGGCCCTTCCGTCAGATAATGGCATGCCCCTAACGAAATGCAGATGAATGAACAAAATGAGACACCTAAAAATGAAATGCAATAAGAGAAATGATCTCTGACGGAGGGATGTAAAGACCGACTCTAACACACTGGGAGGGATCAAATCCCTTGATGTGCAAACCTTTCTTCAAATTCTACATTCCAAAAAGAAATTTTGCACCTCAGAGGATTTGAACCCTCTCAGCAAATGATAGATCCAGAATTAGATGGATCTAGATTGGCCTACCGATAGATAAATGGTGGAAAAAAAAATATCACCTCCTCTTATTTTCTATTGCTACACGTACCAAAAGATCAAAAGGATGACTATTAAAGGACGATTATTGGTGGAATTATTTAAAGAATGATGACACTAGGAAGAAAAAAGTTATATTTTTATCGAGATTAGAAATTATTAAAAGGGGAGGTATTTTCAGGGTGAAACTTGATGAACATAAAATTATATTTTCTCGTTGTTAAATAATTCAATAAATGTCAAATCACTAAAATTGGAGATTTTTTTTATGAGGTATCTTAACTTTAAAAGTCTTAGAGTAAATTTATGAAATAAAAATCAATAGACAAATTTAATTTTCCTCCTTTTTTTTCTTTTATTTATTATGGTTGAATAACTCAATAAACTTAAGTCAATAAAGTGAAGGTCAATAAAAATCAATGGTGAAGAAATAAATCTTCATTTTATGAGTGGCAATGTAAATTTATGAAAGAAAAAAAATTGGTGAAGAAAAAACATTTACTTTACATTAGATTGTATAACTGTGATGCAGGAGCATCAAGGGCGTTTTTTTTATTTTGTAAATATGTTAAAAGGGGGTGTGATAATTGTTAATATTTTATTAATTAATTTGAACAAAATAGGAGAAGGTGAGGATTTTTGTAAATATCTTTTTATTTAATAAAAGGATATGAGGGAATTTAATTAGTTGAAGGATTTTAGGGATAAAGATCTATCCTTTAGGGATGTTGAGAGATTTAGGGGTTTGTTGAGGAATTGAAGGGATTGAGCATTTAATTAAATGATTTTTAAATTTGTATAAATAGGAAGGAGTTTTGAGAGAAAAAGACAGTAGAGATTGTGAGAGAGTGTGTGATTGGGAGTAGGCTTGAACAGCAAGGCTGTAAGCCTTCAGCAAATTGTAAAGGGCCACCGAATTGGAATATCTGGCCAGCAAAGTTTGTAAGTCATTGTTTTGTTTCAGTTTATATACATTGGTTGAGTGAGGAATTGTATATTTGTCTTGATCAATGGGCTTGTAATCACATTTATTTGTGTGAAAACTGCCATGCAATTCATTAAGGGTAAAATGGTGTTAAAATCTTTGTTTGTAAATTAATAGGGCGCCATTCTAAGTGAAAATTTCTGTTGGAAGTCAATTTACTGTGCGCATAGGGCATTGACAGATTGTGTTGAAATACTCAAAGGTATGAAAGCATATGATGAAATGCATGAAGGAGCGTTGTTTTCATTAAATTTCAGTGGATCTACATAAACTCCAAGTTCAGTGGCAAGCAACGAATGAATTGAAGGTTAAACTCTGTTTACTGAAGTGATAGAATTGAAGTAATTGTTTTATTGTTAAATGAAGCACGAAAATAAGTTTATAATCTCTGCGTAGAAGTGAATTCTCTTGATACTGTGTGATTATCATGTATGAAATGGCACTGTTTAAGTCCAATGCACATTTTGTTGTTTAAATCCAACAGATTGAAGAGCGCAGAACTCGGTTTTTAACTCTGTTTATAATCACTGTAATTGTGGAAGGGCTGTTGCAGTGAATGGTAAAAAGAGCATATGTATTCAACAGTGAATGGGTGAGAATTGAGTTAAGCATGAGGTGCGTAGGCAGATATATGACAAAACTGAGTTCGATAGTCACAACAATTCAGTAACGCGTTGTGAGCAATGGGTGTCTTGAATGCAGAACCGTTGTTGAGTTTTGAAATCGATAATCACCTTAGTATGAAAGGCTAATCTGTTTGATAATTTGCTATCAGAATCTGTCCCAAGTTTGGGCGCAAGCGAATTGAAATGATTTGTAAAGGTGCGCAGAGATTGCCAGATAGTATGAAGAAATCCAATTGCAGAGAAACGTGGATAAGGAGTTAAAGGTTTTAAAAACCAGTCAATTTATTCAATTGCAGCGTGCAGTAGAATCGAGAAGTTTGATCGTCGGTGAATTCCAGAACCTGAAAGCGTAGTCTGGAGATTAATACAAGAATTCGAATGGTAAGTTAAAACCCTTAGCGCAGAAATGTAACAGCGTTTGAATCTGGAACCAGAAGGAGATGCGTTCTGAATTATAAAGGTAAGCAGTTATTTAATGATATTCGATTTTAAACAAAGCCTGAAATCGATGAATTGTGAAAACGCTATTTACTGGAAGTATTCCTAAATGATATTTGAGTGATTGCACTGATATGTATTGAATCACTGAAAGGAACTGGCATATGGTGGTAATTAAGTCAATGCATATGTATAGAGTTTGTTAACCATGCCCAGCGTGTTTAAAAAAACAAAGGCGCACAGAAACAATGAACCCCAAGTGGATTCTTGGCATTTGAGCTATTGTTAGACGAGAGGTGATGAATTCTGGAACGCTGGTATTTTGGCAAATCTCATTGATATGTGGTGCATTTTTTTATCCAGTCATATATAAACGATAAGTGTTGGTTTTGTTTATAAAAGCATTCAAATGTTTGGTTGTATTGGAAGTGTTAAAATAAGAATTTGCCAATGATGTAAAGAATGAAATTTACCACATACAGTAGTTGATTTGGGTTCATAACCATAAAATCACAAGGGTGATTTATTGATAAGTGTTGGGATTTTAAACCTAGGAAATTAGTGGTGGATAGTCAAAAGTCCTTTGTAAAAGTTCTAATGCAGTTTGGGTTTAAATGCACTGAAAGAAGAATGGTTGAGTCATGGGAATGAACCTATATTGGAATATCTTCCGCAAACGAAAACAGCTTGAAGATGGCCCAGATGGGAATTTTAGTTTGAAAGTGATTTGAATGTATGCACAGTTGTGTTTGAAGATCCTGGTATTTGCAGACCTAGCCCTGCGCAATTTGGTATCGGAGCCAAGTTGCTCTGTTGAAATATTTATTTTCTGAATAATGACAAGAAGGTTTTGTTGAATTGAAATGTGTTTTTTTTTGAATGACTGAAGGAAGATCAGATTTCTAAATCTGATATGCAACTACACAAGTGAACAGGATTGCAGGGAGGAAAAGATCATGCAAGATCTTAAGAGGTGAGATGATTTTTCTGATTTGAAATTTGTAAATGGAGTTTATGGTTGCAGAGAAGATGGAAGTGAACCTGACATTCAGCTAAAGGCTGGATAAGGCGGACAATTGCAGTGTCCTGAAGAAGAAGGTGAGTTGAAGAGATAGCCTAGAGAGTGAGCAGAGGAGAGTGCTCAAAGAGGTTCCAGAGGCAGTGAACCAAGTACTTACCAAAAGGCTGAGTGAGGAGGGCTTGGTGAGGTAAGTGGTAGCAGAAGATATTGTTGTCGTAGAGGCTAGTACAACTCATGATGAGTGAACAACTCATGGAGAAAGTGATCATGGAGGATCAGAGAAGAGGTTCAGAGGAATGCCACAGAGGTGAGATGACTGATGAAGTCAGAGAAAGAGAGATTGCAGTAATAAAGGTACAATTGCAGGTACTGGAAGAATGGCTGCAAGAGCAGGAAAATCAGAATAGAGGTTGGATCTTTCCACTGAAGGGAAAGAGAGTGATTTGGCGACAATTGCAGAGGAGGTTGAGGCAAATTGTGATTGCCTTGTTGAAAAAGGAACTTAGAGTTCTTGAGCCAGAGTTGGAATTTGAAGATTCCACATGCAGATTTGTTCAGAGGGGAGTGCTTGAAGAAGCAGTCAAGACTGAAAAGTCTTGTGGTTTTAAAACTGATGAGTTGTGTGTGTTTGCAAGTATAGCACAGGAAGAGGAACAAGCTTTAGAGTTTGTTCAGGAGAGAGAAGAGTTGAATCTGAAGGCTGTTCAGATTAATACTGAGATAGCAAGATCTCAGAAGGGAATGAAGACAGAGGAAGCAGAAAATGATAAGTATTCTGAAAGAGGAAGCAGTGATGCTTTTGCTGTTACAGTACAAGAGAAAATTCTTGTAGATGCTGAAGAAGAGAAGCAGTCTGAAGCGCAGATAAGGGAAGTAACAGTTGATACTGTTGAACATTTTATGCAAACTGAAAGTTTATGTATGAATGCAGGTGATGATGATATGCTTCAGCAATGCTACAGAGAAATTGCATTGCTAGAATATTTGTTGAAGAACTCGGAGTATGACAAGGAGATTGCAGCAGATGAAAGAGTTCAGTACAGTGAACGAGTGCAAAAAGATGTTAGGGAAGCAGATGATATGAGAGAAAGACTGGTTGACAGCCTTGAGAATTCTTCAGAGGATTCTTTGGGCAGAGAGAATCAGCGTACTGATGTGCTAATGGAAATTTCAGGACAGCATACTGAAGTACTGGCAAAGGAGGACAAGGCACTGATGCCTTCTGATTTTTATTCTAACAAGTGTTTTGTGAATGCAGGTATTGTTGCAGAACATTTGACTCAGTTGAGCAGTCAAATGAAGGAAGAAGAAGTTTTCTGTTCCAGAAGACAAGAGGGCATGGATGATCGGGTGGCAGTCAGAACAGAAACAAGCATAGAAGCAAGAAGTCAGCGAGTGACAGTACAAACTGAGCAAGCCGTCTTAGCTCAACAGACAGCTAGAAATCAGCAGCCGGGAGATTTATTGGACCAAGAGATTGGAAGTATCAGAAAAATGATGACGAAAGAATCCCAGAGAAAGACGGAAATAAGAAAGAAAAGGAAAGACAACCAGAGAAAGACTGTAGCAGACTTGGAAGGCAGAGCAAGTGGAGCACTACAACACAAAATATGGAAACCTGGAAGACAACAGCAGATAACAATAGCAGTAAAGCAATTGATAAGCACGGAAAGATTACAAAATAAAATTTGGGATCCAGGAGGAAATATCCAGACTTATGACCAGGTGGTCATAAATTTCTTACATGGGGAGTCTGATGCAGGAGCATCAAGGGTGTTTTTTATTTTGTAAATATGTTAAAAGGGGGTGTGATAATTTTTAATATTTTATTAATAAATTTGAATAAAATAGGAGAAGGTGAGGATTTTTGTAAATATCTTTTTATTTAATAAAAGGATATGAGGGAATTTAATTAGTTGAAGGATTTTAGGGATAAAGATCTATCCTTTAGGGATGTTGAGAGATTTAGGGGTTTGTTGAGGAATTGAAGGGATTGAGCATTTAATTAAATGATTTTTAAATTTGTATAAATAGGAAGGGGTTTTGAGATAAAAAAGACGGTCGGTGTGAGAGAGTGTGTGATTGGGAGTAGGCTTGAGCAATGAGGGCGCAAGCCTTCAGCAAATTGTAAAGGGCCACCGAATTGGAATATCTGGCCAGCAAAGTTTGTAAGTCATTGTTTTGTTTCAGTTTATATACATTGGTTGAGTGAGGAATTGTATATTTGTCTTGATCAATGGGCTTGTAATCACATTTATTTGTGTGAAAACTGCCATGCAATTCATTAAGGGTAAAATGGTGTTAAAATCTCTGTTTGTAAATTAATAGGGCGCCATTCTAAGTGAAAATTTCTGTTGGAAGTCAATTTACTGTGCGCATAGGGCATTGACAGATTGTGTTGAAATACTCAAAGGTATGAAAGCATATGATGAAATACATGAAGGAGCGTTGTTTTCATTAAATTTCAGTGGATCTACATAAACTCCAAGTTCAGTGGCAAGCAACGAATGAATTGAAGGTTAAACTCTGTTTACTGAAGTGATAGAATTGAAGTAATTGTTTTATTGTTAAATGAAGCACGAAAATAAGTTTATAATCTCTGCGTAGAAGTGAATTCTCTTGATACTGTGTGATTATCATGTATGAAATGGCACTGTTTAAGTCCAATGCACATTTTGTTGTTTAAATCCAACGTAGAGTACAAAACAGATTGAAGAGCGCAGAACTCGGTTTTTAACTCTGTTTATAATCACTGTAATTGCGGAAGGGCTGTTGCAGTGAATGGTAAAAAGAGCATATGTATTCAACAGTGAATGGGTGAGAATTGAATTAAGCATGAGGTGTGTAGGCGGATATATGATAAAACTGAGTTCGATAGTCACAACAATTCAGTAACGCGTTGTGAGCAATGGGTGTCTTGAATGCAGAACCGTTGTTGAGTTTTGAAATCGATAATCACCTTAGTATGAAAGGCTAATCTGTTTGATAATTTGCTATCAGAATCTGTCCCAAGTTTGGGCGCAAGCGAATTGAAATGATTTGTAAAGGTGCGCAGAGATTGCCAGATATTATGAAGAAATCCAATTACAGAGAAACGTGGATAAGGAGTCAAAGGTTTTAAAAACCAGTCAATTTATTCAATTGCAGCGTGCAGTGGAATCGAGAAGTTTGATCGCCGGTGAATTCCAGAACCTGAAAGCGTAGTCTGGAGATTAATACAAGAATTCGAATGGTAAGTTAAAACCCTTAGCGCAGAAATGTAACAATGTTTGAATCTGGAACTAGAAGGAGTTGCGTTCTGAATTATAATGGTAAGCAGTTATTTAATGATATTTGATTTTAAACAAAGCCTGAAATTGATGAATTGTGAAAACGCTACTTGCTGGAAGTATTTCTAAATGATATTTGAGTGATTGCACTGATATGTATTGAATCACTGAAAGGAACTGGCATATGGTGGTAATTAAGTCAATACATATGTATAGAGTTTTTTAACCATGTCCAGCGTGTTTAAAAAAACAAAGGCGCACAGAAACAATGAACCCCAAGTGGATTCTTGGCATTTGAGCTATTGTTAGATGAGAGGTGATGAATTCTGGAACGCTGGTATTTTGGCAAATCTCATTGATATGTGGTGCATTTTTTTATCCAGTCATATATAAACGATAAGTGTTGGTTTTGTTTATAGAGGCATTCAAATGTTTGGTTGGATTGGAAGTGTTTGCCAATGATGTAAAGAATGAAATTTACCACATACAGTAGTTGATTTGGGTTCATAACCATAAAATCACAAGGGTGAGTTATTGATAAGTGTTGGGATTTTAAATCTAGGAAATTAGTGGTGGATAGTCAAAAGTCCTTTGTAAAAGTTCTAATGCAGTTTGGGTTTAAATGCACTGAAAGAAGAATGGTTCTTACATGGGAATGAACCTATATTGGAATAGCTTCCACAAATGAAAACAACTTGAGCTGGCCCAGATGGGAATTTTAGTTTGAAAGTGATTTGAATGTATGCACAATTGTGTTTGAAGATCCTGGTATTTGCAGGCCTAGCCCTGCGTCAAATTGTTGAGTTTTATTTATACTAATTATTATAATATTACAATGATTTTTTTTTTAAGTTATGTGTTTTTACATTTTTATTTTTTCTAAGTGTTAAAAAGATAAAGATTTTTTAATATTTATGTTTGTCTTTACATGTTTGGGATAGATTTAACATGTTTTTAAGTTCCTTTTGCATATTTGGTTAACTTTGCAAAATTCATTAGTTATTATTAATTAATATATTATTTTTTCAAATATGAGGCTATATGATGAAACTATGATTTTTGCATTGACATTGAAAATGTTAAGTAATAAGGTTTTACTATGACAGATTCCTATATGTTGTTCAAACATAGATTGGAGGAGGGAAATTGAAGAGGTTCACAAGAAAAAAGTTTAAATGAGATGCAATTTAGCCTTCATAAATAAAGAAGTTTCTTTGTTGTAGTGTAGGGACAACATAGTATTCTTTTGGAAGCCATGTTTCGTCAAGAGATACTTGTCGTGGAAAAATCCTAGAGTACTTAGAAGACAATCTATGAGGGTAGAAACAATGATATCAATATTTGTATTTATGTATTGCATATCCTCATCTCCTAATCAAGTTTATGTTTTAACTCCATTGTTTTGATGTAAACAATAGCCCAAAAAAACTTAAATGACCATCTTAATGGAAACATATTATTTCAATATTAACTTAGGAGCACTAACTTAAGTAATTATTGGTATGGTCCAATCCCAAATTTTAGCAAGGGGA
This sequence comes from Pinus albicaulis, assembly GCA_034641835.2. NCBI lineage: Eukaryota > Viridiplantae > Streptophyta > Pinopsida > Pinales > Pinaceae > Pinus > Pinus albicaulis. The sequence goes on along the minus strand of CM076582.1, from coordinate 1,220,889,068 downwards.
AGTTGCTAGTTTTACTATAATACAGGTGAAGATGCTATGTGGAATAAAGGAGAAACATTTGTTGCATCACTCAAACCTTGATTAAACAATTGAGAATCCCTAGTGGTAATACATCAACCACCAGTTCCACATACTTTTATATTATAAAAGAACAATGCAAAGGGAGTATATGCTAGTGGAATATTGTTGAGAAGACATGTGGTCATGACTCTTCTCGTGTCATTATCAAGTTCCATAATTCAAGACATGTCACACTAAACTAATGGTGCTAAGAATCTGTATTATTTATATTGTGCATGATTTTGTATCATTTACTTAATGCATGCAAAGAATTTCTTGTTTTCATAAGATGGAAATGTCATTTCAAATCTGTCTCAACAATTTCATTTTTAGAGTTTTGTTTAGTCAATTTAATGTCTTAAATTTCTATCATAAATTATCGACCGAAGTTAGTAATTTGTTGAAGCTTGGTGCACTATATATGCTTAGATGCCCTTCTTTCTTACTTCGTTGTGTATTTTTATATATTTTTTTAGGGCTTTATATTTTATTCCTAATGTTTAAAAATTAAAATTTATCTATGAAATGAAATCTAAGCTTCTAAATGAAATCTTTAAATGCTAAGAAACCACTAAATCTGAAAGAAATTTAATCATGAAAACTTAATCTTTAAGCAGGAAGAAAAGGAAATGTTTTTTTTACTCTAAGAAAAGAAATTAATTTACAAATTACTCTTAATGAAATGATTTTTTTATAAAATCTAAAAGAATGAAGAAAAGGAAATGTTATTTAACTAATCTATTTTTCATAAAAATAAATCAATCTTCGGATGGTTAAAATCTGAGTTATGTTAGACTATTTTATGTCGGCAAAACATCTATTGAAAACATCTAATTAAACTGATTCTGCATTTAAACAAATCATTGTTCTAAATCTTATTGAACTCTATTGATCTCTAAATGATGTTATATCTATCAACATAATAAAAATAAAACCATATCTTACTTTATCAATTGAGAGCATTAATTCTATGAAAACAGAGCATCTGATATGATTTTAAATCTATTTGAAATGGTCAAAATGTAATTCTAATCTAACTCTGTCCTAATTTTAAATCTATCTAAAAATGATCAAAATATAACTCTAATCTAACTCTGTTCTACATTCCATGGACTGAAAGCATAAAATCTATTGCTATGAAATTGAACTGACTGCGCTAATTTAATTCAAGTTTAACTAAGGCAAGCAAATAATGATAGAGTATCTATTGTGCAAAACAACATGTCTAATCTTAAATAATATGGTTGTTGTTAATAAAATGCAAGAATCTATTTCAATTGGAAGATGACAGAGTCACGTTCATGAAATAATTGAGGCGAGCATAAGATATAATCAATTGTGCGTAAATGTAACGACTGATGCAGAAAACATTTAGGAACTAATTGACATGGAATTATACTATGAAACATCGGGAAATAAAACTACGAATTAACGAGAAATTAACTATGAAATGACGAGAAATTAACTAAGAATCAATAGGAAATTAAGCTATGAAATGACAGTAAATTAAACTATGAAATAACTATAAAAACCTCCTTTCCGTGCAAAGGCCCTCTGCAACAAAACGAGCGTAAAATATACTTAGGCTATCCACGCATCAATGATCTGGAACTATTTTTCTTCATTAATAAAAATATAGTTTAAAAATGTAGCACAATATTATCACAAAATCAAGCTTATTCTTGTTTTCAACAGACTGGTATTTATATAAGTTTTCAAATTAACTGCCTGAGACAATTTTTCCTATGGAAAGAAAAATAAATCTAAGACTAGAAGTCTATTCAGAAGCAAAGTTTTCATGGCTCTTTCTCAATTTTCTATGTAAGAGCAAATCGAGAGTCTTCATCCGTTGATCTCGTTCCTTCTCTTGACTGATCTTTGACTGTGAGTGTGTAGAAATTATAAAACAAGCATGCATATCATGGATTCAATATGATCTAACAATGTACTAAATTTAAATACTGAATCACTTCTACAAATCAATTGTGGAATTAAAAACACAATCGCCAATCACATGAAGCAAAGAAGAATCAATCAAGCCACAACACATATAATTTCTCGGGGAAAGTTTTCTGCTCAAAACCCCTTTATCATCTATTGTATATTCAGCATGGAATCATGAAACAATTACATACAACTCTTCTCACAAGATCCCTCATGTACTCAGCTAATTGTCTCACACTGTCACACATAAAACTGACCAATACTTAGCCAATTTACTGCCTCCAGACAGCCTACCTTGCTTGTGCAATCCCCGATGAATGCAATCCCTAAAGAATAGGAATTTTGGCCTTCCTTGACTGCACAAGTATCATGGGCACTCCAATGGGTGCTTGATTGCATTGGTGTAACCCAATAATCTTACAACTGATAGTCAACTTCCCTTTCACCTAGATCTCAACTGGGTCTCCATCGGATATGACATGCATGCAGCTAATAATAGTAAAACATCAGTTGCATGTGAGATCACTTCATGTGAATTAAATAATATTTAATTCACTTGATCTCTCACTAGTGTATCTTTAGTTACAACTAGAACAACTGACTTTAACTCACTAAACTGAGTTAAATTGATTTACAACATGCATTAACTAATGCACCACTGCACTTCGAACTCTATTACAACTATAATTACTCTGCATGCCTCATCAACTACCTCTAACTCAAAATTCATGAGCTAACTGAGTTTATCACACTAATTTAACTATTACAAGTTACTTTGAGACTAGATTACATTTTATTGTCCATATTAATTAAGGGATAACTAAAATATACATGCACCAAATTTAGCCCTGTGGGCCCCACCCTAGTGTAGGTGCTTAATGCACTAGGCATGGGTGCTGAAATTTTCTTGTTGAATTTCAACACTCCCTCTCAACAAGAAAGGGATTATCCTTCACCCTGATCCTGCCTATATGGTATTCGAATTTGCTCCTGGTGAGCACCTTTGTCAGAATATCTACATCCTGATCTTCCGTGGGAATGTACTGAAGCAACATTATTCTTCTCTGCACACAATCTCTGATATGATGGTACCAGATATCTATGTGCTTGGACCTATCATGAAACACAAGATTATTTGAGAGTTTAATGCAACTCTGATTATCACAATGTGTCACTGTTGGATCCATCTGAGAATCAAACAAGCCAACCAAGATATTTCTCATCCAGATAGCCTCACATGCAACTTGACTTGCTGCCATGTATTGTGCTTCCCCTGAACTGAGTGCCACAGATCGCTACTTCCTACTATACCAAGAAACTGTTGTTGATCCTATGCTGAAGATCCCTCCTGATGTGCTCTTTCTGTCTGATGGAATGCCCACCTAATCTGCATCCGTGAAGCCTTGAAGCTTCACTCCCTCTGTCCATCTGTACCATAGACCATACTTTGATGTTCCCCTCAGGTATTTGAATACATGCTTCCCCGCCTTCTAAAAGAACTTGGTAGGTTTAACCATAGCTTGACTCAACTGGTTAATTGCATAGAAAATGTCTGGTCTGGCATTCACTAGATACATCAGTGAACCAACTAACTACCTATAGATAGTAGCATCCAATACCTCTCCAGAAGTAGCATCCTCTTTCCTCAAATTTCCTAGAAGAGGAGTATCCATGGGTTTGCAGCTCTCCATGTGAAACTTACCCAGTATCTCCTTGGCGTACTTTCCTTGAGACACAAAAATTTCACCATCCCACTGCCATATTTCCAATCCAAGGAAATAATTAAGGAGTCCCATGTCCTTCATTTTGAACTCCCTTGAAATATCCTCCTTGCATGAGTGTATCAACTGCTCATCACTAGTCAAAATTAGATCATCAACATAAAGAAAAATAATCAATAGCTTACACTCAACCACAATATGGTACCATTTTGCATCTGCTTCACTTTTGGTGAAGCCCAGTCCGGTGAAATAGATTTCTATCTGAGTGTACCAAGCACGAGGTGCTTGCTTCAGCCCATATAGTTCTTTCTTGAGTCAGAACACATGCGACTCACTGTTAAAGATCTCAAAAACTTCAAGATTCTCTATATACACTTCTTCCTCAATGATCCCATTGAGAAACACAATTTTCACATCCATATGATAAATGCGCCAACCCATATGCACTGAGAGTGCAACTATGGATCTAATGGAAGAGTACCTTGCAAAAGGAGAAAAAGTCTCATCATAATTGATCCCCTCGATTTGTGAGAATCCCTGAGCCACAAATCTGGCCTTGTATTTCTCCACACTCCCATTAGCAGCTTGCTTTACCTTGTAGATCCATCTTGATCCAACCACGGATTTTTTGACCGGCCTTAGGACAATCTCCCATGCACTATTCTTGGCAATGGATTCATACTCCTCCACCATTGCATCAACCCAGGTTGGTTGATGCACTGCTTTGTGAAAGGAAGATGGTTCAGTCCCAATACATTTTCTCATAAGAGCCATGTATCCAGTAAACCTATCTGGAGATTGTCTCTATCTGCGCTGTGAAGTAGGGGCTCCTACATTCTCTGCGGCATCAAGTCTCAATCTATCAACTTTCGTGGTACACCTTCTACCATTTTTGATGGATGGCTCTGCATGAGTGTTTTCCTCCACTCCATGATCCTCCGCATGTGGCTTCTACACATATTGAGGCTCATCTATGGGAACCAACAGTTCCTTCTCTGCATGCAAGTCCAGCTCCCTCTCAAGGGACAAATGCATGGCTTTCTCCTCATCAAATTTTATATCCTGTTGCACAACGGTCATTCTGATGTTTGGAAAATACACTCGATAATTATGGGGTGTTTCAGTGTACCCCACAAAAATCTCAATCTCAACTGTCAGTTCCAGCTTCTTCCTGGCATCTTTGGTCACATGCACATAATCAGATGAGCCAAAAATATTAAAGTGTGAAACATCAAGTTTCTTACCAGTGAAAGCCTCTTCAGGTGTACTCATGCTAAGTATCTTATGAGGACAACATTTCTGCACAAATACCGCAGTGTTGCATGCTTCCACCCACACATGCATCGGTAGGCCTTAATCATGCAATACCGTTTTTGCTGCACCCACAATCATTATGTTCTTTCTTTCAACGATCACATTCTGATGTGGGTTATGAGGCACTATCAGTTCTCTTCAAATTCCTTCTTTGATGCAGAAGTTCTTAAATTCGTTAGAGATGTACTCTCCACCACTATCACTCCTAAGAGCCTTCACTTGCTTCCCCAACTCTTTCTCCAACAGTGCTTTAAACTCAAGAAACTTTGAGAATGTCTAGTCTTCTTCTGGATGAAGAAGATCCAGCACTTATGAGATAAGTCATAAACAAATATTACATAGAACTTATGTTTTGATGTCGAAGCAATAGAGAATGGTGCATACACGCCAGTGTGAACTCTCTCAAGGATCCTCGAATCTCAGTTCTCCTTCTCATGAAAGGCATCCTTTACATATTTTCCCATAGTACATCCCTTGCATGTGTCTAACTACTCAAGTGTACCCTTGGGAAGACCAGTAGAAATCTGCTGCATGACTTTCAAGGCTCCATGGTGAAGATGGCCCAATCTCTTGTGCCATAATTCGCCCTCATCCCGACTCACCACTTTGTCTGCCTTTCCCATCAATGGTGCGCAGCCATCTACATCCATATTGTAGAGATTCTTAACTTGAATCCCTATCTTCTTGGCTTGTCCTGTTGTTTTTCTTCGCAGGAAAGCTTTTCCTTCACTAAAAACAACATCATAGCCTCTATCCTCCAACATTGCAACTGAGACTAAATTTTTATTCAAACCTAGTACATGCATTACGTATTTTAATTGAAAGTGTTTACTTGACTACCTCTGGAAGGTAATGGTACCAATCCCGATGGCACTGTGCCACCCGTTATCACCCATTTCAATATGCACTGGAGATCCTTCTCCTCCAGACTACTGAAAAATTCCTTATCTCCCGACATGTGAAAGGAAGCACCACTATCCAAATACCACACAAATCCCAATGCACTTGACACCATGCATGCCATAAATGAGAATTCAAGCTCAAAGTGCAAGGCTAAAGACTCCCCAGCTGCAGATCATCCAGCCTTCTTTTTCTTCTTTTTTGTGGACAGTTAGTAGCACAATGCCCATGCTCATGACAGTGAAAACACTTCAACCTGGACATATCTCGCTTCTTGTCATCTTTGGAATCGGATTTGGAATGGAATTTCTTCCCCTTCCCCTTCTTCACCTTTGTAGCCAAAGCATAATCTTCTTCATCTTCATTCTTAGATGAAGATCCATCTCTGGTGTTCCGTCTAAACTCCTCCTGCACCAAATCTAACCACAGTCGTTCCCAATCTGGCAGCTTTTCCCTTCCGTTGACAGAGTCTTGATAATTGTGCCAACTCTTGGGAAGTTCTAGGAGAGCCAAGCTCACCAAATCATCATCAGCGACAATTATGCTAATGCTCCCCAGTTCATCCCGACATTGAACAAAATTTGTTAAATATTTTTGCATGGAGTCGCCCTTCTCCATCTTAATCTTCCTGAGTTTATCTTTGAGTGCCACTTTCTTTTTCCATGCATTGAGATTTGCAACATCTATCACAGCGGGTTTAAGAACATCATTGTCAACGAATTCCTTCAAGCCATTGTCTTCGAGTAATGCCTCCACCATGTCCTTCCAAGAAATATAGTTTGAGTTGCCCTCGAGTGCATACTCCAACCTCAAGCCATTGAAATCCATTTTGATCATGAATCATTTGTAGCACCAAGAAAGACTTTCTGCATATTTGAATTCTATCCAGTCACAAACTCAGCTCCTCCTTCACGTGATTTCATGTGCTCTGATACCATGTAGAAATTATACAACAAGCATGTATATCATGGATTCAATCCCTTCTAACAATGTACTAAAGTTAAATACTGAATCGCTTCTACAAATCAATTGCAGAATTAAAAACGAAATCACCAATCACAGCAAAGAAGAATCAATCAAGCCACAACATAGATAATTTTTCGAGGAGAGCTTGCTGCTCAAAACCCCTCTATCATCTATTGTATATTTAGCATGGAATCATGAAATAATTACATACAACTCTTCTCACAAGATCCTCCTGTACTCAACTAATTTTCTCACACTGTCACACATAAAACTAACCAATACTTAGCCAATTTACTGCCTCTAGGCAACCTGCCTTGCTTGCGTAATCCTTGATAAATGCAAACCCTAAAGAATAGGAATTTTGGCCTTCCTTGACTCCACAAGTATCATGGGCACTCCAATGGGTGTTTGGTTGCATGGGTGCAACCCAATAATCCTACAATTGATAGTCAACTTCCCTTTCACCTAGATCTCAACTGGGTCTCCACTGGATCTCACATGCATGTAGCTAATAATAGTAAAAAATCAGTTGCATGTGAGATCACTGCATGTGAATTAAATAATATTTAATTCACTTGATCTCTCACTAGTGTATCTTTAGCTACAACTAGCACAACTGACTTTAACTCACTAAACTGAGTTAAATTGATTTACAACATGCATTAACTAATCTTCCTGAGTTTATCTTTGAGCGCCACTTTCTTTTTCCATGCATCAAGATTTGCAACATCTATCACAACGGGTTTAAGAACATCATTGTCAATGAATTCCTTCAAGCCATTGTCTTCGAGTAATGCCTCCACCATGTCCTTCCAAGAAATATAGTTTGAGTTGCCCTCGAGTGCATACTCCAACCTTAAGCCATTGAAATCCATTTCGATCATGAATCATCTGTAGCACCAAGAAAGACTTTCTGCATATTTGAATTCTATCCAGTCACAAACTCAGCTCCTCCTTCACGTGATTTCATGTGCTCTGATACCATGTAGAAATTATACAACAAGCATGTATATCATGGATTCAATCCCTTCTAACAATGTACTAAAGTTAAATACTGAATCGCTTCTATAAATCAATTGCAGAATTAAAAACGCAATCACCAATCACAACAAAGAAGAATCAATCAAGCCACAACATAGATAATTTCCCGAGGAAAGCTTGCTGCTCAAAACCCCTCTATCATCTATTGTATATTCAGCATGGAATCATGAAATAATTACATACAACTCTTCTCACAAGATCCCTCTTGTACTCAGCTAATTGTCTCACACTGTCACACATAAAACTGACCAATACTTAGCCAATTTACTGCCTCTAGGCAACCTGCCTTGCTTGCGCAATCCCTGATGAATGAAAACCCTAAAGAATAGGAATTTTGGCCTTCCTTGACTGTGCAAGTATCATGGGAACTCCAATGGGTGTTTGGTTGCATGGGTGCAACCCAATAATCCTACAATTGATAGTCAACTTCCCTTTCACCTAGATCTCAACTGGGTCTCCACTGGATCTCACATGCATGTAGCTAATAATAGTAAAAAATCAGTTGCATGTGAGATCACTACATGTGAATTAAATAATATTTAATTCACTTGATCTCTCACTAGTGTATATTTAGCTACAACTAGCACAACTGACTTTAACTCACTAAACTGAGTTAAATTGATTTACAACATGCATTAATTAATGCACCACTGCACTTCGAACTCTGTTACAACTAGAATTACTCTGCATGCCTCACCAACTACCTCTAACTCAAAATTCATGAGCTAAGTGAGTTTATCACACTCAGTTAACTATTACTAGTTATTTTGAGACTGTATTACATTTTATTGTTCATCTTAATTAAGGGATAAATAAAATATACATGCACCAAATTTAGCCCTGTGGGCCCCACCCTAGTGTAGGTGCTTAATGCACTAGGCGTGGGTGCTGAAATTTTCTTGTTGAATTTCAGCAGAGTGTAGGCATGATCCTTCTCGAAACTGAACAGGTAATTAGGATACTATCCATATATGGACCATTTCAAAGCTACCCATATGACTCGCTTCTTCATTTTCTTCTTGAAACTTGTCAAATAATAATGGTGGCTGCAGAAACAAAGGTTAGCTGCAGAATTGCACGAATTTTGTAGCTAATTAAATAAATTCATCTAAATAATAAGTAACATTATAATATAAAATATAGATCATCTAAATGCCTTCTTAGATGTAAAATATGTCAATTATCACTGATTGAGTTTATGGATTTGTGAAAAAGGAAGAAAAAATGGTGGAAAAAGATGTCAAAATAGGAACAGTTTTGAGGTTCAAATGATCCAAATTTATGCAGGAATGCAACATAATACACATGTAACCATAAATACAACTATGCAGCAGAAATAACACTTCATTTCATTAATATCAAAGAACTAAAATTTTCTTACAAATAGAATAGAAATAAACTAGCTAGGGCATTGATAGCTTATCTCTAAGAAGCGATGTGGCGGCTACATGCCTCTGAACTGAGTTATAATGAGGCTCTACGGCCTATTTATTATTTAGAAACAATGGAAAACCCTAAACATCCAAAACCCTAACCATAGGAGATGAAGCGCCAAAACTATGGGCCCCGTTTGGGTGAATTGGTGTTTAAAATTCACGAGGACGTAACTTTGGCATACAATCTTCGTTTGACGCACTCTCGTTAGAAAGATCTATCTGAGGATTACAAATTTTGGTGCAAGAATAAAGACTTGTCTGCTCTTGGTTTTCCCAAAAAACGTCGTTTAGGGCCTCAAAATGGCTCTGGTAGTTCAGGACCTAAAAAAATGTCAAAAATAGTAAGTTGTGCCAAAACCAAAAAATTGAAAGAGACAATGGCGGGGCCCCAAGTAGAATAGGTGGGTGGCCACCAATATCCACCTGCATCATCAACATACCCCCACTAAGAGACCATTGCATGTTCTCATGCAATTTCCAAAATTTTGAGCTTTCACCTTTTACTGCATTTTTTCTGGTGCCTCTGCTAGTACATCCAACTTTGTCTTCTTTCCTTTCTTTGAAGTGATTGCCATTCTTGGTTTCTTCATGAGGAGTTTGTACTTCAAAATGATAAATTTTCTATTCAGGTAGCCATTCCTTTTCTTCTATTTCTTTTTCTTTTTATACAATAGCCCCAAATTTAGAATAGTATTATCACTGATGACCTTTTTAAGTGGTTTTGTTCCTTTGAAGATTCATTTTCTTGCTTGATGTGCCTGTTTAGTATCTCTAGTTCATAGATTTCTTGCTTCAAAGTGTTCACTAGAGGTTCTTGTGGACTCGTAGGCTGCTCTTCAACACTTGGATTTCCTTCTACATGTCTCTTTTCTAAGAACTCAATGTAGTCATAAATCTCTTATTGCGTCGGGTCAATTTCTGGGGTCCTTCTGCTTGGACTGTGTATAGGAGAGGCAGTAATAGGCGATGGTACTTGGGGTTCTTCATCTAAATCAACAAACTCTGCTTCCTATGGAGATGTCTTCTTCAAGGTTTACGAAGTTTGGAACTTCTCCTTGGCTATGGAGGGCTTAAGATTTCTGAGTTTATAACTTTGCCCTTTTTCTTTACGTTACCTATCTTTTTGTAACCACTGTGTTTCTTCAATAATTCTGCAATGGTGATTTCTTCTTATTCTTGCTATGGTTTAGGTAAGGGTTTGTCTTCAATGTAGGTATCAACCTTTCTCCTCCTACTTCTTTTGGTCTTATCATCCTTAGGTTGTTCTTGTGATTCTTCTTGAAAATTATTCCTAATTAGGAAACTTTCCTATGAGTCTCCTATACTCTTTAAATGAAATTCAATCAGTATCTTTATCATTCCATGATGATAGATGTTATTGTCTATGGATTGGACTCTTTTCTGCACAATTCCTAACATTTTCTTTAAATTTTTCAATAGGAAGTATGTGAGGTTTATTTCTCCGTCCTCTAGGAAATTCATTAACAGTTTGGCATGGTAGACAAACATACAACCAAATCTACCCTCACAAGTAGCAAATTTTTGAATAATTAACAGCATTTTCCTCCATTTGTTTTTTAGTGCCGTACTGGGAACTACCTTCTTAAAAATAGTAGTGTCTATACCTGGATTTTTCATAAAAATATTCCATTCTTCTCCATGAATTTCCTTATTATTGAACCATCTTTCAACAGTTTTCAGAAGTTCTGTGGCTTTTGCTATGAAGGAATTTGTCAATGAAAAATTTATGCCCCCAATTTCTACCTTTGTCCCGTCGAAGGCTCTTGCAAAATATTTGGTGACCTCTTTGTGGAATCCATTGAACTTTTCTATGAACTGGAGCCATCGTACCTTCTGGAGCATCTCCTTCATCTATGGATAACCCTCCATGAATTTTCCTCCCAAAGGCTTGGCTCTTACTATTAGACCCATGTCTCTGTCGTAAGGAGTTTTAGCCTTCAAAATTGTTCCTCTTCGACCAGGTGGATTGAGGGTTTGGCTCTAAGTTAAGGATGTCAAAAGGAGATTGTAGAGACATGTAGGTAAAATAGATATTCAAGCGAGGGTTTAGGAATGTGAGTAAGCGGGGTACAAAATGAGATATAATCATTAATCATTAATGGATGAAATCAGACTTGATCATTATGGGATATGATATGGATGAAGTGGAAAATGATGGATTTGCGGTGTGAACTTAGTACAATCAGTTTTAATGATGAAAATTTGAGGTGGCAACATATGATCATCTAAATTATATACACTAATGTTTTTGAACCTTATTATTTTAAAAATAAATTTGTAACATACCTTGGAACTAACCTTTGTTTATCTTCTTTCTGTCTTGATTCCTTAGGTGTCTTTTCAGCATGATCTTCAATTGGAGTCTTCAATTTCTTTTGTTTAGTGTGTTCTACTTCAATAGGCTGAAAAAAGTGTAGCAGAGCTACAGAATGTGATGACAGCTACAAATTATTCTGAAAGCTGTAGAAATGTAGCAATTATGTAGCTACTCTTTTATTGCTTCTGAAAAAATAAAGGGAACAAAGAATTTGGGATCTTTAGAATGGGAGAAAATATAAGATGTCAGAAATGAGCTCTGATTTTTACCTTGTATTTTTTGTATAAGGATGCCAATCATTGATTGGTTTTCATACATATACAATTATTATTATTATTTTGAATATATATATATATATATATATATATATAATTTATTTTTCCTTCTTTTTTTCAGATATGAAAAGTAAAAAGAAGACTAAGTTGGGGAATAAGAAGGATTCTTCTTCACCAACTTCATATTAGCATTGTCTTGAAATTTTTTGATAAATTACTCCTTTGTAATTGCTTTATGATTGACCTTTAGTCGATGTCCATTCACAAGAAGATGTATCTTTTCTTCATCAATTTTCCTTATCCTGACTACCCCATTGTCAAAGACTTTTTCAATCTCATAAGGCCCAAGCCAATGAGTTTGAAATTTTCCTTGGAAGTCTTTGAACTTTGAATCGAACAAAAGTGCCCGATCTACTCCTTGAAATTTTATTTCTTTTATGTATTTATCATGCCATATGGACCTTTGTTATTGAACTAGGCTGATCTTTTGAACTGCATCTTGCCTGATCTCATCAAGCTCATTGAGTTGCTCCATTATGTGCTTTTGGGCTTTTGATAAATCAAGTCCCAATCTAATTTTTGTCTTGAAGGTTTTGATCTGGAATTCTATTGGAAACAATACTTGCTTCCCATAAACAAGTTCATAGGGAGTATGTCTTGTTGTATTAATCCATGTAGTCTGGTATGCCCATAAGGCTTCAGGAAGCCTATCTGCCCAATCCTTCCTATGTAGATGTACACTCTTTGTGAGGATTTCTTCGACCACTTTATTGGTGGACTCCACTTGTCCATTTTCTTGTGGATGATATGGAGTATAATTTCTATGTTTGATATTATATTCCTCCACAATCTTTTGCACCATCCTGAATGTAAACTGAGATCCTTGATCTGTCACAATTTCCCTTGGGACACCAAAACGAGTGAAAATATCCTCAAAAAGAAATGAAACTACAACATTTTCATTTGCAAAAGAAAGTGCTTTATCCTCTACCCATTTAGTGACATAATCTGTGCAAACTAGAATGTACCTCTTTTGTTTTGATGATGAATTGATTGGTCCAACAAAATCCAGAGCCCATTTTTCAAAGGGTTCAATCAGTACCTGCGGTTGTAAGGGAATTTCATCTGTAGGAACAGGTTTCCCCATTCTCTGACAGTTGTCGCAAATTTTGACATACTCCTTGGCTTCTTTAAATATGGATGGCCAATAATATCCTAAATGAAAGATTTTATAAGCAGTCCTCTTATCAGCAAAGTGTCCACCATAAGGTTCATCGTGGCATGCCTTTAGAATTTCAGGTATTTCATCTTATCGTACACATCTTTTGATGATGAGATTTGGACTTGTTTTATACAATTAATCATTTACCCATGAGTATAATGCACTCGTTTGAATTATTTTTCTCTTTTCTCTAGGAAACAAGTATGATGGTAATTTTCCTATAGATAAGTAGTTGGAAATGTCTGCAAACCATGGAGATTTAGTAGATATTGCAAAAAGATATTCATCAGGAAAATTATCCTCTACTAGAGTATCATTATTGTCATTTTGAATTCTAGACAAGAAATCAGCAATTGTGTTTTGTTTTCTAGGTCGGTCTAGAATGGTGATGTTAAATTCTTGTAGGAGTAATAACCATCTTGTGATTCTACCATTAGTGATTGATTTATTCATTAAATACCTAATTACAAAATGATCTGTGTGAATAAAGGTTTCATAGCCAGTGATATAGTGTCTAAACTTGTTAATAGCATGGACAACAACTAGAAACTCTTTTTCAGTAACAATGTGATTTAACTCAGCAGGAGTCAAATTTTTTCTTGTGTAGTAGATGGCATAGGGGGTCAAATATTTTTTTCCTAATATAGCTCCCAGATTTGTATCTGAAGTATCTTTTGAAATATAAAAAGATATTTTCCAATTCGGTCCTCTTAAGATGGGTGCCTCAGATATTTTTTCTTTTAAAGTTTCAAATGCCAATTGGAAATCAGGATTCCAACTAAATTCACAATATTTGGTAAGCAATTTGAAGAGTGGAGATGCAATTTTCGTGAAGTTTTCTATGGATATTCTATAGTACCCTGTAAAACCAAGAAAACTTCTAACATCCTTTTGACAATTTGGAATTGATAATTTGGAGATGGCTTCAACTTTGGATGAGTCTACTTTAATTCCATCCCCTGAAATGTGATGTCCTAGAACAATTCCTTTAGTAAAAATCATAAAGCATTTTTCATGACTTAGTGAAAGATTTGATTCTTTACATCTTTTTAGAACTTTTTCCAAATTTTCAAGAACCTCTTCAAAAGAATTTCCATAAACTATAAAATCATCCATGTATAGTTCCACACAATCATGTATTAGATCAGAGAAAAATCCTAGTACTTCTCTTTGGAATGTTGCAGCTGCATTGCACAATCCAAAAGTAAGTACTCCGTAAGCATAGGTTCCCAATGGATAGGTGAATTTGGTTTTGTCTTAGTCTTCGGGTGCTACTTGAATTTTATTGTAACCACTAAAATCGTCCAAGAATGAGAAATATTTCTTCCCTGCTAATGTATCCAATACTTGATCTATGAAAGGAAATGGGAAATGATATTTTAGAGTAGCCTTATTCAATTCTCGATAATAAATGCATACCCTCAATTTACCATTCTTCTTAGGGACAATCACCAAGGGAGAAACCCACTGACTATCTGAAATTGGATAAATGAAGTTTACATTCAGCAATTTTTGCAATTCTTCTTTCACAATTTCCCTAAGATTTGGATTCATCCTTCTTTGAGGTTGTCTGGTAGGCCTAGAGTTTTCCTCAATATAGATATTATGTATGCAAGTCTCAGGATTAATTCCCTTCATGCTAGTGTACTCCCATGCATATGCAGAAGAATGTTTTTTGCAGTGTTTTGATTAACTCTTCTTGTTGGAATTTTTCCAAGTTTTTATTTATGTTTAAAGATTTCCCTGGAAAGATTTAAACTATAGAGTTACCAAATTCTTCCATAGAATATAAAGACATCTGTCTAGATGAAAAGTATTCAATATTACATTATTCTTGAAAATTATGATCATCTTCACATTGTGAGTATGTTTCAAAATTTTCTATTGAATTTAAAATTTGACTTTCTTCACTAATATGAGAAATAGTAAAGAGGGTTTGTATATCATTGTCATCATCCATCCATTCTTCATTTTCTATTTCTGTAATTTTTTTTGTTGGAGGATATAGAGTGAATTTCTTTGTTGAATTACCATCAGAAATAAACATATCACCAGATTCACAACTAATGAAAGCATAAGCTGTATCTAAACAAGGTTTTCCTAATATCAATGGATGTCCCCCTAGGTTGTTCTTGGGAGTTAAGATCATAAAGTCAAATGGATATTCCCAAGATTATAAGGAAACATAAATTTCTTCTAATACACCATGTAGCTTAATTAATGATTTGTCTTCTAATTGCAGTAATGTTGGTGTATACTGAAGGTTTGGAAGCCTAAGTTGTTCCATGGTTTGTTTGCTCATGATGTTTATGGCTGCTCCTAAGTCAATCATTGTATTTGGAATATCAATACCATTGATGTGTATTTTTAAAAATAGACTTCCTGGGTCCAAATATTTTTTTATGGCTATTTTTCCCATCATAATGTCTGCAATTTTTCCTACTAACTGAATCCTTTTTACTTCTTTTGTTTTTCTTCCTGATTTTTTTATGCTCAACTCTCTTATTGTTTTAACTAGGATATGAATCTCTTTAATGGTCTGTAACAAAGGGATTTTGATACATACATTTTTCAATTCATATAGAAAATCATAGTTAGGCAACAAAATTTGTTTTTCTACTCCTCTATCGATTTGTAATCTTTCAGGGAAAGGAGGGTTAGAAATAGATACTAAAGGTTGCTCTATGATAGGAGTTTATTTTATTGGATTTTATTACTTTTGATTTTGAGAATTTTGATTATGTTGATGGGATGTCCCTTCTCCAGAATTTTTATTTTGCTGTAGAGAAATTTCTTCATCAAGATCATATTTTTCTTGAATAACAACAAAGGGATTTTTCCTTTCTAATATCCTACCAGATCTAAGTTGGACATTGTTAATATCTATTGGAGTAATCATATAAGTTGGAAAATTGTGTCCTTCTATGTTATAAGTATATTGAGCTTTTTTATTATTTGGTTTTGGTAATGGCTGGGTAGGTAGTTGATTTGGCCTTTGTGGAAATGGTAATGGAAGATGTGGGTTATGATTTTCGAATTGAGGTTGTTGATTATGTTGTGAAAAAGGTTGCGGAGGATCGTTTGGATAGGATTGTGGATATTTTTGATATTGAGAATATCTACCATAAGGATTTTTCATTCCTTGTGTCCAAGGTTGAGGCTAGGACCAAGGTTGCTGCCATGGCATTGATGAATTCCAATTATTTGGTGGCGGTTGAGTATACATTTTATTGTTAAAACCTTGAGTTTGTGGCTCTTGTGATGGTCTTCTAGAGACAAAACAAAGAGGTTCTACTGGATGTAGAGCTACTTCTTCTTGGAAAACAGACATAAGACCTGGTATAGAGGGACATATTTTTGTTTCATGGTTTTCCGCACAAATAAAACAGGTCTCTATGACTTTAAATCAAGAGTACAGTCTCTTAAGGCATGTTTCTTCCTACACTTAGGACATAAAATAGTTAAGGCATTAGTTTCATCTTTCTGCTTGTTTTGTAATTTCAAGGTTTATATTTGTTCACTAAGACTCACTAAGATATCCGTTTTAAATTCATCAAGCATATTTCCAATTTCTACTCTACATATTATTCCAGTTGCAGATTTATTTACTCTAGAGAGAATAGGATATCTTGCATTTTTTCCATCTTTTTATTTTCCTCTCGAAAAATGAATGCATAATTCAGCAATTTCAGGTAATGATAGTTGAGAGATGTCTCCCTTTCCCATCATGTGAAGAGTATCTATCCATTCATCTCTAATGACTTTCAACAAAAGAGATTTTAAAGTATATTGATCTTAGTTTTCTTTTTTAGCTCCTTTTATATTGTAATTGAATCTCTCAATTAAGTCTTCCAAATTTTCATCCTCTCTTTGCATCATTTTAAAAGTATCATCCTTTCGATTAATAGGTGTGCAATAATCCAGATATATTTGTAAAAATTCACTTTTCATCTCATCCCATGTCCTAATAAATTGTGTTATCAAGCCCATGAACCATTTAAAGTTGCACCCTTGAGTGTTGTAGGAAATCGCTTCAATTTTTTAGAGTCCTGCAAGTAGTCATATGATCTACATAAAACCTCAAATTCAAATAAAAATATTTCAAGATATTCATTCCTTAATCCATGGAAATTGGGAAGGATGGAAGGTGAAATATTTTTCATTGTGGCATTTGTATCCTCATCAACTATAGGAAATCCAACAGAGTTATGGTCCTCCCTATTTTCTCCTCTTACTCTACCTCGTCCTCCACCTCTTCTTCCTCCTCCTATTCTTAAGGCTTCTCCATTCAGAACTTCTCCTTCTCCTTCTCCTTGTCCTTCCATTGCAGATTCCTTGGAACTAATGTAGGGTTCTAACTATAGAGTTATATTTTCTTCCTCTGGTTCTTCTATCAATGGGATATTGAATAAAGTTTCTTCTTCTTCCTCACTGGGGATTTCTAACTCTTGAGCTAGAATTTGTTCTCCTGTAGAGGTGAAGAAAGATTACTCCTTCTGTTGGAGATCTAGGATCTTCCTCTTCTAATACTTCCTCAGTAGATGAAGTTGGAGAGTCTCCTGGTTGGATTTCTGACCTTAATACTTCAGGGAGTCCATGTCTTGTAGTGAAAAATGGAATATGAGTTTGAGATGGTGGTGTGGCACTTCGTGGTCTTGGTGGAGTGAGTGGTGTTGTTGGAATCAAACTTATACCTCTAACTATGAATCTACCCCTAGAGTCTCTTTCTCTACTGATATCATTTTTTTTAGATGTAAAAAATAAAGCTTTCCTAATTACACTTCCTCGACAATGGCACCAAAATGTTTAGTCGATTTAACGTCTTAAATTTATATCATAAATTATCAACCGAGGTTAGTAATCTAATGAAGTGTGGTGCACTATATATGCTTAGATGCCCTTCTTTCTTACTTCGTTGTGTATTTTTATATATTGTTTTTGGGGGTTTGTATTTTATGCCTAATGTTTAAAAACTAAGATTAATCTATGAAATGAAATCTAAGCTTCTAAATGAAATCTTAAAATGCTAAGAAACAACTAAATCTGAAATAAATTTAATGATAAAAACTTAATATTTAAGAAGGAAGAAAAGGAAATGTTATTTTTACTTTAAGAAAAGAAATTGATTTACAAATTACTCTTAATGAAATGAATGAAATATAAAATCTAAAAGAAGCAATAAAAGTAAATTTTATTTAATTAATATATTTTGCATAAAAATAAATCAATCCTTGGATGGTTAAAATCTGAGCTATGTTAGACTACTCTATGTCGGCAAAACATCTATTGAAAACATATAATTAACCTATTTATGCATTTAAACAAAGCACTGTTCTACATCTTATTGAATTCTACTAATCTCTAAATGATGTTCTATCTATAAACATAATAAAATAAAACCATATCTTACTTTATCTATTGAGAGCATTGATTCTATGAAAACATAGCATCTGATCTGATTTTAAATCTATTTGAAATGATCAAAATGTAATTCTAATCTAACTTTGTCCTAGTTTTAAATCTGTCTAAAAATGATCAAAATATAACTCTAATCTAACTTTGTTCTACACTCCATGGAACGAAAGCATAAAATCTATTGTTATGAAATTGTACTGATTGTGCTAATTGAATTCAAATTTAACTAAGGCAGGCAAAGAATGATAGAGTATCTATTGCACAAAATAACATGTCTAATCTTAAATCCTATGGTTTATGTGTAATCAAATGCAAAAATCTATTTTAATTGGAAGATGAAAGATTCACATTCATGAAATCATTCAGGCGAGCATAAGATACAATCAACTATGCGTAAATGTAAATGATTGATGCAGAAAACATTTAGGAACTAATTGACATGGAATTAAACTATGAAACGTTGGGAAGTCGGTTAGCCACCTATAAAATTTGTTATATCAAATGGTGGCTAAATCATTCTTGAAGCCTTCAAGAGACAAGTTTTATTGCAAAATTGTTAATTCTTGAAGTCTTGTGAAGACATCATGTCTTTTGATTAAATATTCACTGTTGTTTCCCTTTTAAACTTAGAAATTTTTTTGTTTTCATGAAGAAAAGACTACTGCAAAAAATCCCCATTTTTCCCTCATTTTACTCCTTTTTCCCTTCATCATTAACCCTCATTTTGTTCTCTTTTTCCCATACACTTCCTCTTCTTCTTTTTTTCATGTATTCCCTTCCTTCCTTCATGAAATACCTTTTATAAGGTTTAAAACTCATTTTTAAATCTTATCGAAACCCCCAAATCCATTGAAAAACCTTCAAAAAATCATAAAAAATAGTCCTTTTAGCCACAGGCCTAAGCCCCTTTGGGCTAAGTCCTAAACCACTTCCTTGCATATGCCCACACCCTAGAACCAGGCGCTAAACCCATCGAGTGCTTATCGCATCGAAAACAATTGATGTGCGCAAGTCTTTTGGCTTTTATGAAACCTCCGATGCGATTGGCCCTTTTTATATAAGCCTCGATCCTTTGCTTTATTCACATAACCTTGAGTTTTTTATCGGGTGCTTAAAACATTCTATAAACCTTCCCCGATCATGTTTTCCCTTTGTAAAATCATAAAACCCACTTTTTCCTATGTTTGTATTAAACCTGCCGATTCAATGTTTTTTAATAAAAAGGACCGTCGATCTAAAAGGTCGATTGACGGTTAACAGGATCTCACATTGGAGATTTTCTAATGGGTATATTGAAAAGGCCCCTCCATTGTTCCAATTCCGATGAGCCCCGTTGTATAAAACCCCCGCCCTTCGCTTCTTTCCATATACCCTGAGGCCCCGCAAATGGGCGCTAAGTCATATATAAAACCCCTCCCCGAATACAAAAATCCTTTGTATTTTGGAAAAACTTCATTTTTTAATATTATAACTAAGCCCGCCGTTCATTCGTCGGGGCTCTTCTCCACCGTTGATCTTGGACCAATCAAACGGCTAGCGCAATCTCGCATCAGAAGTTTTCATTGGGCGCATTATATATTTTATTTACCACCTTCGATTGGCTACCTCCCGATTCATTTCCCACAGTCGATATGATCTGTAGATCGATGGTCCATATCTAATCGCATCGGCACTCCTCTGTCTATGCCCCTGCCGATCGTAATCCTCCGATTGCATCTAGGCCATCCGCATGTCAAGATCCGACGGTCCAGATCGCACCCCTCGACCTTTGTTAAAATTATGTAGCCCCGCTTTATAATGTTTTCTGGCCAATCTCCGCCATTGATCTCTACAGATCAACGGCCCATATTAACCCTTTCTCTGTCTCATGTATCATTTCCATTCAACCCCAGATCTGATATCCGCTATTCGTTTTGTGATCCAACGACTCAGATTGAAACCACTGATGCTCTACCCCACTTGTTATCTCTCGAGCACCTGTCCTTTATCGCGCTCTTTCCATAGTCGTCAGATCTAAGACCCCAGATATAACAGAAGACACACATTTTCGTGTAAATTCATGCCTAAATGATAATTCTAAAAAATTACGCGATGTAAGCAGTTTTCGAATGCCACGTGTCGGTCGGGAACGCATATCACATTAGAAAAGTGAAAACTGCCTACCCACCTTTTCACCACGTGATACCATTGGTTT
The DNA here is from genome assembly GCA_034641835.2 of Pinus albicaulis. Taxonomy (NCBI): domain Eukaryota; kingdom Viridiplantae; phylum Streptophyta; class Pinopsida; order Pinales; family Pinaceae; genus Pinus; species Pinus albicaulis. The sequence continues at coordinate 1,220,868,242 of CM076582.1, read as the reverse complement.
CTTAAGCCAAAACCGCTTTCCTCATTTTGTATTATGTTTTTATCACATTCGCTCCCCGTTGTTGATCTCTGTAGATCAACGGCTCAGATTCAATCTGGCCATTACACTATTGCCCTCTGCCTTCTCCAAGGGACTGCGTAGACCAACATCAGCTGTTGATCTCATGGGCTAAACTAATCCGACGGCCCAGATCCTTTTCAGGAACCCCAAATTTCCTCTTAACCTTTATCACTGCTGATTAAGGTTTTAACCCATTTTCTTTGTATTTTCCGCCATTTTCAATATAAAGTGGCCCTTCTACATGATATTTCTTCGGTCAATCTCGATCGTTGATCAACATAGATCAACGGCCCAGACTTAAACCTTTGCATCATTCATCCAACCGCCCCTCCTTTAGTCTCTGCGGACGATCTCCACCATTGGATGCTTTCATCCAAAGGTTGCATTCTAATTCCCAGCCTCTGAAGCAGTCTTACCCAAAAAATGCAGGATTTTATTAATTTCTCTTGTATTGTGCAGGTTTCATGATTTTCTCCGTTATATTATAAGAAAACCAAAGGTCGGGGATGATGATCCCCCACGCCTTTGTTTATCAAAGAGATTGTTCCACAGGGTTGCAACACCATGTTTGCTAGTGCCTCATGAATGCTGGCAACACTATAAAGCCCCTGCAGCACCTGCACATCAACAAGACACCATAAAAATTAAATTAAACAGAGAGCATCAGTGTTGAAGATTCATTCAAACCATAGATGAAGAAGCAAACATGGTTTATATAGTTTGGGTAGATTACGGCTAAGATCGAAAATCAAAAGCCTAATCCACTAAATTAAAAAAAGAATTAAGGCCAATTAACAGTGTTTAAAGAAAATCAATAATATCTATCAGACAGAGAATGCCTCCACTACCACATCAAAGGCTAATTGATTCCTATTAGCTACCAAAGCCACCTATAGCCTCAAAGAATTCAACAAAGGGCCGAGTTATTATCAGAACAGAAGATATTTGCCCCAATGTAGCTCAATAGTTATTCCCAGCCAAAATGATTTATTGAAAAATATCAGCAGAGTTATTAAAAGTTGACACAGAGCCTTAAAAGTCGAAAAAAGCTTCCAGCAGGCTTAGTACTTAATGTAAAATAATTAATACAGAGGAAATATCTGTAAAATTATCCATCAAATCCCTCAAAGTCCAAGAAGCATTAACTGTATTAATTTAACTTGGAAGATCTTTTATCTCATTCGACCTCTTCATTTTCCTATAAAATCTTCTTGAGGAGCTCATTGTAAAGGGTTGGTTGCAGAACTTTGAAATATACTTGTGCTCGAAACTTCTAACCTGTAAATAGTATTCAGAGGCTCTTGAAGCTTTGTTTGTGGTTAGATAAGTTAGTCTGAGAAGTGAAGATGATCGTTGAACTGAAACATTGGATTTGAAGATTGTAACTAGATTGACATCAATATACAAGTTGATTCTTGGGATCCTGGTCTATATCACTGGTGAAGTGCTTTCTTTCTGTGTTAATTTTTTTCCCTTTCATGTATGCCACATTGTCCATTATTCTCTGATAAAGAATAGCAAGCATAGAGTTAGGATTTACTGTTTACAGTACCCTTCTCTGACTGATAAGCTTTAGCTTAATGTTTTCCTCCAAATTGTTTATTTAAGAATGATTCAATACAGTTCAAGCAGTTAGGAATGTTGGCGTTCCCTAGTCCTACTGTTTGCGTCAAACATTGTTCTTGAATATTTTTTTCATTATTTGCTTAGTAAAGTTAGACTAGAAAAGTGATGGTGTGCCCTGTTTTCTAGCTTCTTTCTCCAAAGGTAATTCTGAAAGTTTCCCTAAGTGTATGTTGAAAGCAGTCTATATTTAAAAGTATCTTAACTGATCTTAAGTTTCCCTTTGTTCTTCTTATCTGTTTTCATACTTTCTAAAAGTAATTATGTGGATTACTGGATTGTTTTTCTATTGAGTTAATTTTAATACGAACTTGTCCAAAGAGGTTTTATGGTTAGCCCTTCCCTTCGGTCAGTTTTAAATAGTTGCTTAAAAGGCTTGTCTTGTTGGATAGACTGATAAATCCTAGTTGAAATTATGGTATGTTTCCACCCCTTCAACACTTTTATTGTTTCCATTCCATCATTTAATCTCAAAGATCTTGTGATATAGATGACTTGCCCCTTTGACCACTCTTGAAGTTGTTGCATAATTAAAGCCCTCTTATGACTCCATAGCCCAATGGACTAAAAACCAACGTTATATCTATCTGATTAGCCAAATCTTGTTCTGATTGCTTACAACTCCACACCTTTGAAACTCTTTCCATTTAGGACTTTCCACTCAATTAATAATCATGCTCAACCATCCAAAAACAAACAAAACCCTTGTTCTTAATAACTAGCCTAATATCATACCATAAAAGCCTTAAAGATAAATTAATATTTGCACTTATTGGAGAGATCCCTTTCTAGAATCAGGAGGGCTAGATCCTAGAATCCCAAAGTGGTTCAAGTGTCCTCTCTGCATTTTTGGTCTCACCAATCTGCTGAAATTATGGGGAGATAACATTTCTGGCGACTCTGCTGGGGAAATTGAGTGTTTTTCAGCCTAGGTACCTTAAAGACCTCAGGAAACCCTTGATTCATGAACATTGTGTAGTGAGGAAAAGAAGCCTTCTTCAAGCACTACCAAGAAAACGGTAATCATGATAAAACTTGTTTGAATCAGTGACAAACTAAGGAAGCCGTAGGATTCTCATAAGAGCTTATCAAACCTTGAAGGATCAACTAGCTTAGCCATAAAAGAAAACTGTATTTGTCTCATCACCGTAGCTATGTGTTGAAACAGAGTTAGCATACTTTTAGAACCCATAGGACTGAAAAGTAACTCAGAAAACCCAAAAATATTTCAGATTGGTATTCAATAAACAGGGTGGTAGACCATAAAACCTTTTACCTCCAAAGGAGCTAAAAACTTCCACTTGGCGACTCCACAATCCTAAATAGACCTTAAGACTCCATTGGGAAGACCCATTATCATCATAACATCTGTTAGGGTCCCGTGATTTGGCCGATTGGCTAGCCAAATGACGATGTAACATCAAACCAAGCTTTGGAGCCCAAGGACCTAGCCTTCCTGGACTCAGAGAGGGCTCTCTCTATAAGTGCAAAAGATGTCGATGTGTTTACTTGCGATGTTCTGATATTAGGCTAGTTATGAAGTGTGTTTTTTGGTTTTTTAGTTTTTAAGTTTGTGAGGGATGAAACTAATCAAATACATAAACTGGATAACAAGATGTAGATAAATTGGGCTATGGGGTCAAACAGGTCAAGGAAGCTATGAAGTGATGATGTAAAGCTGCTGTAGGGCCAATTTGATTCACAGTAGAAGGGATCTCTGGGAAAAATGGATTAAATGGACAGTAAGTTGGTGAAAGACAAGGGATTTCCAAGTGCAAACTAGTTAATAGCAGACATAAACATGTAATAGCAAGCCATTAATCATGCTAGGAATACTATAAGCTAATCAATACATAAGAAATCAAACATTCCAGCCATACATAGAGGTATAAGACCCTCTAACTTCGGGAAAAGGCTATCAGACTTTGGGGAAAACACATGAGACAAACTAACAACTCATAAACTATGCCGGAACGCCTAAACATAGTCTCTAAGTCATCGGGCACTTGGACAAATAAGTTTTCATAGTTTTAGGCAAAGGGCTAGATCGGGACTAGGCCTCCTTGGTTCAACAAAATGATCAACAAATTAGTCAAAGAGAAAGTTTTATGGACAGAACTATGGGCAGCTGATAGGTAGGTAGGGAAAACCATACATCCTACTCAACATACATGGAACTGATGAATAAAACTAAGTAACAAAACCTTAGGTTACTAAAGAGCAGCTAAGAATTCCTTAGCATAACTAAGGGAGAAAGAAAACATCAAGCTATGAAGATTCAGGGATTTTGAGGTGCCTCCATGGGCATGTCTCAAAATCAATCTTTACTGATCTATAGCAGCAATAAAAATGAAATATGAGTGAAAACTAGAAGACAAAACAACATTAAGAAGCACTATACCATTCTACCATGTCAAGGAATCCATCAACAAGCCTTCAACATTCCTCAAAAGCATCCAAGAGGCAATCCAAACATCATAACTCAAGTGTATTCTTCAAAGCTCATATGACCAATGCATTAATTCTTTTCTCAAGTTCAGCCTCATGATTTACAATGAGAATCATGGGATAAATAGGCTAGAAGGAGGAAAACCTCATGGAGCAACTAGCTATCCCATTGGCCAAGTCAAAATATCTAAACTTGTCCTTGAGGCTTTGCAAAGCCCAAGGCACAAAATATCTAATAAAATATCTAAAAAACTGCTAAAAACGGAAATTATATTGACTTTACATGATCTTCCCATGATAAAAATAGCCTAACGCACATTTGGGAAAAGCAGATTTTTGGAGTTCAAAAATTGCAAAAATACTTCATATTTATGCCTGAAAAAGGTCCCTTGCCTTGCTGGATGCAAATGGAAGCCTTCCCGATGTCGAAATGAGGCTCATGATGGCTCGTTGGAAATCTCTCTGTGTCTGCTTTCCAATGCAAGTGGAATCATCTCAATCTGATCTCCGAAAGTCCCTCAAAACTGTACCTGTGTGCAAAAACCCAGAAAATAGCAGACTGCTGATATGGCGGGCAGAATGTGCAAAATGAGGCTGTTTTTCGCCAATTTGAGGGGGCGAATGATCTTCAAATGCCCTGAAAATCGCTGGAGACCTGCTCATGGAATTATGGCATCCATTGGTATCATCCTCATCCCTTGGAAAATCCTCAAACTGAAATGGCGAAATTATGAGTTTTCGACCAAAAACCCAAAAAATGCCAAAAGACAAAAAGTTGTCGAAAAGGGCTCAAAATTGGCAGGCATGACCCTCAGGGGTCCCTAGCAACATGTTCCAAATCCAAGGCCAAAATATCAAGCGCTAATATGCCTTTCTCCTCTTTCCGTGCCCGGCGCTTCTTGAAACTGATGTTTATCACTACTGAGTTACTGCTGTTCAGCACTCTTCCCCTCTTTTTCCTGCTGCTGCTCATATTTATCACTGTCACGCTGCTCCTGTTGTCTTGCCTTGGAGGCATTTTGACCTAAATATGCTTTGGAAAAGACAAACTGCCTCACTGTATGTAAAATGCCCTGTTGGAGTCAAACTGTGTCACTTTACTGCTTTGACAATAAACAATGTGATTTGGATGGTTTGCAACAAGTTTTTTTTTTTATAATACACAGCCTCTGCTCTCTTTAGAAAATTACCTTCTACCTTGAATATATCTCAGCCAGGCAGATATCTCAATAGGACACCATGTGTAAAGATGAGACAAACTCCTGTGTCAATTTCCTGTATATAGTGTTGAGCAATCATTCCTTCTGTGAATTTGTTAGAGGCAAACCAATCATAGCTACATCTCTGTCTTCAATGTAAAACTCAATCATCAATCACCTGTCCTTTAGAAAGTGGCCCTATTCACCTTCAGAATATCTCTGTCAACAATTCTTCAAAATGATGCAATATAGTGAAAAGAAAAGGCAGACCCAGGTTAGGTGTAAAATCCATGCACGGTGCTTTAGGAAACACACCCTTTATTTGTGAATTCAAAAGATCAACCACCACATGTGAACCTCTGTCTCAAATGTTAAAATTCAAACATCAAGAACCCGTCCTTTAGAAAGTGGCCCTGCACCTTTGGAAAATTTCTGTCAAGTGTGCCACCCTTCAACAATTTGCATATAGGCAATCAACTCTCAGTTAAACAGTCACTGTATTTCTGAACAAGGAAACAGAGTTTTTGGAAAAAGCCTTCAAAGGTTTCACCAAGACTTGAAAGAGTTTCTATCTTGCAAAAAGGCAAGACCCCATCTCAAAATAACACCTCTGGTTATGTTAGAACAGCCCTTACTTTGAATGTAAAACAACTCTATTTAAACATGTAGACCCTGTTTCTTTATAACAAATTCTCCTCTGCAGCTTTAACCTATAAGCTTTTGCTTGAACAATAAACCCTTTTCCTACTAAACTTCACTGCTCCTCTGTGTATACCATTTCACTCAAACACAAACATGCTCACTTTAAAGTTAAACTTGTTGTGAACATACAGTCAAATTCATAGTTAGAACAGGGGTACTAGGGTTTAAAAAAGCTCCAAAAGCTTGAGCAGAGGCTGCAAGAGTTTCCTCTTTTCAAAATAATCAAGGCCTCTTTCAATTAGAATACCAGTCAGCCTTGGAAGAATGCCTTTATGTCCTCCAAAAATCCACTTGACAAAGAGCTTTTGAAGAGCAGAAAAACAGTCACAGTGATACAGTGAACAACTGTCCTTTTGGTGGTTGAGTAGGGTAACCTGTGCCCTGTAGCTTTCAACTTATATACTGCCCTTTGTCAACAACCCTTTTTCTGATTACACTTCACTGTTTGATAATTTGGCAATGATCTGAAGATAATGTGAAATGTTTTCCCTTAGACATAAGCCCTGTCTCTCTATAACAAACTCTCCTTTTACCTTTTTAGAGGTTTCTTTTGAGGTGGCAGTCAAAGATCTTGTAACCAACAAACTCCCTTTCAACAACAAATTGTTCTTTCTCTTGGTATGTAACTCAACCAATTAAGTCCACACTATCTACTCGGCCCAATAGAAAGTATACACAATCCAAGTCACTGTTTTTTTAAAGGACATGGTGACAGATTTTGAGAAGTTTTTATGATGTAACAAACAATCTTTTATCATTCCAACCATAAAATACTCCTCTCACACAAAAATTTCCTTCTCTATACTATGCTGCTCTCATACCATTTTGACAACACCTTGAATGCAATGGTGGCTTCATTCGCTGATTAGGCTTGATGGAATGGAAGGTCACAATACCACTTTTGTTCTTTTAACATATAGAGGATACCTTTGGAAAGTCACCAAAGTTCACCCAATGACCACTATGTAAGACAAATAACCCACTGTTTTGCCCTTTAAGCCCTATACTCCTTTCAATACTGATTGAGGTCAGTTTAATGGGATTTTCTCATTAATAAAGCTTCAAAACCCTTTCAAAAAACTACTTTAACATTCCTAACCAAGACCCTCACCCCTTTCACCAATTATTTAGCCTTTGATGCACGAAGCATATGATTACCCTTTAGAAATTTGAATATACTAAAGAGGCACTTAAATACCTTGAAACACGGTGGCAGCCATTGTTGAAAAGTTTGAGAGCTCTGGACATAGCTTTGGAAGGCTTTTAGGTGATTTTTTTTATCAGTGCTACAGGAATGCCGCAGGCTGCTACAGGCACGTCGCGCCTACAAAGGAGACAGTGTAAAAACCGTGCCAGGCACGTCGCGCCAAAACCCAGGCACGTCGCGCAAGTTTGTAGTTCATTTTGAGGGCCTTCCCGGTGTCGGAATTGGGCGCGAGATGGCTCGTTGGAAATATGTGGATGTATAATTTCCAGAAAAACTTGAATTTTGTAATTTGGTGTCCATTTGATCCTTCAAAAATTGATTTTTCCAACACTGGTCAAAACTGGTGAATCCTGGTGCAGAAATGCATCGAGCTGTTTGTAGACCATTTTTGAATGCCTTCCCGGTGTCAGAATTGGGCGCGAGATGGCTCGTTGGAAAGATGTGGAAGTATTCTTTCCAGAAAAACTTGAATTTTTTCATTTTGTGTCCATTTGAGCCTTCAAAAACTGACTGTCCCATCACTGGTCAAAAATGGTGTATGCTGGTGCAGAGAAAGATAGCGTTGATTGCAGGCCACTTTTGGATGCCTTCCTTTTGTCGGAATTTGGCCCGAGATGGCTCATCGGAAAGATATGGAAGTCTATTTTCCATATCAACTTGAATTTTTTCATTTGGAGTCCATTTTTTTGTTCAAAATCTGACTGTCCCATCACTGGTCAAAATGATGAATCCTAGTGTAGAAATTCTCCCGTGACATCTGTAGTTTTCACGTTTCTCACAAACCATGATACCTGTGTAGAAACTGAAGAAGTTTTTTTTTCTTGAACCTATGAGGGACAAAAAACTCTCTCACTTTTGTAAATTTCATCTCTTTTTGGTCAGAAAATCATTTTGAATGAAACTGTCCGGGCGCTCCTTAACCCTAATTTTGCTGTGGCAGAGGTATTATGATTCAACAGCCATGGAAATTTTACTATCCCTTTGTATTTGCTGAGATGAGATATTTGAGCCTCTTTTTGACTATGGGTACAGTCTGACAGACATCTCATTTGAATATGAAAACCAATACCTTTGTATCAAAAACACTATCATTTACCTGTGCAATGACTTCTATTCAATTTCTTGGTATCCTTCCACTGCTTTCTTGTATCAATCAGTTTCAGCAACCTGCAATAGCTTTGGCCATCTGCTCATATGTGGAGGAGGCTCTTCATCAGGTAAGGTATTTGAAGGTTTTTAAACAATTCTTTTCGAGACAGCCTTTCTCTGAATGTGATGGTAAGTGAACCTCTTGAAAAACATCAAATTTAGCATCTCTTTTTGGCAAACATCACCGTATTTCAGAAGAAACCCTAGCCACAGTGACACTGTTTATCTGCTCTACTCTAAAGGTAACTGGGATATCATCATGTGTTTTGGTCATCTCATGACAAACCATTTGAAGGATAATCTCTGTAATTTATGGAGGTCAGTGTCTTTTGAGAAAACAAGAACTTTCCTTCTGCCTGTGTAATGGCATTGGTTAACAACATCTATTCCATTTGATTTTGGACAAAACGCGCTTCTTATGATTGGGATGTTTACTGATGACAGGCCTTCTAAATATTCAACAATTCATATGTTTTGAAAGTTTGAAATGAGCTCCGTTATCAGGCCAAACTCCCTTTTCCTTTGAGTTTATCATATTTCCACTACATTCCTGTTATGATCATTAGCCATTTTCATAAAACCTGGAGTCCTTGTTTCATTTGTTTCAGCTCAAGACAAACCTGGATCTTTGCCACCTTCTGAGTAAACACTGGCCTGCGCCCTCTGCTTATGGATGAAGGAGGCGCCCTAACCCTCTTCTTGTAATGAAGGAGGTTCTGGGCCTTGACAATTTACCGTTTTGCTGAGACAGTGGCGACCCTTTCTTACTGTGATTTTCATGCTGGAAAGAGCTGTAAGGTCCTGATGAGTGACTTTTGTTTTGCAGTTTCATCTCAGGCTCACAATACATTTAGAAGCAGCTGCTCCTCTAACTGTAGATCAAGCATTTCCTCCCGAGATGAAGTTATATTTCCTGCCTTTGTAGAAACCATAGAACACTGTGGAAAACCTACTAGTCAGCTTGAGATTGGGCTTTATGCAGTGCTGAGACCTAAGGAATATGAGTGGCGCGACTTAAGGCTGTTTGTCAATTTCATTTGCAAAGTAAGGGATCATTCATGGTAGGTCTGCTGCAGATGGAGGCTTTTCGTCTTTTTGATGATTGCCAAAGGTGAAATGTCCTAAAACGCCACTTCCTAACATAGGGGAGACTTTTGAAACAGATGTGGATTTGCCTTTTAAAGCTGATGGGCAGGTCAATAAGGCTGAAGCTAGATAGGATTGTGATATGAGGTTTTTTATGTTGCCAGGGGTGGACTAAATAGGTAGAAAGGCGAAAAAAGTTTTGGGAGGGTTTTCTGGATGACATATTGACATAAGGAAATCAGTTTCTAGAAAACTCAGCTGAAGATATAGTCATCACTAACATGTAAAAAATACTGATGGCTAACAACATCATTTAAAATCAGTTAGAGGATTTTAGGATTAAAATTTTCTTGTTTAAAGGATCAGTTAACCTCTTAAAGATTGTTATATATGGTTGAAATTTTCTTGTTTAGTTGGGTCTGAAAAACGCAGCATAGTGGCTCCTAGAAAGATTCATACTAGAGCTTACCCTGACCCAAACCCACCTGAGATAGTTGATAATCCTGAAAGAATACTTAGGAAGTCTCCTAAGGTTAATTTTTCAACTATTATCAGATCACCCTTGAGAGCTAATTCAGTTCCTGAAAATCTTGTAGCTCTACAACAATCACAAGTTGACTTAAGAAATCCATTTAGAACTAGGTCGCTTGATGATTTAGATTAGCTAGATTCAAAGTCTTCACTTTCATCTCCAGAAACAAGTGAACATCCTGGAAGTAGAATAACAACACCACTTGATTTACATTTCCTTTACAATTTAGGTGTATCTCATCCAAGATCAGCTCAACAATCTATTTCTGGTCCATCCACATCTGTTCATCCTACATCCACTGTCCAAACCACTCCACTCCAGCCCTTTCCCTCTTGTTAATCCACCTCTTGTAAATCCACCTTCACCTCCTATCATGGCAGCATCGTATGCCCTGTTGGTCCTTCCTTTGCCCTTAGTCAATCTTCCACAGGACTATCAGTCCAAAATACCATTGTATGATGCCAGTTGTTAGTCATCAGTATTTTTCACTTTTTGGTGATGACTAGTTCTGATAGCCAAGTTTTCTAGCAGCTGATCCAAAATTTGTCATATTTTCCAGCTGGGAAAACACCCATAAAATTTTTGGCTTCTTACCTTTCAGTCTGTCCATAACGAGATGAAACCCCATTATCAAACCCTATCCAGCTTCAGCTATACTAGTCTGCCCATCAGCTCTAAAGAGACAATCCAAATCTATTCCAACAGTCTCCCCTAAGTTAGGAAGTGGCGCTTTAAGGCATTTCTCCCTTGGAAAACTATCCAAGAGCCAAAAACCTCCATCTGCTATAGACCAGTCATAACATACCTCCCACTCTGCTAATGAAGTCAGTCACAGCCCTAAGTCGCGCCACTTATACACCCTTAAGTCTCAGCGATACACAGACCATATTCTCAAGCTGATTTTAGGTGTTTTTACAGTGTTTGATGGATATTTCAAGGAGAAAGACACCTCTAGACTTGGAATTTTGGCCCAAGCTTCTAGACATGTTTCTAAAAAGCCTTGAGGTACTTGCTCACCAAAATTGAGCAAATTTTGACATGTTCTTGTTTTTTGACATTTTTTAGCCTAATTGCACAAAATCATGGGCGCCGCCATTTTGGTTTGGAGCATCCTCAACTCTTGAGAGTGGTACCATTGGATGCATTAAATTCATGGGAATCTACTCAAAAATTTTCAGAGCATTTGAAGTTGTTTTGGTCCCCCACAGATACAAAAAACACTCACTTTTTCAACATGCTGCCCCGTTTATCAGCAAGGTTTATTTTCTGGGTTTTTACACACAGGTGCAGTTTTGGAGGACTTTTAAGCATTGGATTGGGAAAATTTCAATTTTTCTAGAAATTAGACACTCATAGATTTCCAACGAGCTATCATGAGCCTCATTTAGACATCGGGAAGGCTGTCAAATGTTGCCGGCAAGTCATGGGACCTTTTGCTGATGTAAATTTTGAATATTTTTGTAAAATTTGAACCTTTAAAAATTGCTTTTTCCAAATGTGCGTTTAGCTATTTTTGCACATGGAAAATGATGCAAAGTCAATTATTTTTCCTTTTTTAGCATTTTTTAGATATTTTATGAGATATTTTGTGCCTTAGGCTTTGCAAAGCCTCAAGGACAAGTTTAGATATTTATTAGATATTTTGTGCCTCGGGCTTTGCAAAGCCTCAAGGACAAGTTTAGATATTTATTTTGAACCAATGGCTAGCTAGTTGCCTTGGTTGGTTTTCCTCCTCTTTGGCCTATATATTCCAAGAGGATTCATTGTAATAGAAGGCTGAACTTGAGAGAAGAATCAATATATTGGTCATATGAGCTTTGAAGAACATACTTGTGTTACTGAGATTTTTAGTGCCTCTTGGATGCTTTTGATGAATGATGAAGGATTGTTGATGGATTCCATGACATGGTAGAATGGTATAGTGTTTCTTGCTTTGTTGTTGTCTTCTAGTTTTCATTCATGATACATGCTTCTTGCTGCTATAGATCAGTAGAGATAAAGTTTGAGATATGCCCATGGAGGCACCTCAAAATTCCTGAATCTTCATAGCTTTATGTTTTCTTCTTCCGTAGTTATACTAAAGAATTCTTAACTTCTCTTTAGTAACTTAAGGTATTGTTGCTAGTTTTATTCATAAGCTCTATGTGTGTTGAGTAGGATGTATGGTGTGCCCTACTTACCTATGACTTTCCATAGTTCTGTCCATGAAACTATCTCTTTGACTGATTAGTTTATCATCTTGTTGAACCAAGGAGGCATAGTCCTGATCTAGCCCTTTGCCTAAAACTATGAAAGCTTGTTTGTCAAAGTGCCCAATGACTTAGAGACTGTGTTTAGAAATTTTGGCATAGTATTCTGAGTTGTTAGTCCATCTTATGTGTTTTCCCGAAAGTCTGATAGCCATTTCCCGAAGTTAGAAGGTCTTATACTTTTATGCATGGCTGGAAGTTTTGATTTCTATGTATTAATTAGCTCATAGTTACATCTAGCGTGATTAATGGCTTGCTATAACATGTTTATGTCTGCTATCAACTAGTTACACTTGAAATCCCTCGTCTTTCACAAGCTTGATGTCCATTTAGTCCATTTTGCCCACAGATCCTTTCTACCTTGAATCAAATCGGCCCTACAGCAGCCTTATATCATCATCGGATAGCTTCCTTGACCTTTTCGACCCCATAGCCCAATTGATCTGAATTCTTGTTACCTGTTTTATATCTTTGATCAGTTTTATCCCTCACAAACTTTAAAAACCAAAAATCAAAAACTCACTTCATAACTAGCCTAATATCAGAACACCATAAGCAAACACACCGACATCTTTTCACATATAGAGAGAGCCCTCTCTGAGTCCAGGAAGGCTAGGTCCTTGGGCTCCAAAGCTTGGTTTGATGTTACACTGTCATTTGGCTTGCCAATCAGCCAAATCACGGGACCCTAACATAATGGCGATCACGATGGGACTCTGAGTATTAAACAAACTTAGTTTCCCTAATTTCTAGCAGCCTTAAGAATATTATCTGATTGACTTATCCCACCGCTCACTGACATAGTAACGATCACGGTGGGACCTTCCGAGTTAGTGACAATCTAAGTACACCTTAGAATTCTCAAAGTCTCAACCAAACTTAGAAAACTTAAGTGTTGTTTGAAGAGTAGAAGCTAGCTCTTTCACCATCTTAGCAAAATGATGAGTTAGTTATAGGAAACTCTTCCAAACCTCATAGGCACATAAAAAACTCAAAAAACCCCAAAAAAAAACTCCCTTAGTTTGGTTTTTGTTAGTATTAGTGGTGGACCATACACATATACCTCAAAACAACTAAAATATCCACCTGGCGACTCCACTAGCATCTAGTAGGCCTTACTACTTTGCTAAATTTTAGAATACCATCCGATTTAGCCACCTCATCGCCACCCTAACATAATGGCGATCACGGTGGGACTCTGAGTGATAAACAAACTTAGTTTCCCTAATCTTTAGAGACTTTTGAGAATATTGTCTGGCTGAATTATCCCATCGCTCACTAACATAGCGGGAGATGGTGGGACACTGAGTACATGACAGTCTAGCAAACTCTTATAGACTCTTTAGTCCTTTAGATACTTAAACAAGAAATCATTCCATAGAATCATTTAGAGTAAACTCTTTTTGTTCTCACCACCCTAGCAAAGTGTTGAAACAAGTTTAGAATAGTTCAAACCATAGGCTGCACATAAAACTAACAATATGTTCTACTATAAAGCCTTTTGGGATACCTGAAATAATATATGTATCATTGATGACTTTTAAAGTATGACAAGATCCAGAGGGAAAGGAAATCAATGGAAGAGTGATCCACTAATGAGAACCTAGAATTTAGCATCAGATGAGTTAGAGTCAGAGTGATCCACCAATGAGAACCTAGAATTTAGCATCAGATGAGTTAGAGTCTAGGAAATTGAAACCCTATAATTTTAATTAGTGATGAAGGACATCACATGGGTAATTATATTTTCATGTAGAATAATCTGTTAATTCAAATTTAAACTACATAATATGAAAGGCATACCATAAATTTTTCCACGTAAGTCCAAACAACCTATAAAAGGGAAAACCTTCTTTTTCCATGGGAAATAATTTACCTTTCCTTTTTCAAGATAATCTAAATCACAAAAAATATGAACTATACTGCACACATTCTTGGATAATGTGAAAGTGGAAAAGGAATACCCTACACCAGTGATGCACACATGTACATTTGAACACTAATAGATTTTTGTAGTTGAAATGCAATGCTTGTTTTCATTTAAATGTAGGGTTTTTAAAGCGGGGAGAAATAATGGCTGCCAAATTAATAAGCGTTTCTTTGGGAAAAATTTAAATCTTGTATTGGGTGATGAAGATAATAGAGGGTATTTAATCTTGATTCTTGACATCTAGAAAGAACCCTACAGCCTAACACAATCCAATGGAATTGACCAAAAAAACCCAAATAGAGTCAACCCTACTATAGGAGGAAGGGCCTGCAGTAAGAACTTACCATTTTGCAAGAGCTGAGGGCGAATGCTGTTATGCAAGAGCTGAGGGCCAATGCTGTTCTGCAAGAGCTGAGGGCGAATGCTGTTATGCAAGAGCTGAGGGTGAATGTTGTTCTGCAAGAGCTCAGGGCGAATGCTGAGGGCGAATGCTAAGGGCGAATGCTGTTCTACAAGAGCTGAGGGTGAATGCGCGCGTGATATTAGACGTTAATGTAGCACACATGTACATTTGAACACTAATAGATTTTTGTAGTTGAAATGCAATGCTTGTTTTCATTTAAATGTAGGGTTTTTAAAGCAGAGAGAAATAATGGCTGCCAAATTAATAAGTGTTTCTTTGGGAAAAATTTAAATCTTGTATTGGGTGATGAAGATAATAGAGGGTATTGAATCTTGATTCTTGACATCTAGAGAGAACCCTACGGCCTAACACAATCCAATGGAATTGACCAAAAAAACCCAAATAGAGTCAACCCTACTATAGGAGGAAGGGCCTGCAGTAAGAACTTACCATTTTGCAAGAGTTGAGGGCGAATGCTGTTCTGCAAGAGCTGAGGGCGAATACTGCTCTGCAAGAGCTGAGGGCGAATGCTGTTCTACAAAAGCTGAGGGCGAATGCTGAGGGCGAATGCTGTTCTGCAAGAGCTGAGGGCGAATACTGTTCTGCAAGAGCGGAGGGCGAATGTGCGCGTGATATCAGACGTTAATGTAGCTATTGCGACGGATACGAAACAATAAAATCATTTTTATGTAGTGCGCATATAAGTTTTGTATTTTTATTTAGCGCGCATATAAGTGTCGTTATACCGACGGCGGAAAAAGCGTCGCTATTGCGATGAAGGCCTCCAGACGTTTGGATTATCATCACAATAGTGACAATTATACATTGTGTCACACTTACGACGTTTGCATTATCGTCGCAATAGCGACGTTTTTGGCCATAGTGTCGCAATTGCGACGTATTCCTCCAAACGTCGCAGTTGCGACACTTTTCTAAGTTTCGGTATTGCGACACTTTTCTATAAACGTCGGTATAGCGACGGTTTCAGGCGGGATGGAAAAAATCTGGGGAAATTTCCGACATTTGGTCAAAAGCGTCGGAACCAAGTGTCGGAATTTCTGCCAAATGTAGTAGTGTTGCATTCCTTTACCATACATGTGCAAGCCATTGCTCCAAGTGGGGGCACTCTTCCTTATAAACTTCATGGTCAACTTGGGGCCATAAACAATGTTGAGAATGGCCACTCCCTAGGAGGATTTAGGGAGATGATAGGTGTACTCCATTGGCACCAAACATCATTCACCTTCTCCAAGCATGTGAGAAGACTATGGAAGCAAAAAAGTGGTGGGGAAACTACTTATTATATCATGTTCTGAGGCAGTCAAGATACATACTACGTTGGTTCCACATGTGGGACTATGATCCTCCTCCAATATTACATATGGCAGCTTGCGTATCCTTGGTTATGATCCCATACATTGATGATGTCCTTATCATTATTATGGGCATGATTGGAGGAAGGATGAAAGGATTGAATGTGCCCATTGGGAGAGAGAGTCCCCATGTTTCTTATGCTTCATGTTTCAGGGAGAACATTGGGAAAACCATGATTGCTACATTGGATCTTTTGTTTCCTCATGAGGCGAGTCATTGACATCTCATGAGTACTTGAGAGCATTTCATGGAGGGATTGATTGGAAGACACTTGGTTCATGAGGAGAGCTTATCACATGGAGGTGTCACCAAGGAGGGAGGAGAAGAGTTGCAGCACTGACCTTTACAGTTGCTTGAGGACAAACAACGTTTGGGAGGGGAGGACTATAATATTCCCAATTAGCTTTAAGCTAGTTGGAATATTAAATCTTGTTTTTGCTTATTAGTTAGAAGAATAAGAGGGTATGGAGACCCATAAATCTCCTTAGTAGGAATAAAATAACTCCTAATGTGAATGGAGATAATCTTAGTAGCTTGATTAAGCACCCTTGTGTGTGAAAAGGGGCTGGAGCATGTAGACTGGGTCAAATTTGACCAAATCAACAACGCTGGTATGGAAGGAGTGGCATTCATTGAGGGACAACACAGTTTTGGAGGGAGACTCCATGCATGGAAGTAGTGGCTTTAATGAGTGGGGCCCAAGGTGAGGAAACTCACCAAGCATATAAGGAAGGGGATGGCAGCCATAGAAGGCATGATTGATTATTATTTTGTTTATGGTCAGTATGACTTGTTGCTCTCTTCAGCTGTTTAGGGGAGATTGCAGTGCTGTTTAGCACAAGGGTATTCCCGAGCGAGAATCCCACCCTCATCCTCGGGGGACTTTGAGTGCCCACTCAAGAGAGGTGATTGAGCTACATTTCCACATTCTGTCATTAGGCCAAAGCTTCATTATTACTATACAACACAGTTTCTTCCATATTTGTGTTGTGTTGCATGGGAGAAGTTGTGGAGGGTTTGTAGGGCCATTTTCTGAGCTTGTGTTTCAGTGGAGAGGTAGCCTTTCCATTGGGAGATCAACAAGGAGGGTCCTGGAGAATTATTTCATCATTTGGCACCTGGCCAAGCTAGCACCAACCCCTACAATGCATTTTCAGTCCATGACTACGTAATTTCAGATATTTGTTTTAGGAGGGGTTTCAGTGCATGATTTGGGGAGTTAGATATTCAGTGGAGGGGTCAGCCTTTCACCCGGAGAATCTATTGGAGGAGAATTAGATCTTCAGTGGAGGGGTCAGCCTTTCACCCGGAGAGTCTATTGGAGGAGAGCCACATATTTCTACATCAACTTCAGCCATATCTTCACAGCTATTTTGCTGTAGTGAATCTTCATCCCTAGGGCTTTGGTTGACCATTGTATTTTTGATTTATTTCCGGAAACCCTCTTGGGTTGTCTTGGAAGGTTGTTATAGAGCCTATATATTTATCTTCAGTATCTATTGAGGCATATATTAGCCATTTTCATATCATTGTATGTTCATATCCTGTAGATGTGTTTATCATGACTGCGCTGTAGCAGCTCTCCGGCATTTTGTATAGTAGCAGCATTTCACTTTTGAGATTTATTGTTCATGGGAGGCTTGTTTCATCATATCATATGATTTGTGCCTCACTATTTTGTATGGATTTTATTTTGATATTCATAATATAATGGCTCCATATTGGTCTCCATTGTTGATGTAATGATTTTCACTGCTATTCTCATTATTGTGTTCAAATATTGCTGCTTTTCCTATTTGGGAATATTATAGTAAGATGGTCCAGGTGCATCATCATCATCTAATAGGTGGAACATGAGCAAGAAATAAGTGGAACTGAAGGATCCCATGAAGTGAAAATATGCTCTCTGCTATGGTGGAGACCTGTGGCTCTCAACGCTCACCCTACAAACAACAATATGACCCTTTGGCAAGCTTGGACCCCATATAGGGAGACCAAGCCCAAGATGAATACCCACATGTAATCATGTATAAGATCCAATGTGTCCCCTCACCTTCCAATATAACCAAATATTAGTACAGTTGAGTAAATGAACTTACAAATCATGGAACCAAGTGGACACTTGATAGTGGCATGCCGTTCCATAATGGGCTTCAGAGCAAACAAGTGTCTCCAAGTTCAAGAACAAGGTTAACCAAGGAACTATTATGTGGTTTCATCCTCTAAGGGGGTGAAATGTGCATGGTACATCCATAAAATGGTAGGTGGTATGTGAAATAATGATGGAATGGAGTGGGGCATTAGGGGTAGGCTCCAAGCCACATACCACAATAGAAGGGTAGCTAAAATAAGGGAATCCCAAACTTAGGCATATGAATGTAGGAGGGAGCAATGGTAGTACATGAGTTACCCCTACCATTGTTTTTACACCGTTATTCATATGCCTTTTTCCCTTTATAAATGTTTCTTTTGTAGCTGCTTATGGATCCAAGGGATGATAGCATGATATGTAAGATATAACAATGAATACTCCCTTAAGGTGGGGCAATTCATCGCCCACCAGGGGTTGGGATAGTCACGGGTTCCTTAATTACAAAAGGGGCCAATATGAGGGGCCCTAGTAACCAGGGTGATGACCATGATGATAGGAGTAGAGCTCATGTTTGGCTTTTTCCCATGTGATAAATTTCTATGTCTTGGACATATTTTTCATTTTATGGTACATTTCCTATTGAGAGTGGCCAAATTATGCTTTTCCTTTTCTTTTAGCTGCATCATCCTCCAGGGCATCGTTACAAGCATGACCCAAGGTGTGGGAAAGGGGAAGGGGAGGCTAACTCCTTGTGGACACAATGCAAAAAGGTGGACCCAGATGGGAAATATGGTGAATTTAGTTATAATAAGTTGAGGGAACTGATGTATATGGTGTCGAGAAGTGGGACCACACAACCAAAATTGAGGTTTCCCATGTAGTGCCTCCCTTAAAGCTAGTAGCCAGTAAAGGAGATCCCAGAGGGCTAAGATAAAAGGTTAACCATCAATTTGGACAGAAGAGAAATGAGTACGAACCAAGCCCACTATTTCCACTGAATCCCCCCACTAATTCATGCCAAAAGTGTCCATGATTAGTAAAAAAACATAACCAACTACACAATGAAAATCCATACCTTCAAGGTTGGAAGGCCTACCTTCAAACATACGATCATAGCAGATGGGTGAGGGAGCACATGTCTGGATCATGTGGAAAATATAGTGGCACATTGAGCTATATGGTGGCTACAAGGGGATGCTGTTTTCCAGCTGAGGACCTCTAGGAGAATTTTTTTTGCCTATGGATGCTACCCATGGGTGGTGGGTAACATCTGGCTCCTACAAGGACATGATATCTTAGAAGAGTGTATGAACATAATAGAATAGGGAGGTGATGAGAACACTGATACTCTCTTTCGACTGCAGACCTATTACATGCACATATCAGAGACCAAGAACACAGGGGAATATGTTTTTTTGGTGTCTTATGATTACCCATGCTTAATATTAGGCAATACTATCAACAAGAAATAAAATTTTCTCTAAAATAAAATTTTAATCTAAATGAAACTAATATAATATGATAATATCATATTATGCTAGTTATAATAAGAAAAATCAGCATGTAATGCATCCTACCCTAACATGCATATGATAGAAGGTCAATTATCAAGAAAAGGGGTGATACGACTCAATTTGACTGGTTGTGGCCAAATTTTGTCATTAAGTTTGGAAATGTAATAGTAATCCTCACCTACCTTCACAAGAATCTTGATACGTATATGGTTTTTATCTACCAACACCACATCCCCAACCTTGTATTCCTTTTGGGCTTCCATTTCTTATTTTTCTTCTGATTAGGCCTCTTAAGGATACAAACCTCTTGAGAAGGAAGAATAAGGGATGCTTTATCGGTCTTGGGGATATTATAATTAGGGATGGGCCCTGGTTTTACTACGTGAGTAGGGTACACAGGTTCTCTATAAAGGGTAAAAGAAGTTCCATCAAACTATGGAATGGTGACATAAGATAAGTCCATTTGGAGTTGGTAGCACCCCATTTTCTAGAAAATAACATTCCCCATACATCAGGAATATTTATGACCACGACATCCATGAGAAACGATATATTGGGTTTCAAAACTAAGGAAACATTTAGATATTTTATGAGGCCTTCTACTTAAACATGTTTGGAATTGAAAACACATACGACCATACCTTCAGGTAATGCTAAGATTTAGTTGCTTCATGGCCTTTAATGGGATGATATTTGTGGAAGCTCCTGAATCCAACATACAATTATGTAAGAGGATGTTATTTATAGCTAAGGTGAGCAAGAAGAGTTCATGCCCTAGGTTTGAATTGGAAAGGTGAATTTTTTGTAATTATATTGGCATGTCTTCTTCTTCTTCAAACCCAATGAATTTCTTAGCTTGCCATTGTTATCGTGAGAGATTCACAATTTCCTTTAAGGGAACTTGCATAGTCATATTTCCTATATCAGTATCTAAATAAACATCAAGTTCAACCTTTTTACCCTTGGGATTTTTTTTGTCTCTCCCTTTGGAGGATTCCTTCTAGAATTTTCTTTCATAGAGGGATCTATTCTAAGAGGTTATTTAGGAGGAGGTTCTTTAGGAAGGCACTGATTAGGAGGAGACACTTTCTTGGTGTGTTCCTTTGAGATTGTGGAAATTTATTTATGATTATTTCATGAATATTTAATCCCTTTAAACATCCAACTATCATAAGCAGTAAGGATGGGATCATCCTTCTCTTCCTTGATGGCTACTTCACTAACCAGAGGATGAGTGTATGTGCCACCTAACATAATGTTGAAGGCGTAGGAATCCAAAATATTACCTTGCTCCTCACCCCTTAAACTTCACTTTAATCTTCATCACTTTGTTCACTTTCAAAGGATGAATCTTGTTCCACAACATTGGTTGGGGCCAACGTGTTAGGAACTTGAGATGAGCTTTTCTTGCCTTCATCATTTGTCTTCCTAGGAAAATGTTTATTTTTAGGAATGAAGCTTGATTTTTGAGCCTATTCTAAGGTGGTTAACTTATTTATATAAAGTATATCCCTCAAGTTAATTTACTCATATAGCTCATCAACCTTCTTGAGAAGAACTAAAATGGTTTCTTCATTTTTTTTCTTTGGATTTGCTTTTCTTGACTTCAACCTTAACTTCAGGAGGTTCATTTATATCCATATTGGAAATTCTCAGGATTTGCTTAACTTCCATGAATATTTCTTTGACCTAAAAAAGGATGTTAGGTTTCTTATTTCTCAATTAATATGTCAAAAGACCACCCGTAGCCTTAACAAAATTATCAAGTATGTTAGCATCAGGGGGTCTCAAATGGTTAGGGATATCCCTAACAATCCTATGAAAATTTTGGATGAATTCTTTGATGTCTTCCCTTTCCTTACTTATTTGGTAAAAAATTCCAATGTTGAAAGTCCCTTGGGCATTAAATTACCATATTTTCATGAAAACATCTTTAAATTGGTTAAATTTTTCTATGCATCCCGAAGGGAGACTAAGGTACCATCCCCTAGATTTTCCTTCAAAATATAAGGAAAATAACATCATGATACTATCCTTGTCGAATACTAACCTAGGATATATTTCCCAGTAGAAGTATTCAATGTGCTCGTGAGCACTATTGGTGGCATCACCTTTAAAATTTGGCAACCAATCATTGTATTTTTTGGGTAAAAGGTTAGGATTGTCACTCAAATTCAATGGCTGAAAGACATTAGAGAAATGCCTTTTAGTTTATGGGACCTTGCGTTGGCCTTGATTTTGGTTGGTGCTATAATTTGTCGTCATCTTGGCGGTGGGATCACCAAAATTTTCAAATTCAGGGGGAAGGATAGTTCTAATAGGTGATGGATTTCATTCTCCCCTTCTTGCAACAACCCTTGTCAAAGGAGGAATGTTTTCGCCTTCATGAAAAATAAGGGTTTTCACAATGAATGGAATCGCCATAGGAATACTTTAAATTTAGTTTATGAATCAATTCCTCAATGATTTAATAGGGAGGTAGACCTACTTCATCCCCAGAAACAACACCAAAATGTTACCCCTAAAACTAGCAAGGGTCCTAGGATGGGTTCCTATAGAGAAACTGATAGGTTAAGTGGAAACAATGGAGAAATAGCCCACTGTCACCTCAGTTAAGGTTCCATTCTCTTTATAGTTTTTCACGAATGAGAAGAGTCAAATTATTATAGATATCACTAGGAGAAATATATCAATGGTGTGAAGGTAGTGATTCCAACAACCTATTAAAAGGAGTGACTCTAATCATAGGGATTGCTTGCTTTAGAATCAATATGGATGACCCTCCAAGAAGGGCTAGAAGGAGACCTAGACCTAGGGTTGAGGAGTATTTCTTGATAAGAGGTGCCCTAGACCAAATAATCATAGAAGAATAGGGTTTCCAAGCAGTCCTTTTGAAATTAGAGTGACAAGGTTGTGGGACCACAAAGAAGACCTAGTGGACCCAAACATGGTCAAGGGTTTGGTATGAAGCTTCAAAGAAAGGGTCCTGACCAAGTGAGGGAGGAGAAAAAGGATCAAGAGATTGGATTTGACTTGAGATTTTAATAAAATGATCCTTAATAAAAACACTAACCAAAGGAAACCTAGGGGGAATGGTTTGTGAGCTAAGGCTTGGAAAAACTTGAGATTCCACCGTTGGAATGGCATAAAAATTGGAGGACCTCTCAAGGATTCACAAACACAACTCTAGAAAAAAATTCACAAAGTTTGGATGGCCATAATAAATTTCACTTGATTCCCTAGGGAGCTGTTGGCTTGAGGGGGTCTAGACCCAGGTTCAAATATGGTTGCACGAACCAACAAAACCCTCTATTACCGGCCCTTTCGGCAATGATTTGCTGCACAGACTGAAATCTCACCCAAGGCAATATTAGGGGATGTTAGAACTAGGTTTCTGCATCCATAGGGACTATGGAGTGTGGCTTTAGGGCTTATCCTCTCTTAAGGCTTATCTAGAGCTTCACATAACCAATATGAAAAATATACAGATGATGTTAAAAAAATATAGTTAACTACTTTGCACACTATACTTTTCTACTTTAACGTTCATTAATCATCATAATGAACCATATTCAATTCTTCACAATGAAATTATAGATAAAAACCATGATCTAGCACAGATAATAATAAAAATAAACAATGCAATCATACAAGTAAAGTACACATATCTGTATTCAAAGTATTCTTTTATTAGCTTAGATCTTCCCAATACAACACTTCTTGCCCTACACACACAACTGCAGGGGTACGCGCACTCAGTTGCAGACTTCCCAAGGTCTCTGCGCACACAGCTGCATGAGCCTTCTCTTTCACATAAAACAACATAATACATACTCAATTCAGATCTAACATTACATCCATATGCATTCTATATATCCTCAAGAGATATCCCTAGACTCCTTATATAGTTTTTCCTTTTACAATACCATGGTCCGAAAACCATGGGTGGATCTAAAAGTATCCAAAATATTCCTATCCCTTTATAAAATAAGGGCCTTTGACCTACCCAAAATTCCTTATGACTCTTATACATCTATGTGAAGTGCGCTCCACTCCTCAAAATGTGGATTCTTTACTAAAACTTAGACATAGGGGTACCCTGTCCAACTATGAACAAGCTTATTTTAGAAGAAAATAAGAAATAAGAAGGTTATGGTGACCACCAAAGGAGTTTTAGGATTAGTGCCTTGCATTCTTGGGCTTAATGGAGTCAAGATACTCCAAGATTTCAAATTTCGATGTGCTAAGGAGCCCTAGATGACTCTCGCTAGCCTTTCTTAAGTGCAACAACTAGGTTATAGGGATTTATACTTAGATATGCTATATAGATGAATTTTTGAGGTTTGTTAATATCTTAGGCCACCCTTAGGAACATTCCCTCACCATCCCAATGAACAACACACACAATATACCGATCATTCAAGACTTATGAAAAATTTCACATCATTTTAGGACGTGCAAGAACAATGATAAATATTCATTTCGTTAGACAAGTAAAAAGATAAATATAGAATTAAATTTTACTTACAAGAGAAAGCGTATATCCATTCATCATGCTCGTAAAAATAGAATCTCAAAATACAATAGTGAGAATCCAAACATCAAAGTGCATCAAATATACTCCAATTTCGTCCATGAAGAACAAGAGTGAAAATATTTTAGAGATACTAATCCAAATCCAAGTGATGATCAAAATAAATTATCATCACATTAATATATATCCTCCCTAAGGGGTTTGATTTGCCTAATAAGGCCTAATAATGCCCCAACTAATAAAATAATGTGTAAAAATAACATTTGTTGGTGACAAGCCCCACTGGATAGCTCCATAATACAAAAATAATCCTCCCAATAGGGAAAAATATAATAGACCGAAGGGCCATTAAAGAGGTCTATTGGAGTCCAATGTGTGCCAAGGTCAATGAATGAGCTCCAAACACAGTGATAAAAGGGGTGGACCCTTAATATCCAAGAAAATGACCTATGGTGTCCCAAGTGGCTGTGGGGGGCACAAAATATCCTCATGGGTCTTCAAATGGATTGAAAAATCATGTATCCCATATATAAGGGACGGAAGAATGATGCAAGCCCTCCCATTGTTTCTCATGGTGAGACACATCCTCATCTGGGCCCTATATTAGCTTCCAAGTGTGTGGTGCAGGAGTGGATCGAGTTGGGAAAGGTGGTACATGTGCATCATCATCATCCAATAGGTGGAACAAAATCAAGCAATAAATGTAACTAAATGATCCCATGAAGTGGAAATCTAATATCCACTATGGTGAAGATCCGTCTCTCTCAACAATCACCCTACAAACGCCAATATGAACTTTTGGTAGGCTTGGACCTTGTATAAGGAGACCAAACTGAAGATTAACACCCACATGCAATCCTGTATAAGTTCCAATGCGTCCCATCACCTTCCAGTACAACCAAAATAGAGTGCAATTACGTAAATGAGCTTACAAATCATGGAACAAAGAGGACACTTGATAATGGCATGCCCTTCCATATGGGGCTTCAAAGCGTACATGTTGCGTGTGTGCTATATTATTTCCACAACTAGCTACGTGTACGGGGGGTAACCTCCTTGCATAGGGTCCAAGGCAATGCCCCATAATTTTTTTTTTGACCCTATATCAGATGGGAAGACCTATCTGTGGCTTTGTGCATGAGTTTAGCACATGGTTTTGGGCATGATGGTTTTCTGTCCATGGTATTTTGTAGATCCAGTCAAGGAAACTAGGTTATGTTCTAATCCAGGGTTAATGTATTATGGTTTATGAATGGTTCGACATGTATATATATATATATATATATATATATATATATATATATATATATATATATATATATATATATATATTTTACATTGAAAGGAAAATAATGAAAAATAAAGCTGGTAGGCCCGGTTTCAGGATCCAGGGGAAAATATTTGTGTATATCTATTTTTATGTTTTATGCTATCGCTATCACTGTTGTTTATTTTATGTTTTAAGAGTTCGTTTGTAGATAATTTCTGTAAAGGGTTAAAACCTACAGTACAAGTATCTCCAAGTTCAAGAAGAAGGTTAACCAAGGACCCTATTAGGTGGTTTTAGCCTTTAAGGGGGTGACATGTCCACGGTGCATCCATAAAATGGAATGTGGTATGTGAAATAATGATTGAATGGATTGGGGCATTAGTGGAAGGCTGCAAGCCACATGCCAAAGTACAAGGGTAGATGAAATAAGGGAATCCCACACTTGGGTATATGAATGTGGGAGGGAGAAGTCATGATACATGAGTTACGCTGGCCATTGTTTTTCCACCCTTCTTCATATGCTTGTTTTCCTTTATAATTTTTTATTTTTTAACTGCTCAAGGCTCTAGGGGATGAGAGCATGATATGTACGATATAACAATGAATACCCCCTTAAGGTGGGGCAACTCATCTTCCACCAGGGGTTGGGACTTTCATGGGTTCCTTAATGATGAAAAGGGGCCAATATGTGGGGCCATAGGAACCAATGTGATGGCCACGATGATAGGGGTAGAGATCATGTTTTGATTTTTTTCCATGTGCTAAATTTGTATGTCTCGAACGTCCTTTTCATTTTATGGTACATTTCCCATTGAGAGTGGCCAAATTATTTTTTTTCTATTCTTTTAGTTGCATAAACCTTTGGGGCATTATTCCAGGGCTGACCTAAGGTGTGGGCAAGGGGAAAGGGAGGCTAACTCCTTGTGGAACTAATGGAAAATGTGGACCCAGATGGGATATATGGTGAAAGGGGTTATAATGAGTGGAGGGGAGTGATGTATATGGTGTCAAAAAGCAAGACCATGCAACTAAATTCACGGTTTCCCACATAGTTCCTCCCATAAAGTTAGTATCAAATAAAGGAGATCCCACTAGAATAAGATACAAGGTTAACCATCAATTTGAATAAATGAGATAAGAGTACAAACCAAGCCCATTCTTTCCACTGAATCCCCAAACTAATCCATGCCCAAAATTGTCCCTAATAAGTAAACAAGCATACCCAACTAAACAATGAAAATCCATACATTTGGGGTTGGAAGGCCAACCTTGAAACATATGATCATATCAGATGGGCGAGGGAGCACACGGTTGGCTCAGGTGGCAAAGATAGTGGCACATCAAGCTATCTAGTGGGTGAAAAGGGTTGTTTAATACTGGCTGAGGACCATCTAGGAGAGAATTTTTCTCCTATGGATACTACCCATGGGTGGTGGGTAACACATACTATCTTTCTCTAGTAAAGTTTGAACACGACTTACTTGTTTAACGAAATAGGTATTTACTTCAATCCTCTTCCTAAATTATTTCTTGTCGCACTTCAATCTTTGAAGACTAGACCCTGCAACAACAAATACAAACAAAAGGATAAAAACATACTATGGATGAATAAGTTCAAACAAATACTAATAAAAATATCAAGGAGATATGATACAATGAATGCAAACAATAAGAAAACCATTCAAGAAAAATAATATATATTATATTAGAAAATAAGAGGGAGATATTAAACCTGTGATGTCACAATATTCTCATAGGGAAAGTGCAAAAATACTTGAAATTAATATTTTTAAGAAATGTAATCTTGGATTCTTGTGCTTCCCAGAGTGGTTTTAGCTCCGACTTTGTAGGGGATTACAAAGGGTTTATCAGATAGCGAGAGATCTAGTTTTGTGGTTACTTTCCTAATGGTGAAAAAATGACATGTAACAACATGGAACCATTCACACATGAAGCATATATAAATGAGTATGCAAAAGAGGGGGACTTCGTGGAGTGTATCAATGGTTGCAAGACCAATATGAACATGAAAAAAATGATAATTATCATCTCTATTATATGGGAAATATTTGTGTACGAAAATACAAAAGAGTACAATTGATAAAAGAGGCTTATACCTCTAAGGTTTTGAGGCATTTTACTGATAGAAATGTTGTGGATAACTTATAAAGGCATCTTTATTGGACCAAGATGTAAGAAGAAGTAGAAAATTTTATCAAATATTATATGTTATGTTGTATCAATTCTAGTCTCTTTATTTAAAGGTTGTGAGAAAGTATATCCATGAACTGTTTTGGGGATTTTCTAAGGAAAAGAAGGTTACATGAATACTTGTATGTGGTAATTGGGAGATTTAGTAACATGTGTTTTATGATAATTTGTAAGAACGCCATCAAAGGACGCAAAATTAAAAGTTTTTCCTTTGAAAGGGTCTTGGTGTACTTTGGGGTTCCAAGCTAGAGTATAATTTTTACATATATAACTTATTGCTTAATACATTTGGACTTCATTACGGAAGATGTTGGATGCTAAATTTAAAGATATCCCCTACCTTCCACCAACAAAATAATGTAAAGACAAAGGTGGCGAATAGGAATTTGGTTCAACATCCAAGAAGCTACAATCATAAGCATGCGAGGACATGGATGAAGATTTAATCTACATTCAACATTCTTGTAATGAGGTTATCCACATTTCCATTTGTTAGTCCCCTTTCAAAATATGTTTTGGACATTTTAGACCATCACAAATGGATATTGTATACGTAATAACTTGAAGTATGCACATCGATCTTTAGTAATGCATTGAAGGCATGGAATTTCATAAATAATATTAGACTGATACACCTATAAATTGAGGATAATTTGAAGAAATCTCAAGAGAAGCACAATGATAGGAATGATTAGCAGATGTATGGAAATAAATTTAAAGTAGAAGAAAAATTTTGGTTGTTACACCTTGATAAGGAAAGGTTATGGGAACCAAAAAATAAAATCAAGACCACGAGATATGGACCTTTTGAAGTATTGAGAAGTTAGGCAACAATGCTTACAAACTTATTTCTCTACCTTATATGTGCATATACTTAGTAGTAATGTCGAGAAATTACTGTCCTAATTTGCATCATGTCAAATGGATGCGTCGAAGTTGGTTTTCCCCTATAATTAAGGTCTTTATCCTATATATTTATTACATAGCTCAAATCTACTATTTCCATTTTCAATATCCTTGTAATAGTATTAATGGTGATTACCATATTAAGGGAAAATTCCAATGGTCTTTCACATGTTGACTTGAAGTTCATAATTCTAGACCATGTTGCCTCCAACTCTCATAAATCCTAAGTGAATAGGATTAGTCCCATCTCTAGTGTCTTCAAGGGTGCTAGCAAGAAAGTTTTAGATATGGTTAAATAATCCCCTAGTTTGAGGTTGTTATGCCTAGAAAGCATCACAAGCTCTCTTTTCCTTTGTATGGCCACATATGTACTATTCATTAGTAATAAGTTGTTTGATATTGTTGCTAGTTTTTTTTGATCACTGTTAGGTCCCTATATTACTAATATAGTCCCTTATTGTTGTTAGCGTAACCCCCTTATTGTTACTATTGTACCCTTTTAACCCCCATATTGTTATTATTGTGCCCTTATATTATTATTGTTAGGTCAGCTAGGATTACATTGTGGCCCCACTAGGATTACATTGTGGCCCCATGGACTCCTATATAGAGAAAAGAGGTTTTGTAATTTGAATCAACCAAGAATTGTTTATTCATGTAATGTATTGGAGGTTGCCCCCTCGAAGTGGCTTATTTGTCAGGCATTGATATCTCTTTTCTTCTCTTTTTGGAGCTGGTTTCACAACATTTGGTATCAGAGCTTTGAGATTCTAGGGTTTCGTTCCTCCAAACAGGTCAGCGTGGAATTTTCACTATAATTTTTTTTCTACGAAGGTTCAGAATCTGAAATTTTTAGAGTGCGAAGCCAAAATCCTGAGGAACATCGTCAAAATATTTTAGAGCTTGGTTCACAATATTTTTGGAGATATGATCTGTGCAAGTTAGGTCATATTGCAGGCTCCTAAATTTAACCTAAACAGGTCATCATGGTATTGTCGTAATAATTGTTTTTTTCTACGAAGGTTCAGAAGCTGAAATTTTTAGAGTGCGAAGCCACAATCCTGAGAAAGATCGTCAAAAAATTTCAGATATTGGTTCACAATATTTTCAGAGATATGATCTGTGGAAGTTAGGGCTTTTTGAGGCTTCTGAATTTCATCTCAAAGAGGTGATCGTGGGAAAATCTTCATAGCTCTCTCTTTGAGCATCGGATTGGAATGATGTAAAAAGTGGCTGCAAGCGCATAGACTTTAGTTTTTGTTCTATTAATTTTAGAGACAAAGGAGGAAACAATGACACGTGGCAAGTCATACAAGTTCGCTCTACTGAACCAGTCCAAAATTGGGTCATTGTGGGAGATTGGAAATAAATTTTCCTTGAAGAATCCAAATCAGATCAGACCTATGGCATTTGAAAGAAGCTTCATAGGGCTACTATAAGGTTGAATTTTAGATATTGAGGATCCACAATTATAGAGATAATTCAATTTCAATATCGAGCTCCTCAAAAGAAAGTAAAAGGTGTGTATTTTTTTTTTTCCGAATTGCATAAGTCTTGTTTGAAGATTCAAGTTGAATTGATTCCAAGGGCATATTGTAGAATATATATTAGTATTGGATTCTAAAATGGCCCCTAAAAAGAATTCAACACCCATTA
The DNA here is from genome assembly GCA_034641835.2 of Pinus albicaulis. NCBI lineage: Eukaryota > Viridiplantae > Streptophyta > Pinopsida > Pinales > Pinaceae > Pinus > Pinus albicaulis. The sequence continues at coordinate 1,220,838,097 of CM076582.1, read as the reverse complement.
AGCCTTTATAAATCTCTACTATGACTCATGAAGACGAAGAATGACAACATGACATATCAAAATTACAAGAGAAAGTGCAACAAATTTCGCTCTCGCAAAGAGCAAAAAAAAATGACATGGAAGTTTTGAAGAAAGGAATGGAAACTAAGATGGATGTTTTGAAGAAAGGCATGGAATCTAAGATGGATGGATTGAATAATGGCATGGAATCTAAGATAGATGGCATGGAAGCTGGCATGGAATCTAAAATGGAAAACATGAAGAATGATCTAAAAGCAGACATGGAAAGTTTGACAAAGTTGATACAAGAAATGTTTCCTAATGGTGAAAAGATAGTAGAGGAAACTCATGATGAGAACAAAATAAATGTTAATCGTGACTTCATAAACTCTAATGTTGGCGGGAAGAACCACCATATTCCGAAAATGGATATGAGGAAGTTTGATGGAAAGGATCCTGTAACATGGATACTACAGATGGAGCAATATTTTGATCTCCATAATGTGCAAAACACACAAAAGGTACGCATTGCAACTTTAGATTTAGAACAAAATACATTTGTATGGTATCGATGGCTTTGCTCCCGTAAAAAAATTGTCACTTGGTCAATTTTTACGGAGGAAATGATAGCACATTATGAGGATACAAAGAGAAACACCTTCTTTAGTCAATTGATAAATCTCAAACAAAAGGGTTTAATGGGGGAGCACATTGAGGACTTCCAAAAATTGAATATAAGGGTAATTGATATTCCAGAGGAACACAAGACTTATCTCTTCATAGGTACTTTAAAGGATAACATCCAACATGAAGTTCTCATTTTGGAACCTGATTCATTGGAGAAGGCATTTAGAATGGCAAGAAAAATGGAATGTAAAATTATGGCGACAAGGAAGTCTACCACTCACTTCTATAAAGAGGGAAGTGTTGCTACTCCTAGATTTCCACAACCTACAAGGTTGACACCACAACAATTGGAAGAAAAAAGAGCAAAAGGGCTTTGCTATAGTTGTGATAGCAAATACACTAAAGGTCATAAGTGTGCTGAGAAAAAATTATTTTACATAGATTGTGAAGAGGAAGAAGAAAATGAACAAGAAGAGGATATACACCAGGAACCAGCCCTAGAAGAGGAAGAAATGAATCCGACCATATCGTGTAATGCACTGGCAGGAATTACCACTCCTCAAACTCTCGAGATAGAAGGACAAATCAAGAAGAAAAAGGTAATAGTGTTGATTGATTCAGGTAGCACCCATAATTTTATTCATTGTAAGGTAGCCAAGGAATTAAATTGTTTCCTATACCCAGCACCAGAATGTCAAGTGATGGTTGCAAATGGAGGAACTATAAATTGCTCTGGAAAATGCCATAATATCGAGCTAACCATGGGGGAATATGTATTGACTAGTCCAATGCTTGCCATTCCTATGGGAGGTGCTGATGTTGTACTAGGAGTACAATGGTTACAATCTTTGGGGACGGTAGCTTTTGATTTTCAAGAACTTTTCTTGAAATTTTTTTCAGAAGGAAAGGAAGTCGAATTACGGGGTATTGCGGGGAAGCCAGGAAGGATAATAAGCTCTAATGTCATGACAAAACTTCTAAAGAAAGAACAGCGAGGCGTAATTGCACAATTATGCTCACTAGAAGTTCCAACATCAAAATCATCTATTTCTGCAGATCTCCAACAAGTCTTGGACAATCATTCCAAGGTGTTTGAAACTCCCAAAGGACTCCCACCTATTCCTGATCATGATCATGCTATTCATTTGATTCCAGGAAGTGTTCCTCCAAACATCAGGCCTTATAGATATCCTTACGTCCAAAAGAGCGAAATTGAACGTATGATTGCAGAAATGTTAGAGGCGGGTATAATTCAACTTAGTCAAAGTTCTTTCTCTGCTCCTGTAGTATTGGTACACAAGAAGGATGGATCATGGCGAATGTGTCCAGATTATAGGGAGCTCAATAAGCTCACCATTAAAGACAAATTTCCCATTCCTGTGATTGATGAATTATTGGATGAATTACGTGGAGCAATTTATTTTACCAAGTTGGATCTTCGTTCAGGATATCATCAAATTAGAATGAAGACTGAAGATATTCCAAAAACAACATTTCGAACCCATGAGGGTCATTATGAATTTTTGGTCATGCCTTTTGGCCTTACCAATGCACCTTCTACATTTCAAGGGTTGATGAATTCCATTTTCAAACCCTTAGAAAATTTGTGCTAGTATTTTTTGATGATATACTAATCTACAGTAGGTCTTGGAAGGATCATGTTCAACATGTTGACGGGGTGCTCAAACTATTGGAGGAGAAACAATTATATGCAAAAACATCCAAATGTTTCTTTGGAGTACAAGAGGTGGAATATCTGGGTCATATTGTATCTCACGAGGGTTTTAAGGTAGACCCTAACAAAATTAAAGCCATTAAGGAATGGAAAGTCCCCACAACCATAAAGCAGTTGCGAGGATTTCTCGGGTTAACAGGGTATTATCGAAAATTTGTTAAGAATTATGGGAGAATAGCAGCACCTCTAACAACATTATTGAAGAAAGATGCATTTTCATGGACTCCTGAAGCAACTAAGGCCTTTGAACATCTTAAAGAGGCAATGTGCCTAGCACCAGTCTTAGCTACGCCGGACTTCACAAAAACCTTTATTGTGGAATGTGATGCCTCAGGAAATGGAATTGGTGTTGTTTTAATGCAAGAAGGAAGACCCATTGCTTTTGAAAGTCTTCCAATCAAAGGAAAGTATTTACAGAAACCTATTTATGAGAAGGAAATGTTAGCAATACTGCATGCACTAAAGAAATGGAGAACTTACCTAATGGGAAGACACTTCAAGGTAAAAAATGATCATGGTAGTCTTAAACACTTTTTGGAACAAATAATATCTTCATAAGAGCAGCAAAAATGGGTCACAAAGATGTTGGGTTATGACTTTGAAATAATAAAAAAAAAAGGGAAGCTAAATGTTGTTGCAGATGCACTCTCAAGAAAGAATGAAGAGGTGGAAGCATTGCTTTGTGCCATTTCTATTATCCAACCGGATTGGATAACCGAAGCAAGAGATGAATGGAAGAAGGACAAAGAAGTGTGGACACTCATTCAAAAGTTGCAGCAAGATCCTAGTACATCTGATACATTTAGTTGGAAAAATGATTCCTTATGGTACAAATATTACTTATATCTTTGTAAGAATTCCCAACTAAAACAAAAGATTCTTTTGGAATTGCACACTTCTCCTTCAGGAGGACACTTAAGATTTTTAAAAACTTACCACAGGTTCGACTCTCTTCAATTCCCTTGGGGTGAGGCCCTGTAATTAAGACCGAATATTTACTCAGTTTACCATTTATGAAATGTGGGAAGTACTCCAAGGTTTCTTGTGCTTTAATTCCACATTAAAATAAAAATATTCTAGTCATTTATGTGGCTAAGGAGTACAAGGTGCAATATGAATTCTACTAGCAACACAAGTTAATCTACCATTTAATAGTTGATAGCCTAAAATGGTATATTTACATAGTTTAGTCTCTAGAGCACACCATACTTATGAATCATATATTTATTCTTGTGATCATGGTTTTTCATTGTTTAATTTTACATGACTAATAATAAGAACGACATTCTTTAATTCAACCCCTAGTTTTGGGGAAATATTGACCTCTATATGAAGCCTTGACATCCAACCTTTGATTCCTCTATGGGTTTTATTTCGTATGCCCCAATGGTGATGATAAGTATCACAAACCTTCCCCCTTAATTATGTCCCCTGGAGACTATGACATAGATTGGGAATGGTATCAACAAAGTTCACTTTTGTGGCCTTGAAATAGAATACATATAGTGCACAACCTTTGCAAGGATTTGCATTGAAATAAATCTATTCAAAGTACTTACAAAAGATATTTTTTTGGATGCTATATGCTATGTCTATAAATAAAAAATTATACCATATGCATATTTTTTCCATTGTATATCTTGTTTTCAAGTTTAAAAATTCATGGCTTCTTGTCCCAATTGCAAACATGCATATGTTATGGATAATTAAATGCCTATCGAGCCAAAAAATAGTATAGTTTAAGGCCTAGTTGTTGGAATGGTGTGAACGAAAATCATAAGATGATACAAGTTGATAGAAAAATCTAGATTTAACCTTATCATTGAAGAATTTTCCCTTGAGGTAAGAAAGGAAGTCCTCCAAATAATGATATAATGAACCCTCGCCTTTATAGGGACCTTGCGACTCAAGGGAAGAGATATTTTGGGATAAGATAAGGTTTGTTATCTTGGAAGCAATTAGTAAGAGTCTTGAGGAAAACTTGGTGATGCCCTTAGAACATGTAGACCTTGATTCATGTGAATAGAATTATACAATAAATAAAGAAGTAGTCACTGCTTATGCTATGCTCGAGGAAAATATCAATGAATCAACTTAGGTCTCTAGTAAGAAATTCAAAATTACTTACAAACTATCCATTGAATACTTGAATTGATATAGAACAAGGAAATGTTGTTCCAACTAATTAAATGTGTTATTTATTTTTATTACTTTGTTGTGGATCAACAATTTCACATAGGGTAATTCATCCGTAAGTTGCCATGGATATTCCACTGGATAATTCGTCACGACATATTTGATAAAACTATTAAAAAAAATTGAAATCTACACTATTAGGGTTTTATCACTATAAGGAAAATACCTTCTACGAAGGTTATAAAAAAAGTTTTTAGCATTATAAAATTGGACAAATTTGTCAAAAAAACATCCACTAAAATATTTGTTTGTGATAGTGAATGTTTTAGCGGAGATTATAACAAAAATTCATCACAACTAAAAAAATCTTGGCAGGCAGAGGTTTTAATGGATGTTTTTGTTTTTGTTTTTTGTTTTTGTTTTGTTTTTTGTGGTGCGCTTCATGGAATAAGATTAACCGATGCGCTACATATATAAAAGCACATGGTTTCATACATAACTAAAATCACCGAGGCGTTGAATGCAAAGAATACCGATGCTTGAAATGTATTCCACCCCGGTGCTAAAATATTAGAAAACACCTCGGGGCGTTGTTTTAAGGAACGACACCGGTGCATGAAAAAAATAATTGTAGTCCTGGTTCTTTTGTTTGAACTTGCAGCGCTGATGCGTATTATTTGTATAAACACACTGGTGCGTTAGGGATATAAAAGGACCGATGTTGTTAAATATAATAATGCACCAGGGTTGGAAATAATATTTTGTAGGATCGGGGTGTTAGTTCTATGAAAGCACTGGTGCATTAAGAATTACAATGCAATGGGGTGTTAATTGCAAACAATACCAATGCTTGAATAGATAAATTCTCTGGTGCTATATTTTCCCGAAAAGGCACTAATCATGCAATAAATGTCATAACGGTGATTTTTATATAACATAACGCACCGATGCGTTTTTATTTTATTGACACACCGATTTTTTGTATAAGGTTTTCTCTTTTCTGGAAAGATCGGCCCGTGGCAATGCAATTTTTGTAATTTTAAAAATAATTTATCCATCAAAAAATCGACATATATATTATAAAAATATTCATATAAATTAAATTTTTTTTAATGAATTTGTATAAGATGTTTGTATTAATTTGTTATATTATCAGATTTCACATCTCTTCATTATAATATTTAATCATCCATATATTTAATCAGTTGTGTAACATTTCACAGTGACATTAGATAACACAATAGAATAAATAGAAATGTATTTTATTATATATCAATAAGAGGCTCTTTGTCATACAAAATGGGATTGTTATTGGTAACCCCCGTCTTTCAATTGGGACACTATATCCATTACATTAAACAAAATGTCTGATTTTCACAAACAATTATTTTAAAAAATACAATAGGGTGCATTGATATCCAAATAGATCATCATTCTTCACTGTAACCGTTGTCAGTGCTTGAGATGCTTCCATGACTTGGGTTATTTGGAGGAATGTTTTGTTGATTGGATTGATTTTTTTGTCTTATTTATCTTGTTTCATTTGCAAACATAAAATAAAGTGTAATGAGTGTATCTACATTAGTGAGAATAATGAAAATTGAAATAGACAATATACATCAATGTAAATCAAATAACAATGTACCATAGCAAGAAATGACTCATGAACTATGTACATGGTTTCAAAATCAAGTCTCGTGCCTTATTGCCACAAATATTCTGCTCGCGTAGTTCCATACTTTATTTCCTAGATGTTTTAAACCCCATTATAAATCATAGATTTAATATAAAGATTTTTTTTTTTTTTTGGGTTCTATTAATTATAAACTCAGAGAAGTAAAACAACATAGATACTTAAAAATTCCACAATTAATTTTTCATATGCCAACATATACTCACAACCCATATTTAACCTAGTGTTAATCAATTATTTGGTGACTCGTCTTTATATGTTAGTGCCTATTTGAAGACATTTAATGATGGTTACTCTAAAACAATTTAAAATGCACAAAATGAAATCTTGATTTGTTATAAAGAAATATTAACAATTACTCACAAACTTTGATATCAACCATTTTCTTCCTTGTCGTCCTGTTTTATGTGCTGAATGAGTTCCATTTTTTTTCTTTTATGCAATAAAATACTTGAAAATTAATATTTAATGCTAAATTATTATTTTATATGTACAAAGTCAATCATGATTACATACATTTGAAGCACATTGTTGTTGAAATGGCTCCTCCTGTGATGCAATTATGTCCATTTATTTGACCATCTCCTTGTACACGTTTTTGGACATTCCTACTGTCATGTTTCGCATGTCAGCTCATTGATCATTTGGGATTTTCATAAACTTCTTGAAAAAAATTAATAAACTATTTTTATATTGATATATGAAAACTAATTATAACAAAATTGATATTAATAATGAATGGTTTGTAGTAATATATACATATAATTCTAGAAAATCATTTTACTTAGGAATATTACCTGTTTAATGATTGATTTTTGTATTGTAAGTGGAAATTACGTCTATATGTTTGTTCCACTAGATCCCTAATAATTTTGTAAACCCCCCCTCCTCCCTTTTCATTAACCTCCAACACCACTCTAGATGAGCTAAGAACCAATTCATCGTCATTTACATGTTTTATAATTTTTCTTTTCTTAGAACGACATTGATATTTTCCTTCTTTGTCGCTCCTTGTAGAACATTAAACATATATGAATTAATATATTTTTTGAAACATGTTATCTAATATTCTTAAGTATATTATTAATGAAAATTAAAAAAAAAAAAAAATCTAATATTGAATAGTATTTTTTCATTCACCTAATTCATCCTTTTGCAATTTTTCTATCAGGATTTTATGCTCTTCTGCACTTAGATTAGAAATAATATTACCGACCTTCTTCATTTTGTGGCTCTACATGAAACACACTAACTAATACATATTAGTTAAACTTACATACAATTCAAACATATTAATTTTGTAAAGCATTTACAAATAACTTGTCTTCTCTGCTTTTTTTGATGTGCTATCATTGTGTCGACCAATATTTTTGTTACTTGACACATTCTCAAACATCTTTTTATTATTATACAACCAATACCGTTCAATACAAAATCCATTAAATATATTTTATACACAAATTAAATAATTTTGAGCCAAAAAGAGCTCTGGTAATTAGTGCATTTATTCCATTCAACAGACTGTGCATTTAATTGTTCGACACCGTCAGCAAAAATTAAAATTTTAAAATAATTTTAAATTATGAAGGTATGATTTGTAACGATAAATGCATCACAATGAATTAACAGTGCTATTTGGAAGAGACGCGTTGGTGTGTTATATTACACTGAGAGAAATGATGAACATAATGGATGGAACCAACAATGTTATAATATACTAGTGCAATGTATTACACAGGGTGCACCGATGCATTATATTACACAAGGCACAACGTGGAACATATATCCATTAAAAAAAAAAATGGACATGGCCGATAGGATTTGGATCTAATTCAATAAGTGATCCCCCTAATTTACATGTCCAATTCCCTATATATAGTAAGTACACAAACTCATTAAATCTAAAATGCCTAAAATGAAAAACCCTAATTGTGAAGTGGTACCCTAAGGTGAAATTTTGAAATCACATAAACAAAAAGAAGCAAAGGTTTAAGGTAACTATTGATTTTTTTTATTCATTTTCTAGATTTTAATTAAATTTAAATATGAACAAAGATTGTAAAAAAATTACTAATAAAATCAATAGTATATTTTTTATTATACAAGGTTTTTATTTATTTTAATTTTATTTATTGTTTTAATTCTAAATAAATCTAACATAAATTGTAAAAAAATTTAACAGCAAAATTTAAAATTTTTGCTATTAAGGTTTTTGAGTGAATCACCATACCTTTCAAATTTTTATCTTTCTGCAGTTCCAAAATATTTTGTTGTTCCATAGTGCTCCCAGTATGTATCTCTTGCAAATGATATCTCTTTTAATTAAATCCTAACAAAATTGTCAATTTTTTTATTAGTAAAATAAAGAATAAGATTTAAAGTTTTTACTATGCAAGGTTTTGAGTGAATCATTATACCTTTCAACTTCTAATTCTCTGAATAGTTTTGCTGCTCCAAAGTAATATGCTGTTGCACAATGCTCCTAGTATGTCTCTCTTGCAAATTACTCCCTTGAAATTTTGGGAAAAAGAATGAAATAGTGAATAAATTTTTACTATCTAAAATACTTTATGAAATAAGATCTCAAAAAATGAATTGTCGCATCGTTTTGAATTTTAAAAAAGGATTTTTTTTTCAAACATTGATGCGTTCGATAATAAAGAAAATCGATGTGTTTATAAGAAAAACACACCAACGTAGTTGGGGCACCAAATTTTTTCAACACACCGACATGATACACTTATTATTATTATTGTTGTTGTTGTTGTTGTTTTTTGTTTTGTTTTCAAGCTCTCGTGGTTATCAATTATTGAAGATTTTTCTGGATTATCCACAGTGTTATAGAACATTGGTCGACGTTTCGAATCCCAATGGGGATCCATCTTCAGAACAAGTCCTGAAGATGGATCCCCGTTGGGATTCAAAACGTCGACCAATGTTCTATAACACTGTGGATAATCCGAAAAACTCTTCAATTATTATTATTTTTATTTATTTATTTAATTTCTTTTTCCTGAAATCCTAAAACGATGCGATTAATTTTTTAAACGCAATGGTGTGGTTTGTATTTAAATGCATCAATGTTGTAATTATTATAAGAACACCAAGATGGTTGAATTCGTTTTTATTTCTAAATTCCAGAAACATGTGCATATTAGTGTTGTTTTTATTTTAAATGCATCGACGCGTCTTTATACAAGAGCATCGACATGATAATGTATTTTATATTTTCCGGAATGTCAGAAACTGGTGCGGGTATTATTTGAATGCCCTAGTGCTGCTATGATTTAAATGCATCGATGCGATTTGTTCTGATAAGTGCACCAGTCGGGTTTAGAAACTATCTCAAATTTCATTTTCACATAGAATGGTATATTTTAATCTAAAATTATCCTTTAGGACACATCCACATGAATTATAGTAGTTCATAGAATACACTGCCCGCTTAGTCACCTTATTCTTGAAAAATGGTTTGAAAACTATATTGAAATTTAGATGGTGGTTATATGGTTCTCGAAATCAATTTTAGATATGCACAAAAAAATTTATTTTTTATTTTTCTCAATCGCAGGGACACAATCTCAATAATATCAAATGGCCAATTCTTCAAATTCCAGCTCATTCCATATTGCTGAGCAAAGTACTTCATGGATTTCTCCCTTTCCATCTCCAGTAAGTTCAGATTTATTTATATTTCGATTATCTAATTGATTTTTTTTTAATCCATGTCAATTTGAATAAAAATTTATCCAAATTTGCAGGATCCCGATTCAGAATCGAGTTCATATGCATAAAATATTCCTCCATTTCAAAAATGTCGGAAGCTCTTATCAGGAGAAATATATAGCAAGCAGTTGGTAGATGAAAATGGACAACCTCTTTACCCTGCCAATTGGAACATGGCATCTTCGAGCCACAATCTTGGATCAAAGAAGGAAATTATTGTTTGGTATAAAGTGATTTCAACAAACCATTTACATTGGCATGATTAATAATATCATTTATATTGTACTAATAACATTCAATATTTTTTGAATTTAGGATTCTAGTGATGAGGATCGACCCACCTACCATCTTCTAGTGCACCCCACTATAATGTAAACTTGAGAGAAGGTTGCATTAATAGAAAGAATCAGAGAGGCAGCATACAAAGAATGGTTAAATCAATCACCTATTCAATTCCCACTACGTCCAGATTCACCAATTAGGAATGAATACAACAATAGTAGTTCTTCATCACAAGTTAGCAATAGATGCAATCAAATAGAGGTTGGTATGGATGATTAGTTATGGGGTATGACTACGATGTAGGTAATAATTTTAGATGCATTACAGAACGATGAGATAAGAGATGATGCTCATATCACTGATACGTTATTCGAATGCCTGAAATCTGCTTCCACTACCCATCTCTTTGGACTTGGTGGTAAGTCAAAGTATACTTAGCTGGGGACAATGATGTTGTTGTACAACTTGAAAGAAAATTTTGGCATGTCGAATGCATGTTTCTTGGAAATATTGAGGTAATTCACCCGCGTGATCAATCGAGCCCCTTATATTTTGAGAAATATTGTCACACAATCAACATTAAAAATGGTCAATTTTACGAACGTTAAATATTGACATTATACAATTATATTCTGCACCAACTGCATGTTATTCAAAGATAAGGTTCTTCTGAGCGATAATGTCTTGCCGGGTAGTTGCGAAGAGGAAAATCAGTTATTGAAAATGTTGGTAGTTGAGTACATATCATATCATGCATATCCAAATGATTTTATTCTATATAAGGGAAAATATGCATACAAAGAGATATGCCCAAAATGTGGGCATCATAGGTACTGTAATTAAAAAAAACTGGTAAATTGCATGGTCTTCCTCATAAGATATTGAATCACATGCCTATAATTCCAAGAATTCAAAGACTTTTTCATTGCAAAGAATTAGCTATGTTGCAGGGGTGGCATGCCTCACTCAAAAGTGAGTCAGGAGTTTTGTGAATCCCAACAGTTCAATAGCCATGAAGCATATAGAGGATACATGTCCTAAAAAATTCAAGGATGAATTAGGAATTCTATGACTCACCATAGCCATGGATGGAGTCAACCCATATTCCCTACAAAACACCAACTATTCTTTTTGGCATGTAGTAGTGATCAATAGAAATACCCCCCATGGTTGTCCATGAAGAATTAACATCTTATATTTGCTCTCATAGCCCCTGGTAGAAGAAAAGTGAAGAATTTGGATGTCTACTTACAACCATCGGTATATGAATTGAAGGAATTATGGGAAGGGATACATGTGTACGGTGTATCAAGACCCATCGCAATAGAGAGGAGTTTTACGTTGTATGGATTATGTGCTTGCACCATTCATGATTATCTAGGCTTAGGAGTTTTCTCTAGTAAATTAATTTTTTATTGATTTGTTTATATACGTAACAATATTGTTTCACATATTAATTTAATTCGCTGCAATTATTATGATCTTCATGGTTGCTAATGTGTCGGTCTCTAGACAATAATTTCAAAGATATTATAACAAAAGGGTATCGTGGATGTAAATGTCATAGACCTTTTCCAAAGGCTAGGTGGTTAGACCACCTATGAAATCTAGTGTATGACTTCTCTAGGGTATTTGTCACATAAGAGAAACATCTGCTTTCAATGGTAAACTAGAGAGAACCCAAAGGCATGTAATGATGACACTAGTTGAATGGCTTAGAGCATATGAGAGAGATAAGGAGAAGCAGTTTGCATAAATGTTTGATTCAAATTGGGAGCCTATGTTCGATGATCTATAATTTTTCGACACCTATGTTGAGAAATTTACCATTGGGATGAAAATGAAATCTATCTTTTATGAACTCTCATAATGGGAGAATATTAAGATTTCCCACTAACTAGATTCCATGCATATATATAAATTTTTCATCTTATTTATGGAGGCACATATCATCGAAAGAAAGTGACAGATTGGCTATTGGGAGAGATCTTGTTTCTTCAAAAAATAAAAAGAAAAATTGACCAAGACAAGAAAGTAGAGGAGAGGCTGGTCCCTCTTGGTCTTTCAAAGAAGGTGAAGTCCCATGGATTTTAAAGAAAGATGAAATTTCTTTGGCAAAGGAAGTTATAATGAGTGCGAAGGTGCCTTATTTATATGGGTCTTCACTACAACATTGCTGCACTGCAGAATATTTTTTGTCACGGTTGAAATCGCATGACCATTTCAACCTTCTAAGAGTACATACGTGAAAAACATGACATTATTTTTTTTATGCAATGAAATATTTTAAAATTAATTTTTGTATAATGTACTATTTACTATGCAGTGTCACTATCCTCTGCTCATGCATGGGTGAGTGAACCATGACTTCCCCTAAGACCTACGACATGCCATATCTAAATTATATGAATTTGTATGTTGGATTACATCAAAGGAGATTCATATGGCTAGAATTCCATGGTGGAATCAAGAGATAACTGAGATTTTTGTATGTTTGAAAAGGAACTACTGATGAGTTTCATGAACTTGCAGGTTCAACTTCTAATGCACCTAGTAGACAAGGTTGAATTAGTTGGGGTAGTTTCTTGTCTTTGGATGTTCTTCTTAGAGAGGTACATGAAGAAATTGAAAGGTTTTGTTAAAAAAAGGGAAATATCTGAGGGGTCTATGGCAGAGGGGTATATCGTATGAGTCTTTCTATTATGCCAGTGAATACATCAAGCAGATCGACAACACGCTGGGTACAACAATTTGGGACGATGAAAGAGATGAAGACACAAGAGAAGGGGAGCTTCTCGAAATTAACAAAAAGATACACATGATAAAGAGTAAGTGGCTTATCAATTGTCAATTTTCTACACAATAACTATTCACACTGAACTTCATGTTAATGCATATTTTTATCTCTCTCTCTCTCTCACACACACATACACACACATACACACACATATATTGTTTTGATTTCATCAACAAATTCAAAAAGTGAAGCCATCAACAAATTCATTATTTACAATATGGAAGCAACACAACCATGGGCCACATTGTATGAACATAAGAGGAGCAAATGGGACTATGACAAGAAAGGATTCAAATGGTTGAATGGTAGAAGAGTGCCTTACCTTGATCATTTAAAATAAAATATGTCAATGACATTCCATAATAGTTGGGTTGATGATCAAGTCAGAGAGAAATACAGTGCATATGGTCATTACCCGTGTGCTAAAGAGGATGCATTTAACATAGGGATTGGGTGCAGAAAATTGGTAATTATAATCTCTTTCTATACATTTTTAACTTCATACCTACCCTTTGAATTGTAACATCTATATATGTTTTATATTTTTAATTATGTTCAAGATATTAGACACATGACACTATGATTTTTTCACTTTTTTATAGGTGCATTTGTTCCCATCTATGTGGGCATATGAACAATTTTTGTACATAAGATGCCGATGATGGATGCATGACACAAGACTTTGGAGTGGAAGTCAAGTTTGACCATTCTAGTCATGCTAGCCACCGTGATCAAAACCTAATGCAGGGTACATTAGGTTACGTTGGAAAGATACAAGAAATAATTATAGTGGAATTCTCTTCATTTCGATGTGTTATTTTAGGTGCAAGTGGTGGGACACCTTTGATCAGAATATTGTAAAGGAAGATCACGATAGTGAGTTGAAATATATCAACTCTAGAAATATGTGGCATAAAGATAAGGAGCCTTATATTTTTCCCAAAACACTGCGACCAGGTGTTTTTTAACCTAGATGTGTTATATAGGGATTGGTGGTTCGTATTAAGACACGACCCTAGATCAAAACATATTTTTGAGAACAATAGTGTTAACATGCCAAGCGAGGAAGATAATCAGGGCGATGAAAATAGAGAGTGCTATGTACTTGTGTTATTTCACCGTTTATACTATTGTTGTATGTTTATGTTTTCTTTATTTCGCTAATTATATTGTTTTTTTATTCGTATTGTTGGCATTTTATATAATTGGTAAGATTCACAAAATTTCTTACACATTTTTTTGTAGTGGAAACATTTTTACACTTAAAACTAAGTATTTACAATTGTGTACAATATCTATGATAATAAGGATTCAAGGTCACAATACTTCTCAAATAGGACAATGAGAAGAATATAACCAAAATGAGAAAATAGTGAATTTAGAAATTGAATTGAAGATTTAGTCTTGATTTAGATACTTAATGGTTTATTAATCAGATCACATGTTTTTTCTTCTTGTTATCCCTATCGCAGGCTGGTGATATACATATACGTATTCTATTTAGCTGTCGACTATACATTAATCATCCATTTGACCAAAAATTAAATTACAGTTTATAAGATTAACATTATAAAATGAAAATAGTTTATTTTTTTTAATATTCTAATTTCATTTTTAAACTCTCATTGGTTCAATTGGGTTCAGTATTATTTGGTAATCATGGTTGACCCATCGTTAGTTGATTCTAATGTTTCCATCCATTATTCAATATAATTTTGTACAACATCGACCTCATCAATCACCTACAGGTGGATTCAGGTGGATTTGACTCATTTTACAGGATGTGTCCTTGACCCTCTTGTGCAATGTTCATTCAACGTTCAATGTATGCCTTCCCTTAGACTTGTACGATGACCTAAATTCTCATCTGCACCATCCACACCACCCCTGATCACCCCAACCAAGTGGAGGTTTATTTATTTTCACTCTTATTATGTGATCATGGTGATGCACAAAATTTGACATAGCGTGCATGACAAAGGATGAATGTGCAGTAATTGTAGATGAGATTATCGAGGTATTCATAAGCTTCACTACCACTCCCAATTAATGCACTGGCGCATTATCACCCACTTGTACTCTGGCTAATTTTGAGGGTTGTGGATTCTCCACCTGGAAAAAACAATTATTTTCCATTTCATTTCATTGTTAAGACAATAATGAATATTAAGGAGGTGTGATATTTTTCGAAAATGATTTACAATGTGAACGCCATTTATCAGAGGGTCTTTCCAACTATGTGTAGGTTCAAACCCCCGAGAGGTCTTACGTGAGAAAATAAAAAAATTCCTTTGATCAAACCGCAAATGTGTGTCATTTCAGTCTTCCAACCATACCTATGCACTAGATAACCAACTGTTTCCTAGTAATTTGCACAAATTTCAGATTGGCAGGTTAATTTTGCACTTCTTGATTTTTATATGTGTCTTTTACCTTGATTACAACCTGCTAGTAGGACGTGCACGGTCATGTTTGGCGAGAAAATAATTCCAAAGGAAGCAGTGTTGGGTGTGTGTTATATTATTTCCACGACTAGCCCCAGTAAATTTTTTTGGACCCTGTATCAAGTGGGTGGACCTATCTATGGTTTTGTGCATGAGTTTTGCACATGGTTTTTGGCATGATGGTTTTATGCCCATGGTATTTTGTAGATCCTGTCAAGGGAAATACAGTTATGTTCTAATATAGGGTTAATGAATGCTTCAACATGTATATATATGTATTTTAATATTGAAAGGAACATAATGAAAAATAAATATGGTAGTCCCGATTTTGGGATCTAGGGGAAAATATATGTGTATATTTATTTTATGTTTTATGTTGTCGCCATTGCTTATTTTCTGTTATAAGAATTCATTTTTAGGTAAATTTTGTATAGGGTTAAAACCTACATTTGGCATCAGAGTTGTTTCGGCTTCAAGGGGATGCCTTTGCTACTGAGGGGTTTTTGTTAGGCTTGTGGTAGACCCTGTTCAGTGTAATATCTGTGGAATAGATTCTTACGATGAAAGAAGACGATGAGTAATGTAAATATAGAGATAGATAAATTTAATGGTTAGAGTTTTGAAGTGTGGAAGCTCAATATGGAGGATTTGTTGGTGAATAAATATTAGCGGATCGTGGTAGATCCGGGTACTAAACCGATGGAAATGTTAGATGAAGACTGAGTGAAGTTGGATCAGAAATCAATTAACACAATACGGGTGTGTATCTCAGATTCAATATTTTTGAATTTATCTGGGGAAACTATGACAAAGGATTTGTGGGACAAGTTAGGGACTTTGTACTAATATAAGTATTTGGTGAACAAACTATTCCTATGGAAAAATATGTATAACCTAAGGATGAAGGATGAAGACTTGGTGACATAGAATATGAACACTCTTAATACTGTGGTAAGTCATTGTTATTTGATGATATTAAAATTTCAGATGAAGATAAGTGCATGAGTTTGCTGTGTTCTCTACCAGATTCGTGGGATAGTTTGTTTGTTGCAATCGGTAGAAATACAACTACTTTGAAGTTTGATGAAATTGTTTCATCCTTTCTATCAGAGGAGATGAGACAAAAAAATAGGGAGGGCTAGAATGGATATACCTTGTCTATACGAGGAAAATATCAGAACAGAAACAAAAATAAGTCCTCGAGTGGGAGATCTAAATCTAGAGGGAGATCCAAATCTCTAAGAAAACCTATAAATATGTGCTGGAAATGCGGAAAGGAAGGGAACTTCAAAAAAGAATGTAGATATAAAGCTCCTGAGAAAGGAAAGTGATCTAATGATGCTCCTTCTGCAGAGGCGAAAACCACCTCAGATGAAGGTGGGGATGTGTACTTAGCTTCTTCTTCAAGTACACATGTATATCATGAGGCATGGTTGATTGAATCATGTACATCATTTCACTTCACTCCACATAGCTAGTGGTTCTATGAGTATCAGAAGTATGATGTTGGAGATGTCAATTACGGGATGACAGGAAGGCCAAAATCGTCAGATGCAGAAAATTCAAGGTGAAGTTGCAAGGTGGAAGGATTAGAACACTTCCTGGTGTTCTTCATATTCCCGCATTGCCTAGAAATCTAATTTCTGTAAGCAATATGGATGATGCAAGTGTAAAAACAATGTTCAAGAAGGATACCTGCAAGATGGTTCAGGGAGCACTGGTATTGATGTGGGGAGTTTGGATTGGAACTTTGTACAAGCTTCTAGGTAGAATTGTTATCGATGGGTGCAACAGTTATATGGTTCCTGAGAGTGGAGCAGAAAACCTTGTGGTATTTAGAGAAAATACCATGTTATTGCCTCAAAGGCTTGGAAATATTGGAGAGAAGGGCCTTCAAATACTTCATGGTAATGATATGGTAGAAGGTATGTCTATTTTTTCTCTAGATTTTGATTTTTGTGAAAATTGTGTATATGTGAAACAAAATCACGTGAGTTTCCCTTCTGGTGCTAAGAGGGAAAAACATATATTAGAGCTTGTGCACAATGATGTGTTTGGACCTGTGTCGGTTCCATCACTAGGTAAGTCTGTGTACTATGTATCATTTATAGATGAATTTTCAAGGAATACATGGATATATTTCCTTAGGAATAAATTTGAAGTCTTTGATAGGTTCAAATAATTTAAGGCTCTAGTGGAAAACCAAACAGAGGAGAAGATAAAGGTGTTGAGGACAGATAATGGTGGAGATTTCTGCAAGAAGGAATTTGAAGTGTTCTATAATAAGTGTGGTATAGCACGACAAAATACTACTCCATACACACCTCAATAAAACAAAGTTGCAGAAAGAATGAACAAGACGTTGATGGAAAATTAAAGAAGCATGATCAGTGGTGTCGGGTTAGGAAAAGAATTCTGGGCAGAGGTGGTGGAGAATGCATGTTACATGGTTAATAGATTTCCTTCATCAATGTTGGAGGAGAAGACTCCACATGAGGTATGGATTGGTAAGAAATCCTCTCTTTCACATTTGAGGGTATTTGGTTGTGATGTATATGTGCATGTTCCAAAGGAGAAAATAACCAAGTTGGATAGTAAATATGAAACGTGCATCTTTATTGGGTATAAGGATAGTTTAAAAGGTTATAAGCTTTGGAACCCATAAACAAGGAAGGTTTTGTACAACAGAGATGTGGTGTTTAGAGAGGTGAAATATGTTATTAAACATGAAATCCTATCAAAGGAACCTGAGAAGATAGATTTTGAGCTAAAGGAGGAAGAATCAAACTCTATAGCAGAACAAAATTCAAAAAAGGAAGAGCCACAAACTCCAACTTTGAGAAGATCGATTCGAGAAAGAAGGAAACCAGAAAGGTATAGTCCATATGATTTTTGTTCAAATTTTTCTTTATTTATTACTGATGATGATCCCAAAACCGTGAGGGAGGTAGTAGATACAGAGGGTGGAAAACTCTAGAAAGAGGCTGTGGTTGATGAAATGGCATCTTTGGACAAAAATTAGGCTTGGGATCTGGTGGAGTTGTTGGATGGAAGGAAACCCATTGGAAGAAAATGGGTGTTTAAGAAGAAGATGAATGCCGAAGGCAAGGTGAAGAAATACAAAGTTCAGTTGGTAGCAAAAGGTTATTCCCAGGTGTCGGGAATTGATTTTGGTGAGATTTTTTCTCTTGTTTCCAAGGTAGCTTATATTAGATTAATTTTATATGTTGCTGCTGATTTTGATTTTAAGGTAGAATAGATGGATGTGAAGACAAAATTTATTCATGTGGATTTGAAAGAAGAGATCTACATGAAGCAACCCGAAGGTTTTGTGGTGAAGGGTAAGAAAGAATTGGTATGTAGATTAAAAAAGTCTCTTTATGGGTTAAAAAAATAACCAAGGATGTGATATCAGAAATTTGATACACATATATGGGGACTTGTCTTCACTAGAAGCAAAGCGGATCACTGTGTGTATTTTAAATTAATTGGGGACCATGTTATTTATTTGGTCTTGTATGTGGATGATATGTTGCTGATTGGAAATGACAAAGAAATTATCCAAGATTTGAAGACCCAATTATCCTCCAAATTCAACATGAAGGATATTGGTGCTGCAAACTCTATTTTGGGCACGGAAATTAAATGAGATCGGGAAAAGAGGAAGTTGTGGTTAAACCCAAGGAAGTATGTTGAGACAATAATAGAGGTTTAATATGCAAATATTAAACCAATGAAGGTTCTGATTCATTTAGGTATAAAATTATCTGTTGAACAATGTCGCGGGACATAAGAAAAGGAAGAGGAAATGTATCATGTTCTATATGCAAGTGCAGTCGATAGCCTGATGTATGCAATGGTTTGTACTAGACCAAACATTGCACATTAAGTGGGAGTATTGAGAAGGTTTATGTCAAAGCCAGGGAAGGAGCATTGGACAACAATGAAGTGGGTTATTAGGTATTTGCGTGGCACTAGAGATTATGGTATGTGCTACAAAGGAAGACCAAGATTGGACAGAGTTTTGGACATCCGTGGCTTTGTTGATGCAGACTGGGTTGGAGATCTAGATCAAAGAAGATCTACAAGTGGGTATATGTTTAACCTATTTGGAGGAGTAGTCAGTTGGATGAGCAAAAGATAGTCTGTAGTGGCCCTTTCAACTACAAAGGCTGAATACATGACAACCACTCATGCAAGAAAGGAATTGGTTTGGTTGCAAAGATTGTGTTCAAGTATGGGGTTCATACAACGAGCTATAAGGATAAACTGTGACATCCAAATGAGATTTTCTTAGAAAAGAACCCTTCTTATCATTCAAAGAAAAACCACATTGATGTTCAGTATCACTTTGTGAGGAATATGGTTGAGGAAAAAAAGGTGTTTCTGGTAAAGGTGGACACTTTGAAGAAAGTTGCAGATGCATTAACAAAATATGTGAGCTCTGAGAAGTTTTATTGGTGTAAATAATTAACAGGCATTGTAGATCTGGACCAATGACTAAGCTCTCCTGTGACTCCCCGCGTGGAAAATAAAACAAAAAGTGGGAGAATGTTGGGTGTGTGTTATATTCTTTTCATGAATAGTCGCACATGGGGGGCGATAACCTCTTCTGTTATATCCTTGGCGTAATCCACCATAAAAACTCTCGTAAAATGAGGGTTGTTAAATAATTAAATATTATTAATTCTTATATTGATATTACATGAAGAATATTCTTGTAATTCTTAATTATAAGAATATTGGAAGAATTATTTCTTAATTATCTTATTTAGAAGAATTTATATTCTTCTATAGAAATAAATTATATTTCCGAGTTGGTATATTTTATGAGTTTTAGAAATAATGAGAAATAGTTTTGGAAAAACTATGGATAAGTGATATTTTTCTTATAAGGAAAAATCAAATCTACCTTGAAAATAAAATCATAGGAGATTTATGGAGTGCTTTTGTGATTTAGGAAAAATCAGATTTATGGGTGCTTTATGGAATGCTTTTAATATTTAGAAAAGCTATTCCATTTTCTTAATTCTATTTATTATAAGCCTATGAAAAAAATAGAGGAAGGAATGAGAATACATGCAGAATGGAGCCAAGGAAGAGGAAGGAGAGATTCCAATCATGCATCAAAAGATAAGTAACTATGTTCTTTGAAAATTCATTTGTTTGCATATGGAGCATGATGATACAATAATTGAGTTTATTTGCAAGGTAAATTTTATATGATAAAGAATCAAGATTATTTCCTGAGAAAACCTTTATATAATTTCGTGGATAGAGGAATAAGTGTTTTGTTCATTGAATTCTTAGAGGATTTCATGTGTTTTTAATTCAAAAAAGCTTTTCAGGGCTAAATAATTCTGTGAATTGCATGAGTTATTGGAAAATAGGGTCCAAATATTTCTTTGTATCTCCCAAAATGGGATAGATATGTAAAAAGTGAAAGATGTTTTGTAAAAGAGGATGTTATGACCAAAAGCCTCTTTCATATTTTAAAAATTGGTTTCCCATGTCTCTAAAGAGTGTCCAAAATTGATGACAAAAACGAGGAATTATATAATATTTATGATATGGAAAAAGGAGCTGCAAAGATTTGTTCGAATCTTCCAAACTGTAACACCTGTGTAAGAAATGAGAGAGGTTATTTTAATGAACTCATTACAAACAAAAAATTCTTTGGGTTTTCCAAAATTCGTTTGTGTTTGTTTGAAAATCGTGCCCAAAGTTGATGACAAAAACAAGAAATTATTTAATATTTAAATATGGAATAATGGGCTGCAAAGATTCATTGGAATCTTCAAAACCATGAAACCTATGAAAAAAAATGAGAGAGGTTATTTTTAATAAGCCTGTTCCAAACAAAAAAAAACTTTTGGTTTTCTGAAATTCGTTTCCATATGTTCGTAAGCCGCGTCCAAAGTGGATGACTAAAACATGAAAAATAGAATAAAACATAGTGCTCCTATTTAATTTTTCAACCGGATAAAAATAATTGTTTATGTACATATAGACATAAAAATTGTGTTGATAATTCTTTAAAAGGAATTAAGTTATTTCATTTAAGAGATTACCAAGTATGTTCTCATGATGCATATGCATTAAAAGTTTAAAGAGAAATATTGGACTCTTGAAAAGAGTATGTGCTTAAGTGCACATGAATAATTATCTAGTATATTTGATCTACTAGAATTGATTATGTGATTTTACATGCATGAGGAGCTTGAGTCATGCAAAAAGATGTAAATAAATTTTGTGAGATATAGTTCACATAAAACCTTTGCATAAAAATAAATTGGTTGTGTTATTTGATAAGGATTTGTTATTCATGTTATTTCTTGAGGAAATATTACAAATCTCTGTGATGTGTGAAATGATAAAAAAATGTTTTGTATTTCATACATAATAGCTATTGAGTTAGCTATTTTTTGTAAAAAGAATAATTAGAGTGTTAAATTCCTTGGAAAATAAATATATATATTTGTATGCAAGGAAGCATTTATTGTGTTAGAACCCTTCAAAAATTATAGAAGAGAAAAATATATCCTTGTATGCATTATTGGATTATATTCTTGGAGATGAAAAATAGTAATCACATGATTTATTATGTAAGATTATTTAGAAAAACATATATGCTTGCATGCATGGAAAAAATATAGTTTTGGGTATTAGATTTCTAGAGAAAAGGAAAATGCAATTACATAATATTGATTGTGAACTAGCCTTCTTCTGGGAAACATAATAGGTATTTTGCAAACCTAAAGTGATTAGCTATGGTATTAGCTTTATTTTGGGAGAATATTATGCATAGTTATTGGGTCAGATCTTTTGGATGAGAGAGAAATGTCAATTTGCATGCATGAAAGAATAAATGGTATGCGTTTGATCCCTTGGAAAATAAATGTGTTTATTTTTCCATGAAATATTTATTTGTTTTCATTTGAAAAGAAATATATGTTTTACATGCAAGAAGAACAAGCTATGTTATTGCATGCACAAAATTCTAACTAGTATGTTAACTTTGTTTGAAATAGAGCTGTCATTTTTATACATAATAGCCATTGTGAATAGCTTTTGTGTGGAAAATATGTTTTTGGAAAAGAGCATACATTCACATGCATACGTATAGAATCTATTGCGTTAATCCTTTTGGAAAAAAAAATAAGAGTAGGTACAAAGGAAATTACTTGTTGGGATAGTTATCTTGAAAGCTTGTTATCCATTTGCATGCACAATTTTATTATATAGTATGTTAACTTTCCTTTGGAAATAATATGAAAGTGCATGCAAGATTTTGTTAGTGTTTGTTGGAAAGATGAGGCTTGATAATGATTTATTTGTTACTAATGCCTGTGAAATGATGTTAAAGAAGACATTTCATGTCAATTTGTTTATGTTTTATACATGCATACAAATAGTTGTGGAAGTGTCACAAATAAAGATTGATTATTGGTTTATTAATATTTTATCTAATCATGAAAGTGTGCTGACGACATCAATGGCAGGAAATGAGGGTGACTTGAGAAAATGATTGTTCAAGTTTAACATTGTGGAAGGTAAAGAGTTGTTATTCCATGCAAGTTTAGGAGTTCCAGCTGCAGGATGATCCACTAAAGGAAATGGTTTGACCATAAAGACAAAGATTGAGGATCTGTGGGTAAATGGTACCATGATGATTATAATAGCTTATAGCTAGTTATGTTGCATTTAAAATTATTTTTCTATGTAATTTTTATGACAATGGTCAAGGGATGGACTCCCTTATAACCATTGAGTGAGGCGTGAAAACCCTCACGAGCGTTTAGTAATAAAATTAAACATTTGCTGGTTTTCAACCTACGGGGTTTCTAACGTATATTGGTGTCTAATGATGTGATTGTTCATTGTGTCATTTTCATTATGTTAATTTATTTCATGATGATATGTTTATATTATCAATTATGTGATTTACTAATTGAGCTAAAATGATCATGGGATTGATGCATAGTTATAGCAGGATATTTAAGTTAATATGATACAACAAGGAGAGTTAATGGTTGTGTAAATCACAATGTTTTTTACTATATATTTCTCTAGGTGATGATGATGGTTATTCTAATGGTTAATGAGGGAATATAGAAAGTCATTTAGAAAGTTACACATTGGTAAATGTTGAAAAAATTCCTTGACTCCATGCATTTTCCTGCGAGGTTATCGGGGTATGCTACATCCCCTATTCGTTGTGTTGGGCGCAACAGCGGGGTCAGAGGGGGGGTGACAACCTCCCCTTTCAGGAAAATTTTTTTGGACCGTATAGTAGGTGGGAGGACATACCTATGGTAATGTGCATGGGTTTTCCACATGGTTTTGGCCATGATGGTTTTCTGCCATGGTATTTTGTAGACCTGGTCATGGTAACTACAATTATGTTCTAATCTAGGGTTAATGGAATTGAGTTTTTGAATGATTCAGCATGTATATATATATATATATATATATATATATATATATATATATATATATATATATATGTATTGTAAAATTGAAAGAATACAATGAAAAATAAGTATGGTAGTCTCAGTTTTTGGATCCAGGAGAAAATATCTGTATATATTTGTTTTATGTTTTATGTTGTCACCATTGTTTATTTTTTGTTATAAGAATTCGTTTGTAGGTAATTTATGTACAAGGTTAAAACCTACAAGAAGAAGCATTGCTGAAAAGGTAATGGCCATTTTTTTTGGTCTCTGTCCTTGCGTTTTTCTAGAGGCTCGATCTGTTGATCTCTCGATGCACTTGTGATCTACATTCTTCAAGCATTTACTTGTTTCATTTTGGGAGAATCTTGATTTTATGTCTGTGTTCCTATGGAATTGAGCAACTATTTTAGGTAATGAATAAATTGTAAGAGACAGATTACATTCCATTAGGTTTTTGGACAAATAAATGAGTTTCATGAAGCTATAATCACATTAATTGTGTAAATTTTTAGATTTTGGTTCTTTAAAATCTTGTTTCCTTGTTTTAAGTTACGGTCAATGAAAATATCTACAATTCATATTCAAAATTTGTTATTTTCTCACTATGTGAGAATCTATTAGGCTGCCTTTTAAAGAATTATAGGTTTTGTTTCTTTCTGGTGTCAGATTCCTTTCTCTGTTAAATTATCCATGTTAAACATTAAAAACATTGCTTCAGTCGTCACTAAAACATGTCGTTTTCAGTTAGTATGTGTTGTTTGAGAAGGTTTTTGGCGATCTTCTTAAAGAATTTTTTACTATGGTGCTTTCTAAAGTGAAAGTCCTTTTTTTCTTTTAAAAATTATCAACAGTGAAAACATCTCTTGATCGTGGCTAAAATATGCCATTTTCTACTAGTAAGAGTCGTTTGAGCAGATAATAGACTGTATTCTTGAACTTTTCTTTCTCATCTAAAAGAATAAATTTATTTAGAGCGAACAGGGCGTTCAACTCATGACTTATGAGGTCAATGTAGTATTAAGCTGGTCACCCTGGTTTTTTTAGGGAAAGAGCTAGAGGTCAAATCTAGAAAATTTTAGGTTTTCCTGTTGTAATTTTTTTTGGTTATCAACAAAAATATTAGAAAATAGTAGTTAATACATGCAATAGTCTTATTAAGGGCCATAGTTGACTAGATGTCATACTACCTTCGTAATTTTTTACATTAAAACATCTTTCTTTGGAGTCGAGTGTTGATCCACAGGTGAGGTGGATGGAGTGTTCTTCTAGCAGTTCACAAGTGTTTCATTCTTGCGCTTGACTTTGTATATCATGGGCTTCACAGGGATTAGGTTGGGTGCAAATCACTGACAATTTTTTCAGGTGAGATAACTCTTAGAACTAGAACTAAGTCGAAGGATGTTTCCTATTTGCAATGAAGCTCCTTGGGGCATCTTTCATGATTTACTTTAAAATGTTTCCTCTAGATCAGAGCTTCCACACGTGGGTTGTTTAAATATTATGTAGTGTATGAAGTATGTTATTTGCAATGCAACACCTTGGGGCATGTTTATTTAAGCACTTAAAAAAAAAGGTAGGGCTTTGGAGTGCTTTCCTAAATTATTTTTCCTGTTAAATTAAAAATGTGCTTGTGTTGGAATTTATGAGTTAGTGCGTGCATCTGTACATTAATATGGGGAAAAAATTCCCTTTTCATGTCAAATTCAATATTTTGTACCTATAGCTTAAACAACAAACATTTTCAGCCTCTAAAATGCCCCTATACAAAATCGATGAGCATGTGTTTGTGGAGTTTTCAAGTTTCAAGTTCATTGTTGTTTTTATAACTCTATATCCTTTGTGATCAAGTTCCATGAATCCATAACATGACATGGAATTTCAAATATTATTTTTTCTAATATGATATCTTACCCTAAAAGTGTCTCATAGTTATCGATTTTGTTTAGGTTGTTGATCTAATTTTGGGAGATATTTTCACAAGTCACATTTTCAGAAAGGTCTATCGTGTACAATGAAGATTTCATTCGGAGTATGCATAAAAAATAGAGTCGGTCCTGTTATCACTCAGTAATTTCTCAAGGTTAAAGAAAGAACTCACCAAGGTGACCACAAACCTACTTTTAAGCCTTAGGATCTAGCCTTCCTTATGCTCAGAGAGGGCTCTCTCTATATGAATTAACTTTGTTTTTATGCTTGATTTTAGGCTAGTTATATAGGGAAATTTGGTTTTGATATTAGTTTTGGGAATAATCACTTAATGATATGGATAGAGATAGATCTGTTTTTCCATTGGGAAAATGGAGTCAATGCGTCAAGAAGATAGGACAGGATCAAGGTCTAAAGTCAAATATTTTTAGGGAAAGATAGCAGAGTTACTCAAGATCTTTGAGGCTGATTTGTGAAGTGGTTTAATCGGGATAAAGAGAAATCAAGGATTCTTTGATCTAGATTAGGAGTGAAGAAGAGAGAGGTCATTCGAAAGAGGGAGCAATTAAGGGTTCCCTACTCTGGAAATCAGCAGAAAACATCAAAATGAAAACCCGTAAATAACATAGTGCTTTTAACAAATTCTATCACTTACTGATTTCACATTTAAATTTGGAACACATTTATGTATGAATGGAAAACATAAGAAGATTTAACAAATAAAAATAGAAATTACTTCACTTAAGTTGGCCCAACACATGAATCTTGAAACATGGTGCTTCATTGATTTGATCCAACCTGCTGACTTGAAACTTGATACAAAATCCCTTCAGGTACAAAAATATTGACTATAGAAATCTTCAGAAATTTATTCCACACTCAATACTTCAAATGATGAAATATTTATACAAATTCTAAATTAGAATATCTTGAAAAAACATCAAGATTGGTTTACAAATATCTCAAACTGTTTTAAATAAATAGAACTTAATAAAAGGACACTCAAATCTAATGAATCTATTTGGAAATATTTTTATGGATTGATGGTGACAAAAGAAGAGAAATTATAATTTGATATCAACTCTTAGTTGATGATAAGGCTTCCAAGTCACTAACTGTCTCCTTCCTTTATGCATTTTTCTCCAGAAATTCTACAAAATTAGGGTCCAGTGATACCTTTGTATATCTCAATTCGAGATAGATATGTAAAAAGTGAAAGAGGTTATTTTGTATAAATATGTTGTTGAGGTAAACCTCTCTCAATTTCATAAAATTCCATTCCAGTTATTCAAAATAAGCTCTGAAAAAATATGTGTAAAATAAGATGTGTAAAATAGAATTTTGCACAATCTGAAAATTAGGCTGTGAAGATGTGCATGTATCTCTCATTCTGTAATACCTGTGTAAAACATGAGATAGGTTTTCGTAGACTGACCTCTTAGGAACATAAACCTCCTCCAGTTTTTCAAAATGCATCTTGGATTGGTCACAATATTGTATGAAAAACTATGACTTAAAAAGTAAATTTCTGGAAAATGTACCTTCCTGCTATGTTTTCATCTTTTAACCTTTTTGTTCTTTTAACTGTTTTTTCTTTTACCTTGGATAAAATTAATTGTTTTTGGTGAAAGTGTTTTCATATATTTTAAACCATTACTGCCTCTGTATTTACTTTTACTATTTTACCTTGACTGCTCTGTTACTCTGTTTTAACTCTCACTCTAACTTTTATCCGATACACTTTAACTCTGATGCTCTTTGACTGTTCTGTTTTCACTGTCACTGTGAATTACTACTTCAATTTTACCATTCACTGTGTAATTTCATCATTCTGATCTTTCTATGACTTTGATTTAATTCTTTCTTTGTATACAAGCTGTTTTTTGAATGAAGTTTTTTGAATTAAAATCTCAGAATTTGGAGCAAACAAGTTTGTCAACTAGTATTGAAACTGTTGGCCCAATTTCATATTCTGAAAATAACCTGCAAAAATAAAACAATTTTTTAATGAAACATAGGTTTGAAGGGAAGCAAATAGTGGCTCTAGGGAACTGGAAATTTAGTGAAAGGAGTTCTAGCCATAGCAGGGGTTTTTTGCAATTTTGCAGACGTGTTGGCATAAGCGTAGAGATGGGTTCTGAACCTCAAATAGCTTAACACATGGGTGTGAGGCTATAATAGTTTACCACAAAATAGATATTACCACAATGGTTTGGGATTTTCATTGCATTGCTTTATTTCCTTTAGCGCAGAGTGGAACAGTGGCTTATCGCAGTAGATAATGATTTAACACATTTGTGCAGGGGCAAGCAAGCGATTTATCGCGGGGGTGGAAAATGGTTAATGGTTTCAGGATGGAGGATATTACCGCCAGTAGTTATCATGCGAGCTAGGAGCGGTAAGTGGTTTATTTGTATCGTATGCGATCCAATCTCTTATAGCCGCGTGGAGGAGAGAGAATAGGGTTAAACCACCCATTTCACAAATTTCAAATTGATTATTCTTGGCGCTATTGAAATTGCGATATCACATATGGATAATTGGATTAGATTAAGGTGATGTGAACGACTGAGATTGAGAGGTGGATTAGCTCGGTATATGGGGTGTGGGGCCCGAGAGTTTATATGCGGCGGGGTTGGTTAATACGTTTAAACATAGTTTAAACATATAAACTAATGTTTATAATGTGATGGGCAGGGTATATGAATTTACATAGTAAATGTGTGATATTCATATGTATTTGCGAAAGTGGGTTATATTATATATATCATGTTTTATCCTGTGGGGATAAGCAGGGATATTTGACACATGGGTATGTCGACCATAGGTTAAACGCTAATATAGTGGGTTTGGGATATTTTAAGTATAGGAATTAATATATGTATGGGAAGTGGTAGTTATAAGGGAATCAATAAATTATATTAAAGTTAATATGAAATGAGTATGATGTGAGTTGAAATACATATAATATCACCTAAGCAAAGTGTAAAATTGGTATTTGAGCACAATAATGGTCCCATTTTAAACATTTACACATAATACTTAGGATAAATTGTATTTTGTAGGTTTTTTGAGTGTTTTTGCATGAAATGAAATTAGTTAAAGGGGATTTTTTACTTTCCCTAAGAAAAAAAGTGTTTTAACTTTAGGAAAAAGGAATAATGTTGAGGAAAAGGGTGATTATGAAGGGATTTCAATACTTATTACCAATCAGTTATTAAGCCTTGGGTCCGGTCCCAACAAAAGTCATAGAAATGCTCCGAGCCTTTTTAATTGAAGGTTTTGAGTATTGAATACTTTGATGGGAGGGGAAATTAGTAATATGCCAAATGATGTTTTATTACATGCCTTGTAAAACTACTTGTTCCTACCCATCTGCTACCCTAACATTTTTTCTTCATTTACATGGGTGCATTTGAGCTTGCAACCCTAAATATATTTTTCTTTTTAAAATAGGAAACTATATAATTCTAACCTTATTTCATCCGAGGGCTCAGATTAAACTGTTGAGATCCTCATTTATTATCTAACTATCTACTTATCTGTCAAGTTTAAACAGTTTGATAGATATTTATTCTCTATCTAACAACATGAAATTTAAAGCATGAGAAGTCAAGATTAAGCAATTTGACCTTCATGGATTATGACATTTTGAACAAGCTGCACATTATCTTATTTGCAAAAGTAAACTAATAGTAGTGGCATTTAAACTTGCAACACTTTCATGATCTATTTTTGATGGGGTTCATATTTAATATTATTTTGATCTTTGTTTCTTTTTGTCCTCTGATTGTTCTTTTAGGACATACCCTCTTTTCATTTTTAATTTGGGAATACATTTGCAAAAAGAAAAGGTATGTACAATATTTCAATATTTTTAACAGAGTCAATTCAAAATTATGAATCCTATATTTATAGGACCCTAACAGGTCCATTGGTAAACATGATTTTAGATATGCCAAAAATCTCTTGACTTCGTTGATTATTGTAACTTGTAAGTTGAATTTGCATATATTGTTTTAAAGGGTAGTTGTCATGCATTGGGTAAATTATATCCGATTTCCTTCAAGATTAGTAGGAGCCTTCTTGTTTGAGTCACTCATTATAATATTACACAGAATAAGTGACTTGAAATGTGGCATGTTTAGTTCCATAAAACAATGAAGATTTTGTTCGGTGTATGCATAAAAAACAGAGCCGGTCCATTTGTAAACATGATTTTAGAAATGAAAAAATCCCTTGACTCTATTGATCTATTGTAACTTGTAAGTTGAATTTTCATATATTGTTTTAAAGGGTAGTTTTCATGCATTGGGTGAATTAGATCGGATTTCCTTCAGGCTTATTAGGAGCCTTGTTGTTTGAGTCACTCATTATAATATTACACATAATAAGTGACATGAAATGTGGCATGTTTAGTTCCATAAAACAACCAAGTTTTTGGGTGCTCTGCATCTGTAAGGTTTAAAGGGATCATATAATTCTTAATTATTAATAAGATTACTAATAAGAAACTTGGTTGGTAGTACAAAGATTTTTATTTTATTTTTTAAAGACAACTTAAGCAGCCACCACGATCTATTCGTCATGGGTTGACCCAATGAGAAAAATGCCCTAGATCATAAATGTAAAGTTGCCACTTGGGCTTAGCCATATAAAAGGTGGCATCATAAAAAAAATCTTTACACAAACATTGCTAAAAAAATCCAAAGTAATCTAGAGGCTATCATAAATATCCATTCAAACAGATTGTTGTTGTAACAAAAACTTCAACAGCAACTCAAAATAGGAAGTGAGATTGAATCACTCATTGTAATATTACATAGAATACATGACCCTACTTTTTAACATACATAAATTAATTACTATAACATCACATCACATTGTATCCTTGGATTTAAACCATGTCCTTAAATTTAGGTACACATGCCCAAATGCTAACTTATATTCTATGTTGTAGAGTTATCAACAGGATTCCATTATTGAATGGCATAAATTTGTATAATGTAGTGGAATAGCTTAATTTGTTTTTGTTGAGCCAATGCATTATTAGGATGGAACATTTGAAAAAAAGAAAAAATGGAATTTGAGAAATTTAATTACTTTGAAGTACAACATATTAATACAACATATGATTAAGTCATGCAATAATTAATCTATTTTTATGACTATTTTTCATCCTCGTTTTCATTTATAATGTCTATACTAGCATTTTCACAAAAGCCTGAAAAGAAATGCCGAAGCCGCTGGATAGCTGACTAATAATACAAGCTAGACAGATAGACCAATTTTTATTGGTTGGAGGAATAACCAAATGGAGAAATCTAATTGGTTGGAAGGGCGATAGAGAAAGCTTCTCATTGGCTGGAGTGAACAGTGTTTGCACACCCCACTCTAGCAAAGAGAACGCCTTCGGCGTAATTATGTTAGACACATTTATTTCTTATATCTTTATAATTTTAAATCAATTATAATGTTATGTGTGATTGGGGATAAAGATATAAAATCAATTATAATGTTGTGTGAGATGAATATATCATTGGGAGATATATTCTTTTCTTGGAACATAGTAAAATAAATCGATAATGGAAGTAAATTTTTTTTTTTTAATTAATAAAGCCTAGCACACTAATAATGAAATTTTAAAAAATAATAATACATTAATAATATAATTTTAATTTTAAAAATAAATTTATATTTATATTTTAATAAATTTATATTATATATTAAATTTTGAAAATATAATATTTTTATTTTATATTAAAATAAAAATTACCAAAAACAATCTATAGTCCAATGACATAAACACATTTTAGTTCTATATCTTATTGCATGGAGAGGTGTCCTCTAGTCTAATATTATAGACATGTTGCAACTTGACGTAATTTCTTACAGATATATATAAATATAATTAAAATAAAAATAATAAAAATAAAACACAAATTAAATTAAATAAAAAGATTAATACAATGTAAACATTTTAAATTACTCAAAATAAAATTAAAAGGAAAGATAACCATGGTCATTTCCAATTTCTAAGTAATATTCTTCCTATTTAGGAATTTGGAAATAGAGATCTCATTTTGCTAAATGTTGCAGAGTTTCCAACAACAAAACTTAGATACCATCACATTATATTATTATTTTTGGACTTAAACTTTAGTATTGGCATATTTTATTCATTACTTTTGTGGTTAATCATCAATTCTCTTTTAGCTATAGTTAACTATATGTAAACTAATTTTAATTATCCCATGAGAACCTTCTTTGAAGGCAGATGTACATTATGACAAATAAAATATAAAATTTCCATATAAATCTATACAAATAATAGATTAAAATGAACCAAAATAGCATTAAAATTTATAAAAGAACCACTCACAAATAGAGTTCATACTATTCAAAATTCAATAATTAAACTAAGCAAAGTGTTAACTATGCCACCTTGTTTAGTTCAAAATCAATATAAATCATGTAGTGATAACTCTATGAGGACTTTAACAATGAAAAAAATGTGTATTAATATGTAGGATTAAGTTCTTGACATGAGAGGTAAAGTCATGTTTACTATATTTAAATTAAAGTTTTTGCAACATTATGTAAACTAAAAGGAGGTCTTATGCATGTATTAAATGTTGATTACATCTTTTTATGGACCACAAGAGAAACAAATGGGCTTACATGAATGCACGAGAGGTTTTATTTTTAATTTTTTAACTTTTATTTGGGACATTATTTACTTTTCTTTTCAATGGTAATTATAAATAAAAGTTGAATTAATAAATATTTTATGGCAAGAATCAAATGATAAATAATGTGATAATGATAAAGAGGCATTTGTTTGACTTTCCAAGAGACTTGGTGGTGTATTTATCTTTCCTATTTATATTATGTAAAAATATATATATATTTCTGTATTGATAAGTAAATTATTTAAAATAGACTTGTCTTTATCATTGTGAATATGATGTAAGATTAACTAGAAGAAATGTGAAAACATGAATTTTAGTGACTATCTCGTAATAAGTATGTGGAAAAAATAATATTTCTTGAGTTGTTTATTAAGAAATAATCAAATATATTATTTATCAAAAGTTTAAATCTAATATAATACGATTTTTGTATTATTTAACTCATATTTATGATTAAAAAGAGTTAAATTTAAATGGGTACAATAACCAAAATGTTATATCTTTATTATTAGAAAGAAAATCACTTTCTTCTTTAAGGGAGAACTTCCAATAGAGAAAATCCCTGACTACAAGTAACTTCACAAGCCTTATTTTACATTTCTTGATCCTCATCCTTTGAGAGAGAATTTTCTAATTTAAATTGGTAAGAGTTGCTATAAATATTAAATTTAAATTGCTTGAAAAACTAATAACTTTAGTAATAAATTTAATTTCAACTGAAGTTTTTTAAATTTAACAATAGATTGAGTTTTATAAACCAATATTGAATTGGTTAAATTGTATTTTTGAATAATTTATTATTATAATATTTTTTATTAAAAATTGAATGAGTTACACATTTTCGTCGTATTAAGAGCCAGTAAATTATTTTACCTTTAATTATTTTTTCTTTGTGAGTATTGAAATATTTTACTAATTAAGTTAGAATGAATATGAATGAACTATCTAAGCAATAGAAAAATATTTATCCTAATTTTAAAATCATAGTTCCAACCATACTAAACTTTGTAATTTATAAAAATATCTTTCCATTTTTCTAAAGTTGTTTTGCATGCAATTTCACATATAAAAGTTTGATATAAGTTCACCAATACATAATATATAATAAATATTATTTCATAAAAATAAACATCATGATGATAACCATCTAACAAACATAAACATAATCTAAGATACACATTCAAATTCACTACCATCATCTAATTATATACACCTCTAGCACATATAAATGTCATTATCTAACACACAAATCTAATAATCTAACATGACATCTTCATCGTGGATCCATCACGGATCTTTTTATATTTTTCTTCACTATTAATGGCCTAAATCCCTTCTTTCAATCCTTAATTCAAATGTCTTGAAGATGGATCCCCATTGGGATTCGAAATGTCGAAAAATGTTCCTTAATACTGTGGATAATCTGGAAAGCTCTTCAATAACTAATAACCACAAGAGCTTAAAAACCAAAATTTTGTCCCTGCAGGGAGGGGATTCTTGGGAACAGATTTGTTATATTGAGAGAACCAGAATGAATATTGAAATAAGGGCAACATGCCTACATGACTCTTTTTATATTTTTCTTCACTATTAATGGCCTAAATCCCTTCTTTCAATCCTTCATTCAAATGTCTTGAAGATGGATCCCCGTTGGATTCGAAACATCGAAAAATGTTCCTTAATACTGTGGATAATCCAGAAAGATCTTTAATAACTGATAACCACATGAGCTTAAAAAAAAAATATTGTCCCTGCACGGAGGGGATTCTTGGGAAGATATTTTTTATCTTGAGAGAACCAGAATGAAGATTGAAAGAGGGGAAACATACCTACACAAATCTTTTTATATTTTTCTTCACTATTAATGGCCTAAATCCCTTCTTTCAATCTTTCATTCAAATGTCCTGAAGATGAATCCCCGTTTGGATTTGAAACGTTGACAAATTTTCCTTAATATCATGGATAATCCGGAGAGCTCTTCAATAAATAATAACCACAGGAGCTTAAAAACCAAAATTTTGTCCTTGCACGAAGGGGATTCTTGGGAAGAGATTTCTTATCTTGAGAGAACTAGACTGAATATTGAAAGAAGGGCATTAGACCTATACGACTCTTTTTATATTTTTCTTCACTATTAATGGCCTAAATCCCTTCTTTCAATCCTTCATTCAAATGTCTTGAAGATGGATCCTCGTTGGGATTCGAAACATCGACAAATGTTCCTTAATACCGTGGAGAATCCGGAAATCTCTTCAATAATTGATAACCATGGGAGCTTAAAAACCAAAATTTTGTCTCTGCACAGAGGGGATTCTTGGGAAGAGATTTAATATCTTGAGAGAACCAGAATGAAGATTGAAAGAAGGGTAGCAGACCTACATGACTCTTTTTATATTTTTCTTCACTATTAATTGCCTAAATACCTTCTTTCAATCCTTCATTCAAATGTATTGAAGATGGATCCTCGTTGGGAATCAAAACATCGACAAATGTTCCTTAATACTGTGGATAATCTAGAAAGCTCTTCAATAACTGATAACCACAGGAGCTTAAAACCCAAAATTTTGTCCCTGCGCAGAGGGGATTCTTGGGAAGAGATTTTTTTATCTTGAGAGAACTAGAATGAATATTGAAAGAAGGGCAACAGATCTACATGGATCCTTTTATATTTTTCTTCACTATTAATGGCCTAAATCCCTTCTTTCAATCCTTCATTCAAATGTCCTAAAGATGGATCCTCGTTGGGATTCGAAATGTAGAAAAATGTTCCTTAATACTGTGGATAATCCGGAAAGCTCTTCAATAAATGATAACCACAGGAGCTTAAAAACTAAAATTTTGTCTCATATACGGAGGGGATTCTTGGGAAGATATTTGTTACCTTAAGAGAACCAGAATGAAGATTGAAAGAAGGAAAGTAGACCTACACATATATTTTTATATTTTCCTTCACTATTAATGGCCTAAATCCCTTCTTTCAATCCTTCATTCAAATGTCTTGAAGATGGATCCCCGTTGGGATTTGAAACGTCGAAAAATGTTCCTTAATACTGTGGCTAATGCAGAAAGCTCTTCAATAATCTTCATCGTGATCACATCTAAAAAAATAGAAAATTGTAATCTAACATCATAACTACACACATCCTCAAATTAATATACATCTCATTTCAAATAACTTCTATCACATACACATCTATCTGTGAGCACATTAAATGAACATATCTAACATGACCTAACAATATAAACATCAACACCAACACATAAATTAAGTGCATAAACACAAATTAAAAAAAAAA